>PYAF01004627.1:573804-585137 GCA_007407185.1 Glycine tomentella
TGATTAATATATTAATATTAAGGTTGAATCATTTGGATATTATTTAAATTTAATATTTGACAAAAAATATTTTTTATTAAATTTTACTTATTTCTCTACAATTGTAGATTAATCAAAATTCAATTTTCTTAATGAGTAGGAGGGATAGAAAAAAAAATAGATATAATTAATTCTTGAAAGAGTGAAAAAAATACATTAAAGCCTTTTTTTTTATTATTGAAACGTTTAAGAATCGAGTTTCTAACAAAAAATAAAACAGGGCTTAAGTTAAGTAGTCAAATTTTTACCAAAATCACTCCACCTAGTTAGCTAATGTTGCCTGTTTAATTTACTTTATGTATTTTTTTTTTCGGTTACAACCATTTGTTTAAAATAATTGTTTCTCAGATATTCTACTTGATATTAATGTTGTTTAAATTCTAAACTCTTGAAAAGACATGAAATATAAGTATGTGTCAGAATAATTAAGTCTTCGGGCTTTTTCGTCCAGTTTTTGTTAGTTGGTCAACACATTTATGCCTCAGAGATTCTATAGGATTTATAGGGAGCAAAATATAAAATTAACAGGCAAACATAAAAGGACAAAATTAATGGCGTTGATTTGAACATCAATTAAAAAATAACATTGATATTCATAGAAAATTAACAGACAAACGTAAAAGAACAAAAATAGCATTATTCAATACCAGTTGTTTTTACCACATTAAATTTGAATGTTTAGCTTGAGTCAGACTATTTCATCTGTCTTTTCTCTCTTTACCGTTCTACCCTTGAGAAGAACGGAAGAAATATGTCAATTAATCTGACGAATACTCTCATATCATCATGCAATTAATGTCATGATTTTCTTCGTTCACAAATCCTTGCTTACTTTAATAATTCACTATCTGTCTGTTTTATGTTCAAAGTCTGATTTAATAGTGTTAATGGTATCTTTAAGTAATTGGTCGTATATACAATTCAACAAGAAAAATGATATACGCTGTCTAGAGGTAATCACATTTTATTTATTTTTTATTGAATTTAAACCTTGGTTCTTCCTGCATCGCTGTCCTCGCATATATATGATTATTCTCTGTACCCAAACATTGACCAGTCTGTAGTTGTACAACAGAATGCAATAAAACATACAAAAGAAAACGTGGAAGATCTTGGGCAATCTATCATCTCGATTCAATCGCACGATTGAATGCAACCTTTACAATAGTTAATTTTAACTGTTTAAAAATGCCGGCAGTCCACCAGAATATTCTTTCACTTGTTTTTAACTTCCCTTAATTCTTGTCAAAGCTATGTAACTGCTTATAATAGTGGGGCTCATCCCGACAAAGGCAGCGGCTACCTTAGCTAGCAGCTTTCCTTTTCATGCATAACTATTTAATTTAAGACCTAGAGAGGAAAAAAGAGATAAATTTAGATTAAATAAGTGATATAATGTCATAGAAAAATAAACATAAAATATGTTACTAGAGTATTTCATTTATACTATATAGATCGATGTCTATATATATATATATATATATACTCCACTTTTATAAATATATTTAGAAAAATAGTTATCTGTATTTTGATATACTAGAATGAAGTATGAGAGATTTCAATCTTTTAATTTTTTTATTAAGTAATTAGGTTTTTAAAATTAAACAAAGTTAGTCTTCCTATTAATATTCTTTACAAAACGTCAAAACCTTTAAGTTCAAATTTTCTGTTTAAAATATTTATAAATTATATCTATTACATTATTTAAATACTTTTTATTCGAAGCATACCAACCAAAATTAAACATCAAATTTTACACAAAATAATTTCACAGCCTATAAAATTCTTCAAACTTATTAAAATTTAACTATATTTTTTACTTGCAAAAGTTTTAAATTATATTATATCCTTAATCCGTTATAAATTCCTAAAATCCAGGATAAAAATTAAAATTTTGATGATTTTTATAATAAAGAAGAAGAAGCAAAAGGACTAAAGTTAATTGATTTTGAAAATAAAAAGACATAATAGACTAAAACAACTTAAGAAACTAAAATCCTTCATATATAGTTTCAAACCAAATAGATCAAAAGTTGATGTAAAACATTAATTTGTTTGTTGTCTTGATTGTTCAGCATTTCATTTACAACGGCATAAAGACATTTTCTTAGATTTCTACTTTGTACGTTTTTATGGTATGCAGGAAATACAAGCTCTATTGAAAAAGCTAAATTTTATACCCACATCGGTTTTCACAACGGACTTGCCTTACGTGGATTTTCTGAATCGTGTACATAAGGCAGAGCTGAAGCTTAGATCCAAGGGTTTATGGGATGTGCCTCATCCATGGCTCAACCTTTTTGTTCCAAAATCAAGGATAGGGGACTTCGACAAGGGTGTGTTCAAGGGCATTCTTGGAAATAAGACAAGTGGGCCTATCCTCATATACCCTATGAACAAAAACAAGTAAGTTTATAAATATATATTTCCGCATGCATCCATTTGCTATACTATCATATTCATGCATGTCCTAGTCATATATATGTAGAATAAACCACTGCATGTTTGCAGACATGCATAGATCTCCTCATGTATAAACGACATGTCTGCTGCCGATAGCCTCATATCGAGTGTCAGTGTTTAGGTCTACGTTTATCTCTCTTTTCGATCCAATTTATATATTAATTATGATATAGATATATAGAAGAAGAAAAGAAAAGAAAAGAAAGAAAAAGTTCAAATGAGTAATGAAATAGAGGATGAAGTTTTGCGATCATATATGAAAGAGAAAAACCGTGCAACATAATATATATTTTCTACAACGAATATTCCCAATAAATATGGAACTAGATGATAATGTGTGAAGATTCTCCACGATTGATTGACAGATAGTACTATTGTCGGAATTAATGGATTAGGGAATAAACAGAATCTGGACGTTTACATTAATCCTAATAATAGATGGCAGAATCTGTTTGTTTCTACTTTATTGTGTGTATTAATTAATCCAGGTCCTCCATAATTCTTGAAGATTCTGTTTGATAAATTTGTCTACACTTAATTAAACACTGACAAAAAAAGTAAAATGAATTAATTAATTAATTTTTATAAATTATAATTTACATCTCAATAAAATATTAGCTATAGATAACTTAAACTAAGAATGCTTAATCCAATTAAGTGAAAATACAAAATATGAAAAGAAAAAGAAGCACAGTGAGGTGCATGTAGTAGAAAGACATGGAAAACACACGAGGGTTGTATTGTAGCCAACATAGCAGATGAAAATCTGCATCAAAGCCAGCTAGGAAGTGCAACGTTTATTATTTCTTGATCAGAAGCAAACAAAATGGATGCCCATGATCATCCAACTGGGGAGATTCTGGTGTCAGAAGATCTTCTATAGGGACCCACTCCTCGAATGGTAGGGATGTCTCCTCTCCCCTCACCTTTTATACTAACCTAGTTCCATAGACACCGCCATATATGCATCAACTTCCAGGTCAATATCAATATAATATGAACAAATAAATAAATAAAAATCATAATAATTGCACTTAATTATGTTTTTTTTTTCATTTTAAAAATACCAAAAATTAATGATAATATCACAAATAAAAATAAAACATGCATGTCTGTTATAGGGTGTATAATATAAGAAAGACAACACTTGTCCAAAACACGCGCATATATTGTGCATAGAGAATAAAATAACAAATTAAATGAATTCTATGTGTCTTGCCTTGGGTTTCTGATAAATAAGTCAATGAATTGTTAGTGTTTTTGAATTAGATCACGAATTAGAAATATTTTTAAAAAAAAATTATTGGTATTTCAACACAGTAGTAGCAAGTAAAGTAAATGGTTTCAAGTGTGTAGTATAGATGAATAGAAAAATTCAAAAGATGATTTTGGGCGATGGTGATGTGTAGGTGGGACCAGCGAAGCTCGGTGGTGACACCAGAAGAGGATGTGTTTTACCTGGTGGCATTTCTAAGATCGGCATTGGATATTGAGACACTGGAGTACCTGACTAATCAGAACCGTCAAATTCAGAAATTCTGCCATGATATGGAGATCAAGGTAAAACAGTACCTGCCCCATTACACTACGCAGCAGGAGTGGATGGACCACTTTGGTGATAAGTGGATCCAGTTCAATGCTAGGAAGATGCAATTCGATCCCCGCCGAATCTTAGCCACAGGCCAGCAAATTTTTCAATTTCATCCCTCCCTCACCCTCAATATGTAGAACAAACATGCAAAATGGATAAATAATCATGGGTTCAAGTTGAGTAGCAAGTGTTGTATTGTTGTAATTAGGAATTACAAGGAGGATCATAGCAAAAAAAGAATTAGAAGGGTTTTTTCAAATGGTGTAGACATGTAGTTGGAGTGGACTAGTGAAGGATCAAGAGTTGTTGAGGTGTTGTTATCTGACGGTAATAAAATTGATGATGGAGTTGGGTTTTTGTTATGTAATGGGGTCCTGTAGCTAATTAAGTAAGGAACCCAATAAAGAATTGGCCCAAAGAATATAAGGAGTGGCGGAGCCCGCTTTGGGGTAGGAAAAGGGCAATGTGCATGTTCACATGATATGTCGCTGTGCAGCGCCCGTGATCCCGACCGCCCGTCTGGTTTGGCTGTCTCGTCCATAAACAAGCAGCTGTTTCCAGTTCGACTTCTCTCAATCTTTGCAATTTCCACTCTTTTCAATATATATATATATATATATATATATATATATATATATATATCTTTTATTACCCATCCAAATTCCTCGTACATATAATTCTTCTAGATATATTAGTCTGGGTGTTTATTTCAAATGGAAACATTTAATCAGTGAGTCCTTATAAAACATAATCAACGGCATTTATGCATAAAGTTAATAAGTTAGGAGGGACAGGAAAGAGGAACTTAAGGGTGAATGTAGAACGAGAGAGGAAAAAATAGTAGATTCAAATGAATTCCTTCCATTAACATTTCTAATAAAATCAACATTTATCAATAAAAAATATTAACAAGTTAAAAATATGATAGACATGTTTTGCTAATATAAAAGTTTCCATACACTATTAATTAATTAGAAACTATCTTAAATATCATTTTTGATAAAGTAATAATACAAATCAGTAACATAGTAACCTTTTTGGGATTATTATGATAATAATGTGATATATTTGTGAATTTTATTAATGATTAATCTTCGTTAAAAAATTTAATTTATTACTTTTAGTAAAAAAAATCTTTTCAATAATATTTTTTTCATCTACAAAACATAAACTCAAAATCTTATTTAAAAAGATAAAATTTATTACCACTTAAATAAATCAAGCATATGTATTGTAAGTTGGAAATACTTCTTAATTTCTGAAAGTTAAGGAATTAAAATGTACCAAAAGACAGTACTGGCTAGATCCATTCGACCAACTACGTAATGGTACTGCAAAAGCAGGCTTAATGCATTTAATGGCTTTTACTCTGCTAGCATTTTCCTTCAAGGTGTCATCCCGCTAGAAATTCAAGAGCGTGGAACCCAAAAAAAAAGAAGAAAAAGGGCTGTTAGTCAGAACACGATGTTTACTTTACAAAAGGAACGTGATCCTTTTATGCTTCAAGAATTACCATTGGATGCATGTTATTCTTTGTATATTAATATAATAAAGGATAAAGTATTTTTCCCCATCTAAAATATGTAATATCTAGAATTAGCTCCTCCAAAAATTTTAGTATCATATAAGTTCTTTAAAAATTTAAAATGTTATTGTTTATACAATATGTTAACTCTGTTAGTGAATAAACTTACGTGATAAATAGGATTGAAAACAATGGTGGTGGCACATGTTAAAATACCAGATGAACATAGTAAATTTACTAATATAATTAACATAATGGATGAACAATAACATGTAAAATTTTAGGACCGAAATGGGACGAAAATTTTTGGAAGGACCAATTTAGAATTTCACATATTTTAGAGGGATAAAAACATACTTTATCCATTATTAAATAGTAAAATTAAATAATAGCTAAATAAAACTTCATCCAATTTTTTCAAAACTGCAGAGGATTTCCTTCCGAAGATTAAGGATGGAATATGTACAATAGAAGTAAAATGAATCCGGATAGTATTGGGCTATTGGCAATACCTAGATACTAAAGCAAATAAAGAATTCAGGTTTGCGTTTGCCATTCATTTTCTTTGCCAGGAAGATCCGAACCCTGAGGAGCTAAGGATACAATGTGGACACTCACCATCACCATTCTTAATATGATCGGTAATAGTGCTCCAACAGCAGGGTTAAATCATTTCATTCCACTCTAGGAGGAAGCCCATCAGCATCCCGATTGAAAGTTTGGGAACAGAGACAAATAAACCACGTCTTTCTCTGTTAATTACAGATGATTTTACGCATTAAGAGAACAATAACTTGACCAAAAAATGGTACTCAATGAAACACCAGCAACGAAATATCAAACTTACCTACATAAATAAACTGCACTAATTTGAATCATCTTCCACTTCAAGTTGCTTCCCAAACTTTCTTAATGCAAGTGAATATACTGTTTTTCTACTCACTGATGTTTTGCCGGTAACCAATTTGACAGCCTAAATACACACCAGCAGTTGAACTTACCAAACAAACGCATTGGACTTTACACAATAAATGAATGCTGAAAGGAAAACGAAAAAAAAATGAACTGACTCGATAGTAAAAGTGAGCAAATCAACTTTGAGGTAAATTAGAAAATTTTAACCTAATTTTCAGGATAACTAAAATTCAAGTCTAAGATAGTAAAAGAGAAAACGAGTTTTTTACATCATGTGAATAGTGAAATGCATTTAGAATGAAGATGAGCTGAGCTTGATTTTTTTCACCAAAATGGATACTATCTATTTTCACATTCCCCGGTTCTTTTCACTCTAAAGATTGAGAAATTAACGATCACTTTTGTAGAGCCACACTGGCCCACATATGTCCAAATCCACAACCATTTTCATTAGCTTGACTTATTTAAATCATGGACAACCTTATATCAAGCTTCTATTGAACAAAAATTGAATGCATAGGAATCTAGGGAAGCTATTACCGTGGAAAGACTCTCGCCACTTGCAATCAGTTCTCTTAGTTCACTCTCAAGCTCAATGTCTGATGGAGGTTCAACTTTAGAATGTGCTTGCCCTTCAATCAATATGGTAAGTTCTCCCTTCACTTGACGAATAGAAAATACTTCCTTGGCTTCACCAAGAGTACCACGCCAAAACTACAAAAACAATATCCACTGTGTCAGTTAACAAAAATATCATATGAGAACAAGCATTATGCATATTGATTAAGCATACTATTAACAAAATTCTACAAAACAAAAGCATACTGATGGGTTGCTATTAAGTTTCATAAAGCCCCCCTTCTACACTCAAAGCCACAAACACAAAATCAAACATCCTTAGCATCACCCCTGTTAAAGATTCAATTCAATATTCTTTCAAGTTAAACCCAATATCAGGTATAATAAAAGTAGTAATTTCAAATCCCAAATTCAGGCAAACTAAAGTAATCGTAGTTAATGAATAATTAATTTTTTTAGCAGAACATAAAAGACATTCTTTTCACAAGCAAAATGGAAAAAAAAAATGTATAACAAGACCCCATCTATGATTAACTTTATTTAATGTGTGGACATATAAAGATTCAAAAATACCAATGGCCCCCTTTGTTCGTATTACTACAAATTAAGTGAAATGTAGTTGCAAATTCAACAACTTCAAAATAATCATAACAGAAATAAAATAATTAACCAATTGAAAGTAATCTTTCTAGTTTTGTGTTCTTCCTCTCGAAGTTTCCTCTTTCTTTTATAGATGTGATCTTTCTGTATTGGTTTTTCTGCTAAGGTTCCTCATTTCTCTTTGATTAATTGCTCTCTGGTCTCAATCCTCTCACACCTCTCCTACCTCTTTCTTTTCTAGATTGTGCTCTTCCTCTCAAAGCTTCCTCTTTCTTTTCTAGATAAGTGATTTTTCTGCTAAGGTTCCACGTTTCACTTCGATCAATAGCTCTAACAACCTATGTTTTATTTTTTCATTTAATATATTATTTAATTTTATTTCATGGAGTTTGAAGTTATAAACCAATGAAGCAAGGTTGGCTCTCTGGACTACGGACCCATTGGAGTTATTACAGGTGATTTAAGGATGAAGCAAGGTTGGCTCTTCACACCCACTGGAGTTGCTCCCATTGATCCAGTGGTTTAAGATATACGTTGGATGGTTCATTAACCATCCAATAATAGTATTGACTCAATCTATCCAATCCATTATTGTTTATTTTTTATAATTGGATAGTTTGGTTGGATTTATTTATGGATGAACAGGAAAGTTAGCGATAAACAGATCCAATTGCCGCCGCTACAGAATACTGACTTCTGAGAGTTAAATGCTAAACTTACCTCTTCATGTAACTTAGTCATTTCCCGAGCAATAACACATTGCCTGCAATATCATCAAATTGAAGAGTCAACTGATCTGAGTCAATATTCCCAAAAGCCACACTTCTAAAATCCTCCTTAAATATTTCCCAAAGGAACACCCCTCCCACCCAGCATAAAAAATCGCAAAGCTCACAGAAGGTATTGCTAGTGCAAGTTATTTGTAGAACATTAATACACAAGACATCAAAATTCATGCTATAGTTGAATGATAAAATAAACAAACTGATCATGGTTCAGAACCTCAATGATTATATATTGCAAAAAAAAAAAAAAAAAGGATTCTCCAACTGGAAATTTGGAGAGGGGAGACAAAAGCTATAGTGATAAGTGATTAGAAGAAAAGGCCGACAACTGTATAGTACTTTTATCGTGGAAGTAAGCATTATTATATAGCATCGGGGTTTAGGTTAACTCTCAGCACCTTGCATCACCAAAAATTGAAGAACTCTCATCAAGGAACTGAGAAAGCTTGTGAGGAGGAACATAAAATATTTGAGTTGTAGTTTGATCAGCTGAAACCATGAGCCTTTTTCTTCTCGATCCCGAATGTTTAGGAAGAAAACCAACTACAAAATCATACATCACAACAGCCATCTTAGACCCCAAAATGCCATAAATGCCAAAATTCAGTTTAGCCAGCTCATTACCAAATGTAAATTCATCAGTAGGTAAACCCGAGGCAGAAAGAGCTGATACCAAAGCACAGGGACCAGGGATTGGAACAACCAGGATATTCTCACTCACACACAGTTTGGCCTGCATTAAAATTTGAGAAGCTTTCGGGTCATTACAAAACCTCAACATCACCAAACACGCACTCAGTAAACATATGATATGAGGAGTGCTAGCAATGCCCTCTAACACACTCTTACTAGTTATTAACACACATTCTACTATTGATTAAAATTTATTGAAAAAATGAAATCAGGAGAGACTCGTTAATTGAGAAACTGGACCAAGCAACAATTGTGATTTCCAATAAATTTCAGTCAATGAGGAAGATTGTTTTAAAAAGTGTATTGCTAGCATTTCCCATAAACATGCAGAGATATTGACAAATGACAATGATAAATTTGCATTGCGAAATCGCACTTACCAACTCCATACCGGGATCACTGATGCCTGGCATTCCAGCATCACTTATGAGAGCCACAATCTCACCCTGCTTCAACCTCCTCAGCACAACCTGTTCCCTTTGCGATTCACTGAACTTGTGATAACTCATCTGAAGAGCCACAAAAGACCATTAGAATAGGCAAATTAGAAAGGAAAAGGAACTATATTACACGTTGCTATTGCGATTGGATAAGGCTTACAAGGGGTGTTTTGATGTTGTAGTGATGAAGCAACTTCCCCGAGTGCCTCGTGTCCTCTGAGAGTATGACGTCAGCCGAGTTCAGCACGCGAATAGCCCTGCGCGTGCGTGCGTGCGCGCGAATCAAACAAATGTAATAAAATCAAACACCGAAGTGAAATGAGGAAAACATAGAGTGAGATGTTGCGTACCTCAGAGTGATATCTTCGAGATTTCCGATTGGTGTTCCAACGAGGTAAAGACCGGGTTTCAGAGAGTGCGAGTGACGAGTATCCGTTTCGTGACCCTACGAGTTGAAATTCGAATTCGGTGAGTGCTGCAAGGAATATTATAATTGTTTCTGTCGCCGCTAGGTCGTGCCTCGGAGAAAGGAGACCTAACGCAGAAACATTCAAGTGTGAAAGTGTAATCTCTTCTCTTTTTAGGTCTAGTATGAGTTATATGTTAACTCGTATTGGAATCAGGTGGTAGCTCCTCAGAGTCTTATGGTGGCGCGAAGAGACTAAATATGTACCGAAAGTGCCGGAGGGCTACACAGCCCCCCGGCAAGACTAAGACTAAATGAAGCTAGGCATGGCATGAAAATGAAATTACAGGTGGCAGATGGAGATTGACGCCGGAGCTGGAGCAGAAGAAGGAGAAGAGAGAAGGGGGAAGTTGCTTGCGAATGCTAATGGGAAATCCATAGGTAGCGCCGAAACAGAAGGGAAGTGGTGCTGCAAAAGAAATCGCCGTCCAAGGCATTCGTCGAATCAGCATTTTCCCTCTTCGGAAAATTCGGAACGCTATCGGTGCAACCACGCAGCACACAGATCCTTGTGCATTTCAATTAGGCCCAATGGATTACACAACAACAAGTCCAACAAGAGATTTGGATTAGGGGTTTGCATCCTACACCAGCACTTTTTCTAATACACCCAGCATACACAGTGCAATACCGATTTTACCCTTCTCATAATCCAAAAGCCAACGGGTGTACGGATCCATAAAGGCTCATACGGATTCACAATCCGTAAGAACTTTACGAATTCTTAATCCGTAAGAATCTTATTCTTACGGATTCGTAATTCGTAAGA
This sequence comes from Glycine tomentella, assembly GCA_007407185.1. Lineage (NCBI taxonomy): Eukaryota > Viridiplantae > Streptophyta > Magnoliopsida > Fabales > Fabaceae > Glycine > Glycine tomentella. Next base: position 584,670 of record PYAF01004627.1, read on the forward strand.
GTAAATCCGTACGGATTCGTAATCCGTAAAACTCTTACGGATTCGTAATCCGTACAAGTTAAAATTTTTTTAAATGGTTTTTGAAATAATGGTTCAGGTAGGTGTCGAACCCCTAATCTTCAATTAGGAGAATCGTGCTCTGATCAACTGAGCTACTAGACCATTCATGTTAAAAACTAATTAAAATTGCTATATATAACATTACAAATTTTAATATATATTTAATACACATAAATTTACATAATTAATTTTTATCTAATAATATTTTTTTACATATATAAATTTTTAATGATTATATAAAATTAAAATTTTTAAAATATATGAACCTAATATTTTTTATTCAAATCTATAATTTTTAACTAAGTCATGATTTTTATTTTAATTTATTGTTTTCAAAATTCATATATTTTATAATTAAACCATGATTTTATCTAATAATATATTTTTTATCCAATAAAATATATTTTT
>PYAF01004627.1:585237-637562 GCA_007407185.1 Glycine tomentella
ATTATCATATAAAATCATATATTTTTTAAAATTAATTGTTATAAAAAATATATTTTATAATTAAACCATGATTTTATCTGATAATATATTTTTTATCTAATAAAATAAAAATATATTTTATTGGATAAAAATATATTTTAAGATAAAATCATGGTATAATTATAAAATATATGAATTTTGAGAACAATAAATTAAAATAAAAATCATGACTTAGTTAAAAATTATAGATTTGAATAAAAAATATTAGGTTCATATATTTTAAAAAATTTAATTTTATAAAATCATTAAAAATTTATATATGTAAAAAAATATTATTAGATAAAAATTAATTATGTAAATTTATGTGTATTAAATATACATTAAAATTTTTAATGTTATATATAGCAATTTTAATTAATTTTTAACATGAATGGTCTAGTAGCTCAGTTGGTCAAAGCACAATTCTCCTAATTGAAGGTTAGGGGTTCGACACCTACCTGGACCATTATTTCAAAAACCATTTTAAAAAATTTTAACTCGTACGGATTATGAATCCGTAAGAGCTTTACGGATTATGAATCCATAAGGTTCTACGGATTACGAATCCGTAAGAACTTTACGGATTTACTCTTACGGATTACGAATCTGTAAGAATAAGATTCTTACGGATTATGAATCCGTAAAGTTCTTACAGATTGCGAATCCGTCTGAGCCTTTATGGATCCATACACCTGTTGGCTTTCGGATTACGAGAAGGGTAAAATCGATATTACACTGTGTATGCTGGGTGTGTTAGAAAAAGTGCTGGTGTAGGAAGCAAACCCCTTTGGATTAATGGAACAAGTCCAACAACGGATACTTTGACCAAAAACTTAAAAAAAAAAAAAAAAAAAACAACAACAACAATACAGACAGAAATCCATAGTTAAGGATAGTTGAGTTGGTTGACTAGGATGTGTTGTTTATTGTAAACTAATAAATTGTGTATTATTTTAAATGTTTATTTTATATACCTAAATTCTATATTAAATATATTTTTTAATATATAATTATATTGTAATTACAATTTATAATAATAAAATATTTTACATATGTTGTTTTTAAAGACAGGTAACATGGTCATAGGAGGTTTAGAGCAACTCAGGTACCTGTTCAAACCAACTGATAGACCCCCTTGGAAATTGTTTTTGTTTACTTCTCAAACATAGTTCTTTAAAATTATTTTACAAAATAGTTTAAAATAAAACAACAACGACACAATCAAATTTATTACACAACATATCAAGTGAATTATACTAGTGAATCATGAATACTACCACATTTTACTTAAAACTTCATGCTTTTAGTGTATGAGTCTTTTGTCATTTATAAATTCTTAAATTTGTCCTCAATGTAAAATTTCTTCACTCAACTTTGACGCATTTCATTCAAAAGTAATAACATGACTGACAAGTTAGCAAAGATTAATTGCTTTTCAATTTTGAGGCCCATTGGGTTGAGTATGTTCCACCTGATACAGTGTCTTCCTCTGATTTGATTTAATGAAATTTCGTTAATTGGGGAGAGAGAGAAAGAGAGATTAAAGATAGCTATGAAAAGCTATAAGTAAGTTTCATACCCACCTTTGTTTCCTAACAATTAATCTGACTCGCTAACCAATGGAATTATGGGAACCCCTCCGAATCCAACGCCCACCCCACAATGGCCATAACATATTTGAATTGAAGCGTTTTATTTTTTTTGTCTGAAAGGAAAAAGGAAAAGGACTGCCACTTAGAAAACTCACCCACTACTTCTCCAAACATTTATTAAGGCGTTTTTTCATCAGAATTACAAGGCTATTAAAAAAATTCATCAGATAAATAATTAGAGCAATAACTCAGTTGCCGAATAATTACAGGAAAAATTCCATCAATTAATTATTAATTCCAGGCTTGACCAAAATAAATTTAATAATAATCTCAACTTTAAGTTTTAAGTATACAATTATATTTCGAGTTTTATTGTCCATGATAAGCTTACCCTACTTAAACAGTATTATTTTCTACATGTTAATTAAGAAAATATATATATATATATATATATATATATATATTTGAGGCTTGATCAAAGATGATCTATATATCAATACATACCTTTTTATGAAAGAATTAGCCTCAAACTCATGAAAGGGAGGGATGAACGCAATAACTATATTTTACTGGTTTGGCCTAAACACAGAGACCATAATGACCTGGATCACACCAGATGGAGTCTATTTTGGTAAAAAGGTACCAGTGATACATAGCTAACTGGATTTCTTGCAGGTTGCGACCAACAATATTCATCAACCCCGCTAATTGTAGTTGTAGGTTACTAATTACGCATTTAATCAGAGGAACCCATAAGTCTTTTGATTTGCCACTACCATGGATAAACATCACATCCATAGAATAGATCGTTTAACAAATTAAAGCTAACAATAATGTCTACGTAAATACTCATTATTTTTGGTTTGGTATGAGGAATACGGGGTCTAAAATCGTCATTATAGCTAGGATTTTGAAACAATTAAATGAATATGAACGTTTTGACATGCAGTTTTACATCGCTATCTCTGGTTAAGTGCCAATGAAGATAACATATATAACAGTGGCGGTAAACATCAGTAGATGTGTGAAAGCGATATTGAATCTTTATATTAAATGAATGAATACCTAAGTTATAACTTAGTTTGAAATAAAATAAAGAAAGGCCGACGAATCGAAGAAAAACTAAAATAAGTGCGAGGATTGAAATTCACTAAAACATGAATCTTGCATCAAGTGCTTTTCAAAATTAGAACGTCACTCAATTACAGAAAATACTAAGAGCTACTTTTAGATTATTTTTTTAAAAAACAAAGGAGTGTACTGTTCATTTCATGAAAAAACTAAAAGAAATGTTATGTGAATAAAAAATGAGGAAAATAAATTATACATATATATATATACACACACTTAATAATATTATACATATGCACATACATATATAATTTCTTTTAGTTTACATTCTATCGCTTGAAAAGGTTAACAGATTTACATGTAATCTAATAACTTGGTACTTTATTTCCCTCCTGCTCGAAAGGTATTGGATTCTTAAAAACTAGTGGAAGAGGAACCTAACTCCACTATCGTCGTGAAGAAAGAAGGAAAATACCTCCTTTTTAAACTTCCCTCGAAAGTCAATGAACCATACGAATTCAAAAACACAAAATAAAGCATTAATATCTCAGATATGCGCCCATGGGGGATTAGATCGAGAGCAAAAGAGAAGAAAGTTTCTCACAAATGAAATATTCTTATCTTGAATGTATATATAATAATAGAGTCAAAAGAACAATAATGGTTAATGTACTGGCTTTTGATGCTTGACTATTAAGCCGATAAAGCTATTTTTTTCAGTTCAAAAGTCTTTTGCTGTTCGAGAATACGTAACATATATAGATCGATACCATCTTGTCAAGATTCTTGGTTTAAGTTAATTTCTTCAAAATATTAGCCTTCATATAACCCCATATTAAAATGAATACTAACTAATACGTGTATAATGTATGCAATATTGGTACATGCATGTTAATGACAAATTGATAATCAGAAATAGTGCATATATAGGATATATAGGATGAATAATAAAAATGATGAGTATATATATTATATGTATGGGGTCAGCACATTGAGCATATATATAAGATATATAAGCGTTGGTCGTATAAAAGGAAGGTAATCATTCGTGAGGTGCAGTTGCAATTAGAAGACATGAAGCATACACGCCGACGCGTGAATTTGTCACTTTCACCTACTCCTGAATAGCGAATCCAGCCAACCTTTATATTCTTTCAATTTTCTTACATTGTTTTTTTAATTTGGATGGGTTTGTTCTGAGATATTGCGTGTGCAACGTTGTGTTGAGTTCATTGCACCAAGAGAGAGAGAGACGGATTATTGTGATTTATGCGTTAAGTGGGAGTTTAAGGGAGGGAGGGTTACAAGTTACAGGTCCACCAACTGGTGGTTAGGGTTTGAACCCTTCCAAGCAAACAACCACCACCTTCCATCTTCTACATTCACACACACGATTTTCATGAGGCGTTTGCCACACGTGAGAAACTCGACAATGATTGACGCTTAAATTTACTAATTATTTATTCCTTTTTACCAATATCAATTTTTCTTTTTAGGAAAATGAATAAATAAAGTAGTTGGTGTTGGCGAGTAGGCAAGTTCTCCCATTTAATATTTAATAATAATGATAATAATATATTTTTATTGGTTGGTGCCGTTGTTCCAATGATAAGGAGGTTGGTCTTTGTTTGAAATATAATCTCTTGGGATTGCCATTTGTCTGGGATACATACCTCAAAAAACTCAAACTCAATTTATGGATTCTTGTCTGTCATTTCTGCTCTGAAACCCACTCTTTCTGAATTTTAGTCCCTTGCTACTGCTTCTGTCTCTCACTTTCAGGTATTTTTTTTTTCTTTCTTTTTCTAATTTTGTGTTTATAAAAAGTCTACCAGAGTAGAAAAATTGTCTACTTCAAAAAAAAAAAGATTGTGACGATGATGATTAATGATGTAGTATTGTTTGAGGTATTAGATGATGCTTGTGATGGTTACTAGAGTGATGGGGGGATTTGAATTTGATGACTAAAAAAAATAAAAGCTGAAAATTAGAATGTTAAAGTTACTGTGACTGACCAGAGAAAAAATCTATAATTTGAGAAGTGAGATTCAACGAGTGAGGTACTTCATACGGATCAGATTTTTTCTTCTCTTGATTTATTGGTGCTTCCCTGTTTGAGTCTTTTGTTTTTCACCAATGAAACCATGTTATGTGAGATGTGTTCCGGACAAGTGGAATTGTGGGATTCTTGTTTTATGGTTGCTTCGTTTCCGTGGTCTTTTTTTGTTATTTGTCAAATTCACATCATTTTATGCTCCCTCCATTTTGTCCGTGTAAGCATAATGAAACTTATGTGCATAAACATCTGCTTCTGTTTGTGTATTTTCTCGTTTTTTATCTTCTTCTGCTTCTTCCATCCCATGAGAATTTGCATACCTGTCAATAACTGAGTGTCATATTCGTCAAAGTGATCATGTGAGAATTACGACCTCGTAATAATACTAGCTTGTTTTCCATTTGTTGGAACCAAAATGTTGGGGGTTAGTTAGTTGGGGTTTGAACTTTGAGACCAAAAATCAATTTTGTTCTTCTACCAGCTGTTTGGTCCCGTTTGGGATGTAATTAGTTACATCTTCCACGTTTTTAAGCAAAATTGATTATTGGAATTATTATGCTATGCATATCTTGATCGTCAAACAAAACATAGCCAATATATTATGATCATGATTATACTATGTATGCATGTATTCATTGAAGTTCCCGTTGAGTATCCTCTGTAGTTTCTGCTATACATTTTTAATTCTATGAGCTTTTGATGATTCAACCTTCCTCTTACCTTATTCACCTAACGAAACAGAATAGCAGGGGAGTTTTGTTATAAAAGCGATGTGCAGCTGATTCCATTGTGAAGAAGAGAGCAGAAAGAAATTAGCTTATAATAATGTATCCCAACCAAGCCTTTTCTTTAGGGTCCTATGCGGAGATGATGTCTGGGACTTCTCTGTTACCTCATGACTACAGTGAAACTGTAGGAGGAGGACAAAACGAGGTTAAGTTTATCACAGCAATGGGTGAGACAGTGACTATGCACTCTATTAATGGCCATTCCAATGCTGCAAGTGGTGATCCAGCATGCAACTCTTTTGCTGGGGATTCCCATGTTGTTTCAAGGACACAAATGGGAATGGTAGATAGTGAGCTAAACATCAATTGCCAGGGCCTATCTCTCAGTCTCGGGACACTCATGCCTTCTAATGCACCCGTCTCTCCATTTCAATACCAATATCACGACACGGGTCTCTTACCACTAATGAATGATTTTCCAAATCTAAAGGGAACCATGTCTCTCAAAGATGATGAGGCCAATAACCTACATAGAGAGTTTAGAAGTGCTGAATGCATGGCATCTGTGTCTTCTGGAGGCTTTCATGACATGATAAAAAAGGAGGGTTTTTACAACCCCAAGCACCCCTCAATGTGTCTTAAAGAAGTCCCCTCTGATCTACCAGGTTACTCAAACAGCATTTTGAACTCCCAATACCTTAAGGCGGCACAGGAGTTGCTTGATGAAATAGTTAGTGTCCGAAAGGCTTTGAAGCAATCTGGAATGGAAAAACAAGAGAACAACCGTGACATTGGATTAGATGGCTCTAAAGATTCTGATGGAAAATCTACCAGCCAATGTATGCAAATGTCTTCAGCCCCTAATGTTTCCAATGCCAATGCTTCTAGTGACCTATCATCTGCAGAACGCCAGACCTTGTTGGACAAGAAAACAAAGCTTTTGTCCATGTTGGATGAGGTAGAGTCCATGTTATTATTATATTGCATTGTTTCTTTTCATTCGATTGACATAATTGGCTTAGTAATCTGTTTCCCATTTTCCTCGTAGATGTTCATGTTCAATGATAGACTATCAGTTGAATAACATAAACGATTATTATATAAAACAATTTTTTGGATATGATAACTTGTTTTTCCCAACTTTTTTACTTCTACATGAGAGTATGCGTGTGTTTTTGTTTTCTAGTTTATAAACCTCTGAACTTTTACACTGTTTGGAAGAGCTCTGCTGTACCAATGTGTATACTGTGTGGTTTGCAGAGATTCCAATTGCCCAAAACAGTAAACGAAGTAAATTGATTTCGAAATGTTAGCTGTCACATCAGATTGAACTAGTGCACCACCATAAAGCCATTAATTATATAGTTGATGTTCACAAAGTTTATACGTTTTTAATACTATTTGAAAGAAGATTAATTAAGAGGAAGTAATATTGCTCTACAGTTATATCTATAATGTCTGTAGAATTCGTTTGTTGCTCCAACGTTTGAACGGTGTGCTTAACTATTAAAAGGCAGTTAGTTATGAATTATGAATTCATGTTAGTGTTGGCCAATGGCTGACTCCATAAAAAATCCCTTGTTTTCACTGGTTATAGGTAGATAAAAGATACAGACAGTACTGCCATCAGATGCAGATTGTGGTGTCATCTTTTGACATGGTTGCCGGGTGTGGAGCAGCAGAACCATATACCACACTTGCTTTAAGAACAATTTCTCGCCACTTTCGGTGTTTGCGTGATGCCATCAGTGGCCAAATTCAAGTGACACAAAGAAGCCTTGGGGAGCAAGAGGGAATACCCCGTCTCCGCTATGTGGATCAGCAACTTAGACAACAAAAGGCCCTTCAGCAACTTGGTGTAATGCGACAAGCTTGGAGGCCTCAGAGGGGGCTTCCTGAAAGCTCTGTTTCAATACTCCGTGCTTGGCTCTTTGAACATTTTCTTCATCCGTATGTCACATGTCACCCTCACCTTGTACTTGTTTTTTTGCAATAAATAACATTAAAGTACTAATCTTTTATGTGTATTTTAATAAAATACTTCAACTTACATTTGATAATTGACACCAGTTACCCCAAGGATTCTGAGAAAATTATGCTGGCTAGGCAAACAGGGTTGACCAGAAACCAGGTACATTATTAAAAACTGTTTCCGTTGAAACTTTGTTTCCTGCTTAAATGTTTTAATTAAACTGACAGTGACAAGCTAAGTTTCAGTTCTGTACCATGGTTGTTAATATTTGTTGAGGCATTCAATGTTGATATCAGGTGGCAAATTGGTTCATCAATGCAAGGGTGCGTCTCTGGAAGCCAATGGTTGAGGAAATGTACAAAGAGGAGTTTGGAGATTCCGAGATGAACTGCAACCTTTCATCTGAGAACAACACGGTCAAAGGTAAAAGAGATGATGTTCAAGAGTCTGATAACATTAACAATAATAATAATAAATGGGAAGAGTCACAGGACAATATAGTAACTGTTGACAGCGTGCAAGTCCAACCTCAAGCAGAAATGGATAGAGTGGTCAATGTAGAAAATGTGGTGATGGATTCTGAAACTGGGAAATTGCAAGGTGACCAAAACCAACAAAGGCTTGGCTTGAACAACAACAACAACAGCAGCAACTTTTATTCTATCTCAACCAACCAGAATGGTGGGGATGGAGGCCTAATGGGTTCTTCTACTCATGCCACATATGATTTATCAGAGTTGGGTAACTTTACTGTGGGTAGCCACGTTTCCCTTGCATTGGAGTTGAGGAACTGTGAAAATGATGGGTTTGCCATGTCTGATGATGCCATACAGAAACGACGTAAGCAATTGGCCTCTTCCCCGGAGACTGATTTGCTAGATTATCATTTCACGGATTCAGGAAAGCAACAGCACAGGTTTGGCAATCCCCATTTGCTGCATGAGTTTGTCGTATGAAATCTAGCAAAAAATATTTGATGATTTTAATGGATCTCTGAAGAGGTGTACCTCAACAAAGCTGAAAGAGAGAGCCTATGCTGCGTTGCTGCTGCTGCTGCTGCTACTCTTTTTTCTTCCTCATTCTTGTTGCCCATTGTTCGTAAAAGTGATGTAAATCACGAAACCGTACAAAATATACAGGTAGACGTGTGTAGATATTTTCGTTTGTAATATTTTACAGATGACTGGTTGTATGTATGTGCAGGCAATTTTTGTAAGGATAAAAGAAAAACTCTCGTGCATTATGTTGAATAATAAGGAATCTTGTAAAAGAAAAAAAAACACAGTAACAAGTACGATGTGAATGTATTGATTCTTGTTAGTAAATTCACGGCATGTCGTGTGTGTGTGGTCCATATGCGCACCTTAGTCTGTGTCATTGATGAATCATGATGATGATGCTTCATAACTTGCACGGAGGAAAGGAGCAGTACAAATGCGATTCAATTCAATAATAATATATTAAACCATGTCCTTGCTTTTAAAACAGCTGATATTGAAACAGGATTCTTTCACATGGAGGTTTATTTTTATGGTTTGGAAGTGGCACAAACTTGTGGCATTAATAGGGTATTAATTTAGAAATCAGATGAGAGCGAGTAGGGGGGGTGTTTGATGTAGGTATGCGGCCTTTTACAGACTAAGGTTACGGAGGGAGAAAGGGACAAGTGAAGGAGTCCAAAGGAACAAAGATCGTAATCATTACTAAAGCATCAAAACGGACCAATAGGCTCCTCAAAAACAATCTCAGGCTCAGCACTCAGCAGCACAATCCAATGAATGAATGAGTGAATACAGCCACCCTCACCTTTGAGTGGTTTTTTTATTTTATTTATTTAAATTTAGAGTTTTTAATATGGTTTGAGAAATTGGGATAATCAGTGTCCTTTCAACATCCCTATGCATGCCCACAACACCAAACGGGAAAAAAGTTAGATATAATTTATACAGCTCACAAACTGACGATCCTAGAACTGGGAGTGTGCAAAAGATAGCCCACTTTTCTCCTCTTTTTGCAGATCACAACAATACAATGAACAGAACAGTTTCACCTATGGAGGGCTCCCCCCTCCCTGTGGTGAGAGGGAAAGAAAGAGATTTACACTGTTTGGAGCTGCTTTTGAGTCTCCCAAAAAAAATACAACTGCAGGGACTAAAGCTGGAAGATTGATGCTTTTGCTTGTTTTATAGTCAGGAAAGTTGGGGACCATTTTATTTTATTGTCATTTTCTATGTTTTCTAACATAGCCAATTAACTTGGCTTCTTTAAGAAAGGCCAGAACTGTGCCATAGACCCATAGGGTCTGAGGGTAGATGATAGATAGATATAGATCTGCTGGTAAAGAGAGGGGTAAATTATTGTAATATTCTTTGAATTAATTTTCGAACGCATATTTTACATCATTGTTGAAACTTGAATCGCAGAAACTGCAAGGGCTATAAAGGTGCCTCGGGTCTACTTGAATTTGTACCCTTGGACAATTAGGAAAACTTGTTTGATAGGTTGGATTACTTTGTTGTGATTACAATTCTAAACAATCGTATTTAAATATTTTAATTTATAAGAAAAATTAGTAATACTTAACTATATATATTATATAGAGATTAAAGGAGATCATAGTTTTAGATCACTTAATATTTTTTCTTAACAAAACATTCTCTATTATTAATTGAAATATATAAGAAATCACTTTTTTTAGATCATGCTTCTTATTTAATAAATTTTTCTTTTGATTTTATAGAAAATTTAACCAATAGTAGATTATTATTTGTTAGAAGAATGTGTTGTTAGCTTGGTTTCAATATTAATACAAACTTGAGTTTATATCAAAGACATATTTTATCTATTGTCGGCTGCTGCATGTTAGGGAGTAAAAAACTAATTTTTTTTCAACTTTTTTCTTAACAAAATTTCTCACTTTGATTTTTTTTTTTTTAAATCGGTGCAAAAGCACGAGTCCACAGCTAGTTTGCTTTAAAATGATTGTTTGCTCCCACTGTTGAGTGTTGAGTATATTGAGCAGGAGGAACTTTCTTTCTTTGCATCTTAACTGCGCCAATAAGTAGTTCGAATTAATGGTTTAAACAATTGTACAACCTTTGTCCTGTTTTCAAGGTTGTTAGCTTGTGTTTTAACTTTTAACCTCAGATTTTATCCATGCTCTTCACAACAAGGCACAAGCTAGTTCTCTTCTAATAATAAAATAATCTCTTGTCTTGTGTGTGATTGGCTTGTGTCAGCTCTCCAAATTTGGTTAGAGTCCTCAGTCACATTTTTCTTACTAGAGAAGAGAGAGGAGCTGGCTTTCCCCCAACATCAATGGCTTTAGTCTCTCTCTCCACCTTGAAACTTCGGAGCTGATTGTGACCACTGATTATCCTCGCCAATGAGCCCACTGCTCAACCTCGATGGGGCTTCGTGCGACGTGGTACGGATTCTCCACTTCTGTGTATTATTAAGTCCTATCTTCAGATAGCTTTTTACTCAAATAGTTTCTTCAGTACGTCAAAAAACAGTCTCCATTTCCCTTCCCAGTCCCCCCTTCCTCATTCTATCTTTTTTACAATTCAGAATCATATGGGGCTCATATTTCCTCTCTTTCACTGTAGTGGAGAAAAAAAAAAAAAAGCAATTTCCCAGTAGCTTCTGCTCTTCTTCTTCACTTTGTTAGTTAGCCTTGGAAAACTTGTTTACAACCAACAAAAACTCTTACCGTTATTATGTCCAACTCTATTACCTATCATCAAAACCAATTTGAGAACCAAGAGCTTGATGCTTATGGCTCTTCTATGAGGCACAACAATGCATTTCCTCAGGCCCTGGGAGCATTTCCTACTAGCATTGGAGTAGTTGCTGAGGGCTCTGAGATAAGCCACACAAGGCATTTAATGGATCTTCTTGGAGCAGCAAATGAAAGCAATCACCACCAAACTGCTCAAGGGCTTTCTCTTTCTTTAGGCTCTCACATGCTTGTTCCTTCTGATGAATACAGGCATCACCACCAAAGACCCTTAAACCCGGGTCTCATCAACCCCAATTACTTCATGTCTGGACAAGAGGCACGTGAGCCTTGTAACAACCCACCTGTGGCGCAGCATAATATAACCAGTGACTACTTTTACAACACTGGGGGTGGCACTTTTGCTTCTTCTTCTTCTGCCCCTTTTAACAACCGTTCTCCTAATTCCACCACCTCTTATGCTGCTGAGTCTTTTGCTGCTGTCATTGGGAACTCCAGGTACCTCAAACCGGTTCAGTCCCTTCTTGAAGATCTTGTTGATGTTGGTGGAAATGTGGTTGATAGAATCAATGAGAAGTATGCTGAGAAGTTGTTTCGTGGGAGTAGAGGCAGTGCTAGGATACTTTCCTCAGAGTTGAAGGCAGAGTTGGGGAATAATTGTCATTTATTGGCTGACAAACATGAACATCAAATCAAAATTGCAAGGTTGATTACTTTGTTGGATGAGGTTGGTTTGCTCTCACTAACTTGGATATGACTTTGGACTTGAAAGTTGAAACTGATATTTTCTTTTCTTTTATTTTTTTGTTGTGCTCAAATTTCAGGTTGAGGGAAGGTGTGAGAAATACTACAATCAAATGGAAGAAGTGGTGTCATCTTTTGAGATGATAGCAGGTTTGGGAGCTGCGAAGTGTTACACTGCTTTGGCACTTCAAGCCATGTCAAGGCATTTCTGCAGCTTGAGAGATGCCATATTGTCACAAATAAATGCTGAGAAAAGAAAATTCTTTCAGGATTTACCTAAGATCAGTAGTGGGTTGTCTCAACTAAGCTTGTTTGATAGAGACAGTAGACAGAGTAGAATGTCTCTCCAACAACTTGGGGTGATCCAAAGCCAACGCCAAGTTTGGAGACCCATCAGAGGGTTGCCTGAAACCTCTGTGGCTGTTCTTCGTTCTTGGCTCTTCGAGCACTTTCTCCACCCGTAAGTTATTTAAATTAGGTTCTTGTTTTCTTAATCTTATTATGTCACTACCTACCTGCCTTAAAAAAAATGTTGATTTGATTTGATATCTGATTCATGCAGTTATCCTAATGATTCTGAAAAGTTAATGCTGGCATCTCAGACAGGTTTAACTAAAAACCAAGTAATTCCTTATCCAAAACATAACGGCTTCCTAGTTCTTTTAACTATGATGTGGTGGTCATGTTGGTGGTATCTTTATTGTTGCTTCAGGTCTCAAATTGGTTCATAAATGCACGAGTACGGCTATGGAAACCAATGATAGAAGAAATGTACAAAGAGGAGTTTGGAGAGTCTTCTGAAGACTCCAACCCAGCTGGTAACAACTACTTGACGAGGGAAGATACCACGGATTCTGTAGAGGATTGAACCAAAAGCTCCAGTGAACAAAAAGCTTGATTGTTTGACAAACATGGGCCTTTAATTGGTTGCCTTTTTTCTCCAAAATCGAGAGATAAACATTATGTAACATGACAAGATGATGAGCCAATATGTTCGGGTGAAATTCAAGATTTATTTTTTTAAAATGCTGAAAACTCAAGATTTGGAAAATCATGACTTATGATGTTCCTTAGATTAAGTGACCAGCTTGTAACACATCGTGAGGCTTGTTATGTCAGGTTTGCAATTAATACCAGTTTATAAGATATAAAAAAAAGAAGCTGAGGGCTGTATATGAGATCATAAGAAGATCGCATTATGAGAAATTCACAATTTGTTTCACAACCCTATCCTCCGGTGACACTTGCATATGAGCATGTTATTTGTTATCTTGTAATAAATAAGATAGCCAATTTCATGAGATTTGTTCTGAAAAATCAAATTAATAAAGAACAAATGAGTTAAGGGATATATACTACATTGATCATATAAGTTACTTTTCTTTACAAGTAATTAATAATATAAGTTTTTTTTAATTATTCTTGAATTAATTATGATACAAATTATCTTAATGATGATACATATTATCTTTTTTTTTTAAATAGTAATAAAATTAATTGTGATATAAATTATTTTTAATTTAAATTTAAATTAATGTTTACACAAGTTATTATTTTTAATTATAATCAAATTAATTTTGGTAAAAATTAGTATCATAATTAATTTGATTATTTTTATAAATGCTAACTTTTATCTAGTTAATTAAATTTTAATTTATAAAGATAACCTATATGATACTGACTACTATTTTTAAAAGGTAAGTTATATTTTAATTGATTTAATTTCAATTTTAAAAAAATATATATCACCATTATTTTGATTACTTTTAAAAGAACATAACTTATATCTATAATTACAATTAAAAAAATGTAAAAAGTTTTTGTTGTGTAAGAGGGAGAGTATTTTTTTTTTCACTCCCTCTTACACAAAATAATTGTATTTTTGATGTGTATTTTTTTTACACTTCCTCTAACACAGCAGAAACATTATTCTGTTGTGTACTTATCAACAGAATCATTTTTCTATGAAAAGGGTATTTTAGGTGCAAAAGTTTTTTGAATGCATGTGGGGGTGACGATAGCCAATGGAGATTAGAATAGTAATTCGTGTTTATTTGAATGGCATTATAGTATGTTGCAGGCCCATACATTTCTTGGCCCGATCACGGTGAGAACTGAGAAGATAGTGTATCAGACATGAGTTCGTTGAAGTGTTCAACTATCTATGATCTGATTGGGGACTAGAAAGTAGAAACACAAAGAGAAGACGAGTCCTCGAGATTCCTAAACCAACTTTGCAATCGCACCTCGAATCAATCGACACTCAGCGGAAACCCTAGAAAGTAATAATAATAATAATAATAATAATAACAACAATAGAATGCGAATTTATTAGAGATTGCAAAAGGTGGGAAGAGGAATGGCGAAGCATTCGGTGGCAATGGCGAAGAAGCGGTGGCCCATAATATTGGCGGCATTCCTGTCCGCCTCAACAGTGACGGTGCTCTTAATGAGATCCAACAATTCCGATTCCTGCAACACCAACCATTTTACTATTGCACAAGATAATAACCAGATTCGTTCCCCTGTCCAACTCACTAATGCCGCTTCCAGCCCCCTTAATTTCATGAAGTCCAAGCTAGTTCTCATGGTTTCGCACGAGCTTTCTCTTTCAGGTGCTTTATTACATACCAAATCCAATCTCCCTTTTTCTTTTTTTCAGTTTGATGATATGAAAAACATATGGATTGGATTCACATTCACTTGCAGGAGGGCCTTTGCTTCTGATGGAGTTGGCGTTTCTGTTGAGAGGCGTTGGTTCCGATGTTGTTTGGATCACTAATCAGAAACCTTCGGAACATGATCAGGTTATTTACAGTTTGGAAAGTAAGATGTTAGACAGAGGAGTGCAGGTGATTTACTCTTCAGTCTTCCCTTTTTGTTGTTATTTGGGTGACAGTGGTGTATGCATGGTTTCTTGGTTCAGTATCTATGATATCTGTGTTTTGAGAGAGGAGATACATGTGATGTGATACCAACTTGGTGTAGCCACATAAAGTCATAGAGCTCAAAGTAAATAATGGGGCTGCCGTAGAAAATCATTGTGTGATTGATTGAATAAGATTGTACAAGACAATATAACTAAATGGGATGGGAGAGATGAGTATGTCATGTAAGCTAACATGCAACACTAACTGAATGGATATGAGGTTAGCTACTCTAACTGAATCCAAGTGATGTAGGGATTCAGTTATAACCTGCCATCGAAGTCAACTGAACTAATAACTCTAGTTTCTATTATACGATTAATAAACATGTGTATATTATACAGTCATGTAGCTCCAACATAAATCATGAGGGAGCCAGAGTGATTGCTCGATACGTACATTAGTTTACTGCTAGTGAATATTCATCAATCATCACCCCTTCCCCCATTAACTTTAATGGATAATATTCTTCTATTTTTCTACTCACATTTAATTCGTGGTAATTTAGAATCTTGCAACTGAAAGTCCTTTATGGTGAGTCTCAAGTGAATGCTGGATGATTTATTTGTTTTATGTTATTTTTTGTGTTAGCAAATGTAAAGTTATGTGCATCAATAATCAATAAATGATGAACCTCCAGTGAAAGTAGCTTTAAATACATTTTAGTTACCAAAGTTTACCTTGATTTTGGTTTTGGTCCCTATATTGTAAAAGATTGGTTTTTGATTCCTATTGTTTCATTTTTATTTTATTTTTAGATTTTGGTCACTGTAGTTTAGCAACATTGATTTTAATAGTTTTCTCTTGAAGGGTATGGGTGGTGGGGTAGACCAAAGCTTAAATGGAATGAAATCATAGGAGCCAAAAAACAAGTAGTTTTAAAATATAGGACCAAAAAATAAAATAAAGATAAACTATAGAGACCAAACATGGATTTGAGCAGGGAAAGTATATGACTAATTAATCTGCTATTCCTGTTAACCTAATAACTGAATTTAGACATTTAACCACTGGAGATGCTGGAGGATGAATATGCTATTGCCATAAGCTTGTTGAAATATCTTTCCATGATTTCAATTTTGCATTGATTTCTTAAAAAAAATTGATAAACAGAGGAATTGTTTGTCACCCCTTTCTTCTGTTTCTTGAATTGATTGAGTTGGATATTAGTTCTGATCTGTAAGAAATGGCTACACCAGCATTTTGTATGCATGTGTTATTGAACTTCTAAGTGCATCCTTTATTTACTTGTTTGGCTCCTGTTAGGTCCTGTCTGCCAAAGGTGAAAAGGCTATAGATACAGCTCTCAAAGCAGATATGGTCATTCTAAATACTGCTGTAGCTGGGAAGTGGCTGGATGCCATTCTCAAGGAAAAAGTTGCCCATGTTCTTCCAAAGGTTTTATGGTGGATTCATGAAATGCGAGGGCATTATTTCAAAGTGGAATATGTTAAGCACCTCCCTTTTGTTGCAGGTGCCATGATTGATTCACATACAACTGCAGAGTACTGGAAGAATAGGACTAGGGAGCGTTTAGGGTAAGCTTCCAACATCATCTGATAGATTTTTACTACTACTTGTTCTGTGTGACTGCTATAATCTGAGTTGTGTTTCTAACTGTATGCTTTGGTCCAACTTTGTAGGATTAAAATGCCTGAAACTTTTGTTGTACATCTTGGAAATAGCAAGGAGCTTATGGAAGTTGCAGAAGATAGTGTGGCAAAGAGAGTTCTTCGTGAGCATGTTCGGGAATCTCTTGGAGTGAGAAATGATGATCTACTTTTTGCCATCATAAATAGTATGATCTCTTCCTTGTTGGGGTCACTACCAATACTCATTTGATATTCATGTGTAGTTCATTGGACTAGTTTTATCCAATCTAATGCATGATTTGCTAGCAAAGTAGCAAGGTTATTGCCTGATTAACATTTTTTTTATATTTAGTTTCTCTCCCTTTTGTTGTGCATGCCAATTCAAACCTTTCCTATGTGTAGTGTTTATAAATTATATCCTTTTATTCATTTTGATATCCTATTTCCAGTCTATATTTTAAGGCCCGGGATGATATAATTGCAGGTGTTTCGCGTGGTAAAGGGCAGGATCTATTTCTTCGCTCCTTTTATGAAAGTTTGCAACTCATTCAGGAGAAGAAACTCCAGTTGCCATCTTTGCATGCTGTCGTAGTAGGGAGTGATATGAATGCTCAGACGAAATTTGAAATGGAACTTCGCAAATTTGTTGTTGAAAAAAAGATTCAGAATCATGTTCACTTTGTTAACAAAACCCTGGCTGTGGCTCCTTACCTGGCTGCTATTGATGTTCTTGTTCAGAATTCTCAGGTATCTTCTGCTGCCAAGTTGATCATGAAACAGAATGTATGTTTCATTCTAATTGTTTGGTAAAATGAAAGTTGCTATATGACTGCAACAGGGGAGCAACATCACTCTCGAAATTCTAATAGAAATCTTTAACTTTTTTCAATGAAATATAATTTTTAAGTTCTTTTTAGTTCTGTTTATTGTTTATTTTGGATTTTGGGCTTCATTCATGAATGTGCTTCTCACCATATCAGGCACGGGGAGAATGTTTTGGAAGGATAACCATTGAAGCAATGGCATTTCGGCTGCCTGTACTGGTATCTCCTTTTCTATATATATTATAGTTGCCTAGTCAGTATGACCATTTCATTTATAATCTTTAATGGCCACTGAGCATTTCATTTTTGTCAGCTTTTATGGCCTTAATGAATCACCAAATTTTTGTTTTGAATGCTAAAAAAATTCAATAATTTGTGTTTCCTTCCTATGCATGCTCATTAGCCACATCCTTGTGTCCTTGTGGAAATTCCAACTCTTAATTTATTTATCTATCAGTCCATCTGAGTTTTAAGCCCTTGAATTTTCTTTTGTTGTTTTTTTAAAGGAAAAATACTAGGATAACTTTTGGCAACTTGAGTTTCACCCTATGCACTGTTCTTTTGAATATGTCAACCTTTGTCACTTATTTACCTTCTAATTTGCTCAATCCTCTACCTCCACCTTCTAGTTATCCAGGTTGTTTTTAAGGTATACTTCCCTGATTATTGAAATCAGGGCAAACTAGCAGAGAAGTATATTTTGGTTTCTATATTTCTTTTTTATCAAGAATATTTATTCATAGGAAGTTAATAATAATGTGCAGCCACTGCTGGGCTAACGTGAGTGAGATACAGAATACTGTCACAGTTGTTGGCAGTTAAATGATGGATCCAGATCCTCTCCATTTGAAAATATTTGGAGAGTCTCCAATTAACAAATTTTCAATCATTAGATTAAATTAGAGGCTGGGATTTGGTCATTTGTTCAATTTAATATATTTTTTAAAACAACAATATTGTTCCTATACAGCTTTTCCCACTCCAAAACGTCTCTGATTCTTGACTTTTCTCATGCAATCATTCTTCGTAAACGTGTTGCATTGGAGAACAGCCGCACATGACGACAAAGAACCTTCGAGAACCACTGAAATTTAATTTTTTCATGATGGAGTGGCTCCAAACGCTGCCTCCACCCTCTCAACTCTCTCCCTTCACACTCTCCTTCCTCGTCCATAGGCTCCACACCCACGCACTCTCACCGAGGCTCCCATCTTCGCCACTGAGCTCCAGACTCAATGCTCCGAGTTGGATTGCTTGGTCAACGAGTCGACTTGACAACTTAGAGTGGGTCTCGCCGCATACGGCCTCCTTCTTCAGCAAAATCCACAACCTCTTCGGTGATGTTATGAGAGGCTGATCGCGCTCTCCTCCGCCGTTTCAGTGAAAAGAATTGTTGGAGTTCTTCCAATGTTGTCATGGGTAGAATCGAAGACGTTTCTACTGTTTTAAAAAACAAAAAAAATTAAGTTGGAAATGTGGCCAAATCTCAGCCCCCAATTTAATCTAATGGTTGAAAATTTATTAATTGGAGATTCTCCGATTATTTTCAATTGGAGAGGATCCGGATCCTTAAATGATAGCTTCTGTTCATTTTTTAGTTGCGAGGTTAATTGAACTCCTGTCTATTCTTGATTCCTGGTGATTTCAATTAGAGCACGAGACATTTTAGTTTGGCTAATTATTGTACATCTACCTTCCCTAAATCTTACTTGGTGGGATCTCCCTTTTTAGTTGTTGTACATTGAGGATATTGATGTTTAATTATGCTTTTTTTTTTTAAATTTATTATTTATCACACACATAGAAGATTGTTTGTGTCTATCTGTGTTTATCTGCTAAAACAATGCCCTATCATTTTGCTTTCGGAATGTTTCAATGCTGTTTGGGAATCTATACAATCGCAAACATGTCTGTGCATGTTTATTTTTTTTTTTTTTTTAACTTCTGTGTTCATTATAAATATTACCAGGGAACTGCAGCTGGAGGCACGATGGAGATTGTGGTGAATGGGACAACCGGTTTGCTGCATCCTGTTGGTAAAGAAGGCGTGACACCTCTCGCAAAGAACATTGTGAAATTGGCTAGTCATGTTGAGAAGAGGCTAACAATGGGAAAGAAAGGGTATGAAAGAGTGAAGGAGAGGTTTCTGGAGCACCATATGTCGCAGAGAATTGCATTGGTTCTGAAGGAAGTTTTACAGAAGGCTAGGCAATAGACAATAAATTAACCAGGTTAGGTACTTCACTGTTAAATTGTATATTTATTCCACAGGAAAAAGAGTATGGTTTGGTGAGAATGAATTGTATATCCAATGTCCTTTATACAATACAGGAATGCGAGCAAGGCTGACACTCTTTTTGACACATACTTCATTATTAGTTGAAATGGATCTAAAACTCGCTAAATAAAGTGGGGCGATCACTCTTATTTAGCGAGTTTAACATAAATTTCAGCTAATAATAATTGTGTTTTAGCTATAAAAAAATAGGTATGTTGACATTAGTGCATTGCTGATATTTCTATGTATCTCATGAGATGAGATACAATTATTTTCCATGTATCGGGGCGCATCTTGTTTTGCTTGCCAGGAGCATCCAAACGAATACTTGGCTAAAACTCAATTGGTTAGGTACAAGGAATTTTTGCGATTGTGGTTGAGTTTATTTTGATAAAACAATTATTTTATTTGTTTTTAGTGGGGTTTTGGGAAAAAAATGAAAATGAAAACCACACTAAACCAACTTGGTTTTCTTAGGAATAAGGGAATGACTTGCTTAGTTAGTTTGTGATTGAATGAATTAACTTGTTAACTTGTTACGTGGTTTAAAAAAGATGGCCTATTCCTAAACCTTTCTTTATTCTTCTTAATCTTTTTATTGTATGCACTAGATGACAAAACCGGTATATCTCGTAGAAGTAGAAACTATACTAAAGTTTATTAACATGTAGAGATCACGAGAATTAAATGTATTTATTCTAGAATAAAAAAAATCATGAAAACATAATACCAAGACTTACAGATAAATATTTACACCATATTAAAAAAAATATTGAATTGCATTAATATTAAATTCACAACAAATATGTGCAAAAAATTGTTAATATTTAAATTATTATCATGTCATCAATATGGAAATATATTAATATCCAAAAGAATAGTTAATATTTAAATTATAGGGTAAAAAATACATAATATTAAATATTTTACATAAAAAAATACATCTGTATTATATGAAGAAATGTTTTATCACGTCAACTAATGTCACACCTCAACTCTTGCTTAATCATATTTTTTTCTAATGTAACCATTATTAACCATTTTTTTACGTTAAAATATGAAGGATATACGCTCATTTATTATTAACAAGGAATTTTTCTTTTTTATATTTAATTAATAACTTAAATAATTGATAACAAAATGTTTTATATAAAAAATCATTTACTGAGACCGGATAGACTTTTTTAGTGTATTTCACCTCATTAATCTGGAATGAGATTTATAAATTAATATAATTAAAATAATGAGGTGAGTATATTTTTTAAAGTACTATATCGAATTGCACCCTTTCCCATATCATTCTATTGAAATATTTTTTTAATAATTGTTTGAATTATTCTTTCTAATAAGTAAATAATCCTATTCGACCTTGCTAAGAATGTGTTTTAATAATCATTTGAAATATTTCAATCTATACAAAATGCTTTTATTGTTTTTATTATAAGAAATCCATCAACATAAATTGTTTGAGTTATTTAAATATAAATCAACTAATTTTAATCTAATTATATTATATGTACCAGAAAAATTTAAATCTAACTGTATCTAAGTTTCATGTAAATCTATTATTATAATCAATCAATAGATATAAATTATCTAAATTTTAATAAATACAAATTCATTTCTAATTCATATAAAATTATTTTAAATTTATAATTATAATTATTGATTCAAAATATTATATATATATATATATATATATATA
This sequence comes from Glycine tomentella, assembly GCA_007407185.1. Lineage (NCBI taxonomy): Eukaryota > Viridiplantae > Streptophyta > Magnoliopsida > Fabales > Fabaceae > Glycine > Glycine tomentella. The sequence goes on from PYAF01004627.1 coordinate 606,484, forward strand.
TTGGTTAGCATTAAATATGTTTCAGGCCTCTAATAAATTAAAAAAAAGTTGAATTTCTAATAAAAAAAAATTCTTTATGATGAATCACTAATAAAATAAAAGTTTATTTTTGGTTCTTGTTATTTTATTTTTTCCTTTTAATATAATATTTATTTTATATTTTTATTTCTTATAATATTTTTGTTTAATTTATATTATTCCCTTTAAAAAACATTTGATAGAGACTAATAACATATGATTTAAAAATTTTACTTTAAGGTCAAAAATGAAAAAATAAATATATTATAAAATTACTTATTTTATTAAAAAATACTTATTTTTTTGAAAAAAAATTAGCTTAAACAAATGAACCCGGGATCTTATTAGATTTGAGACGCTCAAAATTAATTAGAAAACTCTTACTGTATTAATTTATATTAGATTAGATTTGTTAAAAGTTCATTTCTATATTTATTTCGGGTTCAAATTTTAATTCTAACTTGGAGGAGGGGCAATTTGGTGGTTGAGTTAAATACGTAGGGTTAGTGGTAAAATTTTGATACATAGCGTAACAGCTTAAACTTTCATTCATAGTCATTGCTCACAAGTCACAAGGCACCAGCTACTCCGTTCTGCTTCGGCTTCAGAGTTTGTGTAACATTCTCCTTCCTTCCGATTTCGAAGATGGCTGAAGCAGAGGATGCCGTACGACGCCGTAATGCGGTCGCCGAGTATCGGAAGAAACTTCTCCAGCACAAGGAATTGGAATCCAGAGTCCGATCCGGTTTGTCTCTCACTTTAATAGCGTCCAGAATTCCTCCATGCTTTCAATTGTAACTTATTCTCGAAACTCGCAGTTTTAGGGTTTTGTGATTGTGGTTCCGCTTCGTTTCAGACAACCCTATCCTTTGATTAGTTTTTTTTTTTTTGTTTTTTTAGTAGAAAAGTTTCTGCGGTTCGGTTGAGTTTAAAGCCGGACCTAGGTTAAATTTGATTTTGATGATTTTACATCTTTTTGTACGAATTAGGGTTAGGTTAACAGTAGGTTATCAACTGGATCTATTGTTAAAATCATTTGAGATTCTTTTGATGAAACAAGTGAATTCCTAGTTGAGCAATGAAATGTAGTCACAGTTCTTAGTCAGAGAGGACACGATCATTATATCTGAGCATGGTTGTTGATGGATAAGCCATAATTTGTTTTTAGCATGTCCTATGCCATTTCAGAAAACGGGAATTCCTTTTTGCTTATAATTTTTTTTATGATTAGATTCGTTAAATTTCTTCTTTACTGTAGCACAATTTTCTTCCGGATTTTATTTATGGACTGGAATTGCTTTAGATGAGACTGGTGACTGACTTTGGATTAAAAACTTAAATTGCAGTCAGGGAGAATTTGCGAGCTTCAAAGAAAGAGTTCAATAAAACAGAAGATGATTTGAAATCTCTTCAAAGTGTTGGGCAGATCATTGGCGAAGTTCTCAGGCCTCTTGACAATGAACGCCGTAATTATTCTGTCCTTTTATTTTGATATTTGAATCTCATTGTTCAACTTCATTCTTCTTTAATTGTGTTGCCAACCTAACGTTTTATAAATACTGAGTCGCATGAAGGTTTTTTTCTTTTTTGTTCCTTACATTATCCGCTAGCTAATTCTGTTACTTATGAATATAAAACATGCATGCCTTACTGATTCTTGATTATTTTTTCATAATTAAATTTTCCGAGCTAATTACCAAATAAATTATCCCTTCTGTTTCCTGATTGATATGAACATAAGAGTAATCAATGGTTATAGAATTTATTTGTTATTGTTTTCTCAGTGATTGTTAAAGCCAGCAGCGGTCCCAGGTATGTGGTTGGTTGCCGCAGTAAAGTGGATAAGGAAAAATTGACTTCAGGGACAAGGGTGGTTCTTGATATGACAACACTCACCATAATGCGAGCTCTTCCTCGAGAAGTAAGTCATAGTTTATTATTTTAATATTTTCATTTTATGAACTTGTGCTTGTCTTGTTGTGCTAACATCCTGATTTATTGGATCCCTGGTGGTCACTATTGTCTCTAATTCTTTGTCGTTGGAGTTGCCAGGTTGATCCAGTAGTTTACAATATGTTGCATGAAGATCCTGGTAATATCAGCTACTCAGCTGTTGGTGGCTTATCTGATCAGATCAGGGAATTGAGGGAGTCAATTGAACTGCCTCTGATGAATCCTGAGCTCTTTCTTCGAGTTGGAATTAAACCTCCAAAGGTGATTTACCTTTTCACTACACTTTCTAGTCTCTGATTTCTATTAGTGTTAATCAATGTTTTAGATTTTTAGTAGCTTTGTTATGTCATTTTTTCTACATATTTTTTTTGAGGGCGAACCCTGACACAACGGTAAAGTTGCGTTTTGGTGACTTGTTGGTCATGGGTTTGAATCCGGAAACAGCCTCTTTGCATATGTAAGGGTAAGACTGCGTACAATATTCCTTCCCCTTACCTGCACATAGCGTGGAACCTATGGGCAATGGGGTACGTCGGTTTTTTATTTGTATGGCCGTACTTTTGAATTTTACATTTGATCAAAATCTTTTCAATTCTAATTTTCAGGGTGTTCTCCTTTACGGGCCTCCTGGTACTGGTAAAACATTGTTAGCTAGGGCTATTGCAAGTAATATAGATGCAAACTTCCTAAAGGTCAGATTATGTTTCTTTTATAAATTCTGTGTGCATTGAAGTCTTCTTCATTGTAAAATTTATTTTACCTTCCCTTCATTCTGATGTAGGTTGTTTCAAGTGCCATAATTGATAAGTACATTGGAGAAAGTGCCAGGTTAATCAGAGAGATGTTTGGTTATGCACGTGATCACCAGGTGAGATACTTGTGTGAAATTGTCTTCCTATAGGTTCACACGTACTAATTGAAAGATGTTCTAAATCTATACTTTACTTGATTAGCCTTGCATCATTTTTATGGATGAGATTGATGCCATTGGAGGTCGCCGTTTCAGTGAGGGAACTAGTGCAGATCGTGAGATTCAGAGAACGCTAATGGAGCTGCTTAATCAACTTGATGGATTTGATCAACTTGGAAAGGTATATTTAATTCCATAATCCCATTTAACTTAGAGCTAAAAGCTTGATTCGTTGTGGCAAATTCCAAGGTTAAGGAACTCTTGTCTTTTTTTTGTGTGTGGAGGTAGTGGGTGGTAGGTCTGTGGTAAGCCTGTACAGAATGCAACTCATTATTTTTATTTTTATTTTTTAAAAAAAATTATAGACATGGTTATGCATATTAATTAAAAAATATGGAGAATGCAAGTCCATATGTTCAAAACGTTTCATATACCTTGCACCATCAGATTGTGACTTGTTGAATTGTTTCTAACATGAAAAATGAAGTTGCAAATTGTGTTATGAATCATAATGTTTGCAAATTGAAAGAGCTGCTATTTCATAATTTGTGTAGTTGAAAATCAATTTTGTACATGCTTTTTTATTTATGGAATTTTTTTATTATTTTATTAGACAGTTCATTCCTTTATAAGGTTTAATTCAAATGTAATAAATATAGAAGCATTGACCTTTTCTCGTTCATGTATTCTTATGGATATTTTGATTTTTTTCTACAAATGACTGCTGAACAAAAATTTAATGGTGGATTCATGATGACACTACTGTCTACATTTCTGTTGTAGGTTAAAATGATAATGGCAACAAACCGACCTGATGTACTTGACCCTGCTCTCCTGCGTCCTGGGAGATTGGATAGAAAAATAGAAATCCCTCTGCCTAATGAACAATCAAGGATGGAAATTCTTAAGATTCACGCTGCTGGAATCGCTAAGCATGGTGAAATAGACTATGAAGCTGTTGTGAAGCTTGCAGAGGTGAGTGCAGTTGTCTTGGGTGGGTTTTATCAACAGTTAGTGCATGTCTGATGTATTTGCAATTTTTGTGCAGGGATTTAATGGGGCTGATCTTCGAAATGTCTGCACAGAAGCTGGAATGGCAGCAATTCGTGCAGAGCGTGATTATGTGATCCATGAAGATTTTATGAAGGTGAGTTCCTTGTTTAGGAAGTAAATTTTCTATGTATTGATGGTCACGAAGGGTCTACCTCTCCTTGTCACTTTATGGGGATAATAGATTTATTTCTTACTTCGGTTCCAGGCTGTTAGGAAACTGAACGAGGCAAAGAAACTTGAATCCAGTGCCCACTACAGTACTGATTTTGGTAAAGACTAGAATCTATTGCAAAATTCTTGCAGAGCCATGGATATCTAGGCAGTGCAGTGCATCTTGAGTTGGAAATACCTCGAGCAAGTTACTCAATTCGTAGAGCGAAGCATGATGTTCCCTTTGGGTTATGGCTTGTGTTTTCCGAATTCTAAATTTGGAAGGCTAACTTGATCAAACGGTAAAAGGGATGTTCAATGTTCAATTGAAAATTGTATTATTGTTGCCCCCACCCCACCCAAACCCCCTTTGTTCTGTACTATAGAAGTGCAACTCATATTTTATACTGGATCTTGGGATGTGCACAATTTGCTTTATATTTTTAAAAAAATTAGAATTCTCTAATTTTACACATTTACATGATTGTCAATTTATTGTTTTTTTTAGGAGTAGAATAACCACACCTTGCTAATTATAGCTTTGCTTTTCTGGACATTATGATTGTATGTGGAGACGTTAAAACTATTTTTTTGGGGCAGGAAAGAGGGTTGGCAGTGTTATAATTATTTATTCCATGAATTTAAAAAATGGATAAGTTAAAGTTTGACTGATTCATTTAATATCCTCATTGTAATATTTTTGGTAATTTCCTCACAATATTTATTTATTCAAAAATGAATTAGAATTCTTAATATCCTCATATTGTATTGTAAAAGTTTATATTTAATTTAATGAGGGATTTGCTAACGTACATACCTTAGCAAATAGCAAATACTTGTGGAGTTTAATAATGTATGTATATTTATTTTTAAGTATATTTTTTTTTTATAGTACAAGTGTATTAGGAAATTATAACTAAAGTTTTTCTTAAAATATATTGATATAATTTCTTAATACACTCGTACTAAAAAAACAAGTGCATGCATTAATTAATCCCATTTAATTATAATAATAGTATTGTACAAAAGCATCTTGAAATAAGCATTTCGGTATTTAAGTGCCCACCGAAATACACGGGACCGAAAGTCATGAGAACCCAAAACTGACCCGTACGGGTGTTGCTGCTATCAGAATAGAGTGAGGGCAACATTCAACTGTTAATGTCTTAAATGGGCAATCACACTGGCTATATTATCCGTCTTAATTTCATATTCTAATTTCTTTCTAAGAATAGCATGTGTTACTCTATTTTTTTAAACATTGTTTCATTCAAATTAAATTTTAATTTACTATGCAATACATGAATATTTGTTTCAGATAATAATAATAATAATATCGTTGAGTGAGGGTTTTCTTTCACTTTTAATCTTTTAATCCATCTAGAACTAGAATGAAAAAAACACTGATCACAGTATATCATTTTTAAGCCTCAAGCAGGCAGTGCAGCAGCCACAGCTAGAGTCAATGTTGAGACACGAGTGAAGCTTGTGTTACAACATTTAATACAGGTGGTGTATTTGTTGCCTTCGCATCCTTGTGTTCGTCATTGCTAAGGCTCTGATTTTGCCAAAAGACACTTATCCATACAATTAATATGAACTACGTCAACATGGTTAGAACTTCTGGTGACAAGCTAAAATAAAATTTGAAATAAATCTAAACTATTACTAAAGCTAGACTGCATAGAAAATATTAAATTCTAACTTGGTGTTACTAGTATAATTAAAGAGCTCGTGCGACTAAAAGCTATGGCTAGGGGAGCTCAGTCTTTGCGATATCTTGCCCAAAAGCCCTTCTTCCTGGCAGAATCATTCTCCAATAGGTACCGGCTCCACTTAGATCCCAACGAAAAATGGCGCCTCAAGAAGGGTTTTCCAAATGAACTCGTTGTACTGGAGCTACTGGCCTCCATCTTTGAAACTGTATCTTTGAGGCGATCAAAAACATCTATCCCACCATCAACGTAGCTATCAACTACTCGATTTCTGGATATCTTGTAGTTCTTGGCCTTAGTCTCTGATTCGGTCCTAAAACCTTTTTTGGATAACTTTGACATGTGCTTCTCTCCAACCATACAAATTGGACAAGCTGGATCATAACTATCTGCCTCTGGTGTTATAGTCTCCAAGCATTCTGCATGATAAACATGACCACAGACCAGTACAGCAACAACTGAGAGGTCACTGCTGGCAATAAATTTCTGGCTGCCCCATGCAGATCTCTCGGTCAAGAGCTTCGAGCAAGCCCCACAAGATTGTAAATCCATGGAGGGAGAATACGAGAACCTGCTACTAGTTCCACTTATCTTGTGACGACCTGAACCTGAATACTCGCTATCAAAAGACCACCTTTCCTTTTGAGATGGGGCCACCATTTCAGAAAAGGTGCGCATAGACCAGCCATCAGATGACCCACATTGGGATCCTGGTGCCATATCATTGCTACAGTTGGAGAGTACAAATGATGGCCTGCCTTCAGAAATTGAGTTGTCAGGTGATTTAAGACCCAGAATTCCACTATCAGAAATTTGTCTTAACAGTGGGTGTCCGGGAGAACAATGAGCCCATCTGGATGGTGTTGAGTTAGGAAGATTGTGATAATTATGATTAGTCATTGGATCTGTCGTAGGGGTTGAGAAAACTGAAGGTACTGAACGATTTGGTATTGAAGATTCTGCAATCTCTGGTGATTCAATCAGATTCTTCACCTAAAGAGAAATATAGATTAAGAGTGAGGCTTGTAATTCAGATATAGAGCAATTCTTTTGTATCAAATTTAGCAGTTCAAAACTCACCACTGCAGAGCAATTACTTGACATGGATAGATCTGCAACAAGCACAAAGAGGAACAAGAAAGAAAAATTAACTCTCAAAACAAAAAGACGGGAAAACTAGGAACCAGAGAGCATAATCATATGGCTGTCAGGAAGCAACATATGTCACAAAAATAGAAAACCTTATAGACAGGAACAAACAGCGGATGAAAGGCAAACATGATATAGAGAATACCAGTTTGAAAGATATCCTTGCATACAAAATAAAAAGTGAAAAAATAATCTAGAAATGAGTAAGATTGAAAAGGCAGTTTTTTCATCTTTTTTTTAAAAGAAAATGAATCTAGAAAGAGCAATGATCTATAAAGGAACTTTTAAGCCCTGAAAGTGCCTGAGCAATTTCTAGACACCACTATGCAACATTATTAATAAGTACAGTGAAAGGTATAGCATGAAAAAAAAAAGTTGGGTTCAGCCAGAGAGCTTAACCAAAAATTTTCCCATTGCCTCTGTTAGAAAGACAAAAGTGAAGCTTGAGAAAGTGAGCACAATAAATTCAAAGATAATTGCCAAAAGAATTTGTTCATCAGCGTAATCAACTTTCAAACATTGGGGTACTCTATAAACATCAACTTCCATGTGCTAATGTTATAGTACATTCCCCAAAAGAATAGTAGAGTTTACATTTACCTGAAGATGGAGTCATATGACTTGTAACCAAATGCTCACGAACAGGGGACTTCAGAGACATAGGTGTTACAGAATTATCCAGGGTGCTTCCCCAATCAGATAAATTGCCTCTTTCAGAACTTAATGACCCTTTTAACTCCATGCTGACATTTCTGCTGACTCTGCGAGATGTGTGAAAGGAAGGATCCTCAATTTCGCCAGCAACACGGCCCCAACTATCCCAACGAAAACTCCATGATGGCGAACATAAAGCATTTCTATTTAAACTTTCACCTCCAGTTCTGCTAGTGCTGGGAATAGTATGATCCTTTGCAGCAACACAACAAGCTGATCCCATGATAACTGCTGACATTCACAACAGTCAATCTAACTTGCAGATTCAAAGCCTAAAAATAATTCTTGTATAGGCAAGTTAAAGAACTGCCAATGAACAGAATCGTCCAATTATATATCAAACGTCACCGCAACATTCTAACAAGAAAATCTATTCCTACCTCCTATTGAAGAATAAACAAAATGGAAATTCAATTAAAATTCAGATTACAGGTAACAGGTGTTAAAAACCATCCAGAGGCCAAAGCTCTAAATATAAAAAGCACAATCTAATCATCTCATTTATATGCAACCGAGCCGGATCTGGTGTATCATAAGGGATTTGCTTTTCCTATTGATTCCTCTGGATTGGGTCAAAAACATTTCTTGAATGAGTTATTCAACTCCAGGATGAATCGAAAAATCACTCTTTATTGTTTTTACCTCCTCTTTTTTATGAAAAGAATGAATTTTTTTATCAAAGGATCATAAAAAAAATCCAGATCTCTTGCGGGAATAATTTGGAAGATCCAAAACCTAAAATAGTTGTATTTACTAGCAACAACATAATGGAGCCAGTCAATCAATATAGATTACAATCAGTGAGCAATGAACATTACATCATAATATATTCAATTTTTAAAAAGCACTTCTAATACATACATGAAAAGCCAAAAATTTGCGTACCACTAAAACCCTCCTCGAAACTACAAAATAATAAAAACTCTGATGCACATAAATGTGTCCGGTAAAATAATGACAGCCATTGAACATGCTACCTAGACAGACATCAAAACTTTCAAACTGCCACCAATCATAAAAAAAGTGATTCCCAAATAAATTAGTAAAAACAGTTACAACCTAACTTCCAAAAAGGAATTTGAACATTCACAGTCAGAGTTGAAAGCGCTACAGAAATGCACTCCAAAGCTAATACTGAGAATTGCACGGTTAAATTTCATCAAAAATCCATGAAACGCTGAAAAAATAAAAAATAAAAATAAATAAAACTTCATTAATAAAACAACCCAGTAATAAATTGTTAGGGGGAAATAAACGAAAACGGTTGCATTTTTTTCTCCGGTGACCCGACCCCCTTGTCCGTTAACGGAAAGAACAACGAATCATTCAGCGGCGCACAAAATGAGGCGATATTTATGGTGTTGGATAAGAATGAGTTTTTTTTAAAAAAAAAAAAAAAACTAGGGTTTTGAAGTGTTGCAAAGACAAGTTCATCAGCAGAGAAGTACTAAAAATAGAGAGAAAATGAAGATTAAGGAAGAAGAAGGAATGTTATGTTACCTCTTCAAATGAAAAGTTGAGTTTCGGAGAAAAAAATGGGAATTATTTGCAAGTAGTAGGCATTTTCGTCTTCGTCTTCGGTCTTTAGCTTCGACCAGTGTACGGTATTTGTGTAACGCCGTGTCTGTATAAGGCTGGGTCTTTTAGCAGCAATCGTTATCACGGAGTTAGGTCATGGTCCGGGCAGAGGATGTTGAACATTATGTTCCCTCCCCGCCTTTATTTTTGTCTCTTCTGCCTCAGCTACTGTCATGTTTATCTTTTTCGAAAATAAAAACAGCCCTAACCTAACCTATAATATCCTTAGTTATTGGTTAAAAAATTAAAAAAAAAAATATATATATATATATATATATATTTATAAATCACAAAAAAGTATAAAATGTATAAAACAATTTATTATCTTTCAATAAAATAATTTTTCTTTAAATTTCTTAATCAATATTCTTATAACACTGATTAGCATTTGTAATAATAACATTAAACTTCAATCATGACATTTGTGAATTAGATTGTAATATGTTACTACTGGTATTGGTTTTCTATAAGTTTTTGAATTTATCTTTTTTAAAAAATATCTATTTCTAAATTGAATTCTAATGGTTTTTTTTAAGGAATTAACAATTATTTTAAAAAAACACTCATATTACCATTTAGAGTGTTAGTATAAATTTAAAATATTATTTATATAAGTGTCTAAGTCGCTAGACTAAACATTTGCCTTAGGTCTTCAATTAGTTAGGGTCTCAATTGTTGTCACATTTCTTAATAGATCATTTATTAAAATATAGTTTGATTACTTACTATGTCTGAAATTTAAAAAAAAACATGAAAACCAAATATGTTCACTAATCTAACTATATTTTGAGCTTTAAAACTTATTTTTTTTAAAATTAAAGGCATTAGTTAGCTAACATCTAAAACTACATTTCTTATAAAGACATTTAAATCAAATTCAGTTCTAAGATCTACTTAGAAAACCCCCCTAATTCCCTCAGCCAATTTTCCCCCAAAACGTGCTCCCAATTTCTGTCTAGATTTCATTAAGCAAATCTCAATTTTGTTAAGGAATTTCTCTCATTCGCTAAGCAAAAAATAAATTTGCTCAATGAATTTCTTTCAAGGACCCACCCTTGTTTTGTGCTTATTTTGCTAAGAGAATCTCATATTCACTCAGCAAATTGCTATCCACATAACATTGTGATTTAAGTTTTTATGAACTTGACATTCCCTTAAGGGTTTTCGAAACTCACCAAACACCCTATAGTGTTTTAACAACAATTCTAACACAAATTAGGTTCTAATGGAGTAAATTAAACAATTTGATGGTTATAATTAATGTAAAACACACTTAAGCAAACATAATTTCTTTATTATAGTAATCCCAAAAAAGGACAAAATACCAAGAACAATCAAACAATCAACTTATTGGTTCATGACAAAAATTAAAGTGTTTTATGATGTTCATATTTTGTCTAATCGAATTGAAATACAATTAAGAACAACGAAAATATACACCATAATTAATTTGGAATCTAGGTCAACTTCGCTACCTTGACTATAATCATATCCATAAGTGAGATAATTCATTTTCCTTACCTCAAATGAGTTTTCCACAAAGGATGAAAGCAAAAACCCCAATTCTACATTCCTCTCACTCATTCTCCATTTTGCAATATAAAACAAAATTAAGGGTTAGGTTTTCTAATTAAAGGTTAACCAAACAACTCTTGGTACAATTGGGTTATGAACCCAAAGGCCCAAACATAATGAAGGATTTTGTTAGCTTGCTTACAAATATTAAGATAAGACAACGATCCACTACAAGGTTCTAGAAAATGTATTACTTTAAACTCATCTACAAAAATCCATTTTAAAACCCATGATTATTCTTCTCAGAATATTTATCAATCACCAATATATAGAAAATATAAATAAAGAAGATTTAAGGTTCACAATTGAGCCTCAAAAGATAAGTTCAAAACAAATACAATAAGTTATTGTATCTAATTTTAGTGTATTATTTGGTAAATCAATAACACAAATCAACTTATTTTATTTGTTTATCATTTTTTGTCTTTAGGAATCAAATACGAGTATCAAAAGATTTACAATAGCGTATGCATCATGCCCATTTAACTGAGTTAAATCCCTTAGTATTTGTTTATCTTTTCATGTTCATTAGTTAAATAAATTTAAACGGAGAGTTGTTTTAGGAACAACTAGTGTAAAAGGATGAAAGGGGTGGACTATAATCTCTTTCGCTTTCATCTTACATTGTACTCTTTATTCCACTATCACCAACATTTGCCTAATTATTACCATTGTTGCAAGCATTGTCATTTGTTGTCACCACTATTATAAAAAAGGTTATCAAATTTGAGAGTTTTCGTATACCCGTGGGAGTTTCATAAACTCGATTCGTAAACTCGTAAGAGTCTATTCATATAAAAATAATAACAAAATATTTATAAATAACATACAAATTAAACATTCTAACAACATAATAAAGCAAAATAGTAAATAATAAATTCTACAGTGCTTAAATAACAAAGTCTAGTGATGTATTATTACTAGAAAATAACTTGTGGAAGTAATAGTAGTGGTAGAACATTCTCATTGAAGGTTGAATGTGCTTGGAGAATAAGTGTTTGATGTTATTAAAGATGAGTTTTTCTATTCTTAAACAATATACCAAATGGAGGTATGTTGAGTCCAAAATTCATAGAAAACAATCCAAAATGACCCTCATTTTAGTTTAATTTTCTTAACTTGTTGACTCGGTGATAAACTCGAGAATCTATCGAGTTTACATAAAGTCTATCTAGAGTCAACTAAAAAAAGTTTACACATACTCACTTGCATAGGATAAATGGACTCGTAACCTTGATAATCATGACTATAACCCATACTACTGGTATTAATCATCAACTATTATTATCATTACTATTATTTCCATTATCACTATCAATGATATTATAAATAATTTATCGTTGTTTTTATATGTATTATTATTATTATAATTATCATCAATATTATCATCACTATTCGTCATTGTATAAATACCACCATTATTTATTGTGAATGCATTGTGTATTTTGGATATAAGAATTATTATGTCAGTATTGTGTATTTTGGATATCAGAATTATTATGTCAGTGCTATAATTACTATATTTAGTGATGAAAAATGATAAGAAAAATAATTATTTTATTAGTGAGGCGGCATAAATAATTAATGAAGCACATATATATTTATCGGTGATAATTTGCAGGCCTGCAAACCAAAATGTCTCGTTGTCGAGTTGCATCTTAAAATTTGATCGTTGAACATGCTACCAAAAAATTGTGTTAGATTATTTAATAAAACATAGCGATCAATCACGGGGAACGTAAAGGACAGAAACCAATCAAATTCAATTAATTAAATAATGTCAAGTGATTTTTTAAATTTAATTTAATTTATTTATTATAAATAAATATTAACTTTATTATACTAACGTATAAATAATTTAAATGTTATATAAATTTTATTTTATATTTGAGTTTTAAGCATTCATGTACAAATTAATAATCAAAATTTACAGAAATATCATTAAAATAATATTAATTATGAAAATAATAAATTTAATTTTCATATACTTTTAATAAAAAATATACATCAACTAATTAAAAAGAACTCTAGATATAACTTATAAAATCATTATTATAGAACACAACAAATTTAGCTTGCACAACAATATGTAGTTAAATAATGATATAAAAAAATATTGTAAAAAAATGATATAAAAAATCTACATTATCCTTTCAAAAAAATAATTACATTATCAATTACAATTTTTTAACCACTAGGATTGATCTAGTGGTTGGGGGTTTAAAATAGTATGCATAAGGTTCTAAGTTCAAATCTATGTGTGACCATTATACACAAAAGAAATCCTCTCAAACAAAAAATAATAATTACATTATCAACCATTTTAATTAAATTCAAATAATTAAAAGTCAGTCCATGTTAACATGTGGCAGTAAGTGATGTATTAATTTCTACTATTATTATGAATATTCATAGCATGCTACAACACTAGAGGAAAGTCAGTCACCCAAACTCCTTCTTAAACGTATATCCATTAAATTAAACATATATGGGATTTATTAATGCACTCACACTATTTTCAAAATGAGTGTATTAACAATATAACACCGTAAATTTTGGACTAAAAACTCAATTTCCTCTTTTGTTTTAATTCATTTAACTCAGGGTATAATAATAATATAATATCTACTTTTTAAAGATAATAAAACTCAATTTCTCTCTTTGCCGCTCATCTTCTCTCTCCTCCCTCACTCATTTAGTCACTTCTCTTTGGTCTCCCAAGCTCCTATAATGTCGAGGTCTAACGATGGTGATTTGTACGTTGTTCGTTTCATAATGTTAATGTGTTGTGAATGATTAATACCAATTGCATAGGCTTGCAATTAAGGAACAAATAAGGTTGAACATTGTTCTATTAGGTGCCAAACAATTAAAGGTTGTAGCCTCTCATTTCATGTTAAAGATCAAGTTCTATGATACCATCATTTGGTTGCAACCCAAAACACTGGCATCCACATGTAATCGAGATGCATCATCAACAGACAAAAAAAGATAACTTAATTTATATAAATAAAATACATTTTCACCGATGACATATCACTGTCGAACACAGGTTTGGAAAGCTTCAAGGCATCAGATCGAAAAAGGATGAAAAATCAATGAGATGTGTGAAACTGTGAATGGAGAGGTCAAGGTGTATAGGTGACTAGCTTGAGAAGGTTGCAACGGAAAGTGAGGGATATGGAAAGGTGGAAGAAGAGGGAACCAAGAGAAAGAAACAAAGTTTTATATTTTTAAAAAATTAAATTACTATTATATCCTAAGATAAATGAATTACAACAAAAGAGAAAATTGGATTTTTTAATTTAAAATTTATGGAATTAATTGGTTGCTAATTGTACTTTTTAGTGTGAGTGAATTAACAAATCTCTCTCTCTCTCTCTCTCTCTCTCTCTCTCTCTCTATATATATATATATATATATATATATATAAAGGATGACCTTTTTTTTATTAGTTTTGGAGGTCTTTTGCGGGATGAGCATGGTTTTGAATGGTTTTGTGAAACGGAATCTATGGAAGCTTATCGCTTGATATCCAACCAAGAGATTTTTCACTATCATCTATATGCTTCTATATCATATATAGTTGATATTCGTAGCTTGTTGGGAGAGGATTGGAATATTATGACCCATCATTTTCTTATTGAAGGAAATAAGGATAGAAATGGAGAGTGAAAAACACTTTAATTTTTATTTCTTTCTTTGATTTGAATTGACTTAATTTGGCTTATTGTGTAAATACACTGATACATAAGTATTTTTATCGTCTAAGACATTTTTTCAAACACGAGCTTTAGAAAATATAAATACTTGAATATAAAGAGATATATGCATCAGAAAAAGACATTTCTTCAAACACGAGCTTTAGAAAATATAAATACTTGAATATAAAGAGATACATGAATCAGAAAAATACTATAGACCTAAAAGTATATGAATCAAATTTAAATAAATGTTTGACTATTAAGTAAACGTATACTAGACTACTACCATTATGATTCCATTTTTCAGCATTTCCCTTAAACTTGATTTTTTAGGTGACTTTAATCATTGCAATATTTGAAAATTCTCAAATTTGAAGGACTTGAGGAAATTATTCGACTTGGTTTTGAGTTTCAATATATTCTTCATGTACTGCTTCTTCAAAGTGAAGGAGCTTGGAGTTAGCAAAAACACAAAATAGACATCTATTTTCTACTATTTCCATATATTCATAGAGAATCTTTAGACTTCATGTTCTTTTAGAAGTTTTAAGCAAACCATGAGAAAGAGATTCGCCTCCGCTAGGATTATGAGAGTGAGGATGATTATTATCCTATTCATCATGTATGGATTTTTCAAGTATGAGAAAGGAAACATCTTTATTTTTCACAGACTTTCATTATAAAGATAAAGGAGTACCTTGCCAGATTACAAGACATATATAAAAAAAAACAAGTGAAATTCCAACCAAAACAAAATCAGTTTAACCCAAACAGAGATCATCCCATTATACTTAGCCGAAAATAAACCACAGTGACGTGACAGCATATATGATATAGCTGCACAAACTTAAGCCCCCTTATAACAAAATTTCTTATTAGTGGAATTTAATAGCTTATAGTCCTTTAAATTTGAGTTATAATCAATGAAGACGTACTTTCACTTTAGTCATTTAACTTTGTTGTTTTCATCTCTTTTGGAATATGCATATATGCAATACTTCCAAAAACTAGCAAATGCAAAATAGTATGCTTTTTACTGCACACAGAATGGGTTTACGTATCCATATATCCAGCTCCTTTTAAGTTTTAAGGTTCATTTTAATCTAAATAAGTTTGATTCGCAAAATAAATGGTCTTCTTTTAATATTCATATCCGGTTCACAAAAACTTACCAATAAATTGGATATACGTGGGTCCAAATAGTAATTTGGAAATATAAAAAAAAAAATTAAAAGTAAAAAAAATGTATAAAATTAGAAAAAAAATAATTTCATTTTTTAAGCTAAAATCTATCAAATTAAAACATATTAACATTTTAAAAATAATAAATTAACAATAACAACCGAAATTAAAGATAAAAATCTTATACTTATATATTCAACTTTGAGAAACTGCAATGATAATTCGCAAATCCAGGAATAAAGAATAAAGCCTGTTAAATTCAGTTACTTAACGGATCAGTCCGGATATCAAAGTTCATATACCCACATGTGAGTCCACACCAAGCTTCTTGAGGAATTATCCCACGAACGCTCCTATGAATATGATGTCAAATATTAATCTCACAATTCACATTTCAATACTTGTTTTCCACGTGAAAGGTAATATGGCTAGAGTGCTCTTTAATTTAAATAGAAAAATCTTAAAAGAGAGATTATGTTTAAGCTACAAAAGGTTCGATTGCTACTGCCTACTAGCAGCCAACTATGTTTAAGCTTTGTTAGCCGAATAAAGTGTTTTTTGAGATGTGTAGTATTTTAGTGAAATAAACATATATAGTAATCAAAACCAGCAAGTACAGTTCTATGAATTTTAATTGATGTGTAGTACTATTTAAAAGAATTTCCATTATCAACATTATATGACGTATTTTTTTATCTATCTGTTAATTATTGAAAATTACAATATTAAAACAATAAAAAATATTTTGTCAAAACAATAATTATTTAAATAAAATTTATCTATACTAATAACAGATACAAATTTATGTTTAATTTAGAATTCAATATTTTTTTAAATTAAATATTTAATAAAACATTAAATCATCCATGAATTAGTAGTTAAATAATTAAACACATACACTGCACCCAGACAAAGCTAGTAAAATACATACAATACACATACACTGAATATAAATCAAACGAAGATCTGGAAAGTAAGAAGTAGTACCTTTATAACATTAAAGCAAACATACCATGGAATAGATACATATAGGTATAATAAACAATAGTAAATTACACTAGCATTGAAATCTCCTTTACCATGATATTGGACAAAAGTGGTCGATTGATTGGTACTGATGACCTGAAATATAGTTGCAGGCCACGTCATTTTCAATAAGCACTTTGCACAAATTCTGTTTATCTATCAATCTCCCACTTAACAATTAACATAGCCCCACCCTAAGTACTGTACTAATATGAACTTCTTAATTATTTTTTTTTTCACTGATTGATATTGATTCCTCCAAGAGAACAACAAAAGTACATTCACCCAAACACACACTTTTCCTTTCTTTTTTTGTCAGATCCGCAGAGGACGAGGGTGACAATTCACCACTGATAAACGGGTTGCTTAAGACAGAGCGTGTTGTTGGTGGTGGTGAAATTTTGTGCGCTTGTTAGATAACAGTCCATTTCGTAGGTGGTGGTTGTGTTGATGATGATGTCGTCGACGATGTCGTTGAGCGATTGGAGCCGTTGGCTAAGCTCACCAATTTGGGCCCTCAGAATCGAATTCTCTGCCTCAACGTTCAGATAGTGCTGCGTGGTGATGTCTATGGTGGCGAGGATTTCGCCGTTGTCCTTTGCGAGCTGTGAGACCTGCTTCGTGAGTTCGTCCAAGTGGTTACGCTTTCGCATCCGAGATCTTCTCGCCGATTCGCGATTCGATTGCTTCCTCTTGTTCTTCCTCTCGTCTGTTATCACAACCTGCAAATCACCCTCAGACCCTGAGCTCTGAGATTTTGTGCTAATAGAGGAGTTTCCACTTGATGAGGCCATGGACATGGACATGGACATATTAAAAAATAAACTAAACCTAATTAGGACGCAGGACCCAGAGACACTGATAACTATATTACTAAGTTATATAATAATAATATGCGATGGGAAAGTGGAGATCAACGAGAAAACATAGAACCAGTAGAGGAAGACAACGGAGAAAGATTGAACCAAGTGGGTCCTGCGTCTGAAGGAGGAGTTTATCATAAACCTAAACCCGGAACCAGGGACTTCACTGATCATAAGTTTCAAAACAATATATGCTTTGATTCCTGCAAAGAAACCAATAAATTGGGTTTTAGGAACCACGCCCACCAAAGATTTAGAAGGGAAAAAATAGCAAATAAGAGAGAGATTAAGGAGGGTGGAGAAGGGGAAGTTGAATAGGTAAGTAGGGGCCAATATATAGAACAGGTTGACGGGGACAGACAGTGAAACAAAATACATGTCAAAATCAAAGGTTGGAAAAGTAAATTAAGGAGGGACGAAGAAAATGGAGGAAAAAGCAAAAAGCATCGGAATCTCCTCCAAGGTTTGGTGGAACAGAAAGATAGAAATAATGATTAGTGTTTACGAGACTATTTTAATGCCATAGCACCAAAATCGAATACAAAAATCAATTAATTACAAATTAAAATAATTTCTTTTTTTTCTTTCTTAAATTGAACCAGATTTTGAACGTGATTTAAAGATATGATTTTGGTTCTGTAAAATTAAATCATCTCGATTTTTGTTCTCCAGTTTTTATTTTTATTTCCTGAAAAATTTTATACTACTTCCTCTATTCCTTATTATTTGTATTTTAAGGTTATTTTGTGGGGGGAAGTATTTTTTTTATTTTGATAAAATAATTGTAATATTTCATCCTTTTTCTTTTCACTTCACAATAAATATATGCAGAAATTAATTAAATATAAGAAAATAAGTAAAAATTATAATTGATAAAAGAATAATTAATATAATTTTGAAGTTTACAAACGATAAATAAATAAACATACAAAAATTCCCAACAATCCGACAATTATAAAAAAACAAAGGGAGTCATTTTTGGTTTTAAAATTTGTTATAAAATTTATTGATCCTGAACTACAATTAAATCTCTTTCTATATATATATATATATATATATTTTGGTTTGGAGAATAATATTATAAAACTAAATTAAATGAATTTAATTAGTAATTGGACACAAATGATTAATATGTTGAAATTAATGTTAAATCATTTAGATAGTATTTGAGTTCATTCGGAATAATTATATTTTACTTAATTATATTTTACTTAGTCTATGATTGAACTTTGAATTAGGATTCCTTTTCCTTGATGAATTAGAGGATTAAAACAATGATTTTTTAAATTATTATAAAATCAATAGATAAATATAATATATTTTATAATGCAAATATATTAATAAAAATAAATCATAACTATAAATGCTTTATAATGTATAATCTGATATTAAATCTTATTTGACTGAAAATCATTTTTAACGATTTTTTTAAAATTAATTAGAATAGTTAGGGCAAAACTATAACAACTGAATTTTTTTAAAGATGAATGGACCGAATTTCTGATCAATTTATCATCTTTTTCCAATCAAACTAACCAATCAATTTAACCTATACTGAAAACACTTCAAGAACCTTTTTAAGGTCTTGTGAGTTGGGTCTCAACTCTCAATTCTTTTTAAGCTCAGCAGTAGCTTAATTATAAAAGAAAAAGACTCATCAACGAAGTACTCTCGTTGTGTCCCTAGAAGTGCAGAGCTAACATAATTTATCCCTGAAAGAGGACATCTACAATTCATAAATTCATATTCATCTATCAAACCTTTGCTTTAGTAAGTGATGTCAAAATCGGAGCTTTTTTTCATTTAGATATGGTAATGAAAAGGGTCTGGAGTAGGTTTAAGGGTGGCGTCGGCGGGATTGAGGTTGGAGAAAGGTGGGTGTCGTGAGAGTGTAATGTGTAAAATATTGAACCTAATTATATATCTATTGAGTTTGAGACAAGTCACAGTAAAAATCCATACGTACCTTTCATAACCAAAAAATAATAATTTTTATATATTTTAAATAAATTATATATTAATTACACTTTATTAAAAATATTTAACAACTAATATTAAATATGTATTTTTTAACTTTATTATTATTTAATAATAATAATAATAATTACTTTTATTATTTACATTGTTTAATTATTTTAGTAGGTAATTTATATTTTGAATAATTATGAGAAATAAGAATGGAATATATATATATATATATATATATATTCTAAAAATTAGAAAAACTATCTAAAATAACAGTGTTTTTATAAGTTATTCTTCAATGAATGTATTTTTAAAATTTTCTTGACCTTTATTATTTTAATTTTTATTTTCAGATTTAATTTTAATATTTTTTAAAAGAAGTTATCAATAATTAAAATAAATCATTTATCATAAATATAATTCATATATTCTAAAATATTTATTTAACATGGATTTTAAATTATTTTGTAATTGATTTATCAATCTATATTTAGGGAGAAGTAACATCTTTTTAATGTTTTTGTATATTTGTTTTTGTACAATAGGTGGTAATAAGGTTTTAAATTAAAATCTCATGAAAACTACCCAAATCCTCCCACCACTATGTTAACTACTCTAGTGGATTATTATGTGTTTGTAATCATAATTAGCTAGGTTATGTGTTTTGAGAGAGATGAATAAACAATATTGGTCGAGTATAAATTTACTTACGAATGATCATGATTAATAATTATTAAATAATCACATAACTATTAAAAAAATCCATCCGTTGTATTTTGATATTTTAGCCATTTATAATCAAAATTAATAGCCAAAATATACATCGTCTCATTTCTCATAAAAAAATTATATTTTATGTGTGAGCAAAAGAGACAAATATTAACTAGTATATTATCTTATCATGATGATTAAAATAAAAATATACTAGTCATGAAACATTTTAAGTGAGGAAAAGTAACTATATAATTACTAACTTTTAATGTTGATAAAACACACATACACATAAAATGATTATTTTCTTCATGAGTAAATTAAAGAAATAAATATTTTAATCATTAAACCATACTTTAATTAAGACTAAAATATGAAAATAACATATATTTTTTTTATAAAAGTTTTTACCTAACTTTCAACAAGCTATAATTTTAACTATATTATTTATATAAAGTTGTATGTCAATTTTTTTTCACTTGCATGTGTATGTCTTAAGTTTTATGCGAACAATTAAATTAATTTTGATCTATCCATATGTAATCAATCATAATCCTAATTCTTCTTTCTTACCTCTTACATTCAAATTTAACATGTCCCCTGTACATATAAACAACAATTTTCACGTGGGTCGGAACTGCCACCACTACCAAAAAGAAAGAGAAAACATGGAAGGGAAGCAAAACACTCAAATTCAACAATCAACAGTAACCCTAGAAGCACTGATAGCAATCCAGGCATAAACAAATTCGACGGAATAATGAATGCTGAGATACTGCCAAAACCTAAAAACATTGGCTGCATTATTAAATAAGGAGGGCAGTCACTATAAAAAAAATATATACTATATATTCGTTAGGTGTGCGAGCAGATGCGCGTGCTAGGAAGTAAATAAGGAATGCACTTTGGCCTTTCTAAAAGTAAGTAAAAATAACCTAAATAATTTTAACTATTGATAAAATAAAATTAATGGATAATATTTTAACATATGGATGATTTATAAGTCATTTTTATTAGCTTATAACTTATTTAATTAACTCACAAGTTTTTTTAACTAAAATAATGTTTTTCAAAATGTATTTATTTTCTTTTTTTATATATATAATTTCTTCAAAAATTACTTAAAGTAACATTGGAATTTATAACCTATACACGTGTATATACATAATTATATAAAAATAGAAAAAATAAAAATATTTTTAATATAAATATTATAAGTAATGCTAATAATATAATATGTCAATAATATATATTAATGTTTATGTCATTCAAATTATTTATCAGTATATTATATTTATTTATTAATATAAAAAATTAGGTAACATTAATTATGTAATTGAAAAAATGACACCATCTTTAATTTCTAATTTTTTTTTTACTGGATTAATTTCTAAAACTATATCTGCATCTTTCAGCACAAGAATGTGATGAAAATGGAATTTGATGAAGTCGACTTTTTATTCATTTGCACATTGTATTTGTAAGACTCTAAGAGGATACCTGCGATATAAACTAAAAAAAATGTTAAATGAAAATTAAATGACCAATTTAATTTATTTGGATAAAAAATATTCTATCTTTATTTGTTATTCTATATTACTAAATGCGTGAAAAAGTGAAAACAATAGTCTTTTTTTTTTCTTTATAAATTACTTTTAGACACTTTATAGCTTGGGTGTCTGGAAGTGCTTTTCTTTGTGGTTCATTGTTAACAATGACTTCTGGGGAAGGCCTAAAATTTTTAAAAGCAACATCAAATTATTTCTTATGTGTTTACTTACCGGGGGATTTTGTTTAAGAAAATAATAATGACATATGGGCTTGAAACAATTGGCCAGTCCAACATTGAGAGCCTAATGTATAATAAAGTAAACTCTTCTAAATTTTATCTGAGATGACTCTTTTAAGTCTAGTTATTTAGAACTCTTCGGCAGAGTAATTTTGCTTCATAGTTTTTTTTTTTTTTATTGTTTGCAATTCTAGAATTGGACCAGTCAAACAGTTATATAGGGCACAAGATATAAAGTAATTTTTTTTAAATTTTTTATTTTAAATGAGAAATTATATTGAATATTTTTATTAATATATATGATTTTTTTTACTTTATAAAAATTAATAACAAAATTTTTTTTTATCGATGAGCCTAAAATATAAACTTTAGTTGGTTTATTTTTGAACGAATCACATGAATCTAGAGTCTCATTGTTTCTTTTCATGCTTGCTAAGCTGAATTTTTATTTTACATATTATTGATTTATGTATTTATGTTTATATTTAAACAAACATACTAACATTGTATGTATTAATATAATATTAATGTTAAGATTATAATTACAGTTGAAAATATTTATACATTGTTATATTCTCATTATTTTTGAATAAATTCAAAACTTTCAAAATTAAAAATTAAATTGATAAAATAAAATAAAATGTCATAATTTCCGAAAAAATATTTAAACTACTTTTTAATATATAAAATTTAAATAAAGGTAAAATTATAATTGAAGAATATTTTTATATTTATTTTTATCAAGTAATTATAAAAAAAAATTATTTGTTTCCAGTTTTTTCAAATAATTTACTGGTTTTTATATATCATTATTGTATGTAGATGCACAAATTTAATATTGTATTTTGGAATATAATTTTTTAAATAGTATTAACAAATATAAAAAAAACTACCTATCCCATTAATTGCCCGGAAGCTCCAACGAAGGTAAGGAGGGAAAAGAAATTGTACGCAATCTTACATTTTCATGTGTAAAGAGCTATTGACAAATATATCAAAATAGAAAAAAATCTTTACAATTTTTATATTTTAGTAGAATTTAAAATCAAATACATAAACTATCTTGAAAAAAAGAAAAGAAAAGGAAGGAATACACGAACACAGCATGTGCATTTTGGGTAAAATTGCAACACATAAAAACACATCTATTTTATCTTCTATTATCCTTTCAATCTCATTTCCTTTCCATCTTTTCCACCAATCACTTAATACATCTGTCATTTTTTTTCTCTTTCTTTTTTCTATCATAATACTAAAAAAAGATGGAGCATATAGTATGTAACATTACCGGTAAAATTGTGAAGGGGAGTAGCTAGGAGTTCCCTTTTGCAATGCTTATATTGATTGATTGATTTCAACATGGTAGGTGTTTCTATAAATGTGAATGTAGACGCTCAATTATTGCTGAGAAAGTGTAAAGTGAGGTGGGTGCTTCCGAGATTTTTGTAGCTGGCGACGTGAAAGTGCAAAGTGGCCCCTTGAAGATGGGAACCTCACAAAAAGAAATGCAAGATTTTAAACGCGAAAGTTGAGTCGAGTACGTACCATTTCATGAAATGAAAAGCAACTGGTTAAGGGAGTTTTCTAATGTTTTCAGCCCTTTGATTTATGAATGCTTAAAACGGATGCTTCGAACATCCTCCTTTCCCTTTAGTAGCCACACGCGTGCAACTCTTTCCATGGACATTACATTTCGTATTCTAGCTTTGTCATCTGTGTCCATTTCATTACCCCAAGGATTAAGATAGTAAATATTGAAAGAAATTGATCATTTATTTTACTCCTCCAATTCTATTATAATTGTTGTGTAAGATTTTTTTATATCTTAAATATAATTGTCATTTTATTTTTTTAATGTAATATTTTCTTTTTACTTATATCTCGTTACATTAAAGATGGACAACAAAATTTATAAATGAATTAATAAGATTAATTATATAAAATTATTTATTTATGTAAAATTGTATAAGACGACAATTATATTGAAATCGAGGGAGTTAATAGATATTAATTGGTTGATTACAAAATAGCTCAAACTGAGTAACACAGGTATACTGAAATCAACATTGACGATTATAATAGGAGAAATTCTATCTTAAATACTGGTGGCAAATATTTAAATTGTGTAATCACTTATGGTGGAAATTGGTTTTCGAGAATCAAATTCAATTAATCTTTGAAAAGATAACTCCTCATACTCACGAATAAGTTTTTTTTTATCCATGAAACTAGCTTAGAATTGAAAATAGTATTTGTAATTTTTATTCGAACTAGCAATATTGTGTATTTAACTTGAGAGTAAAAAAAAGGTTAAAACTCAATTAGTATGTGATCAAAATTTGATACATTTAAGTTTTTTTCTTAAAAAATTTGCATATATGGAAAAAAATCTAACACAACTTTTTTCGCCTCCCACATGTGATAGTTTTATACTTTTTAGTAAATGTTAATGCATTGGAGAGAATGTATTTAAAAAATTGTGTTAAAAATATATTTCTAACACTCCAACACTAACACTTGTACTCTAATAGCAACATCTTCCATCTAAGTAACATTATACTCACTCACACTCGTTCCTAAAAAAATACAGCACTCTCAGGCATTTCAAACGTCATCTTGTGACAAAAGATGCAACCCCTTGCTTCTTTTTTTTTTTTTTTTTATAATGAAAAGTTTAAGTAAATTGGATTCCAAAAATTCATTAAACTCAAAAAATGTTTACAAAAGTACTTACAAATTATCTATCAATAATATCTTTATATTAACAATTAAAATTAAACTTTTGAGATATAAATCTATTCATCACCATGTGAATCAGTCTTTGTTGTCATGACACTTCCCTTGTTAAGCAAAAGAGAACGTCTATGATTAGATAACCAGTCTGAAAGGAAGTTTAAATAGCAGTGCGTCGAGGAACCAAAGAATATCCTTAAAGGGTGCTGCAATTTGCTCAATGAGCCTAATAAGGCACTTTAAATTGGAAAATCGCTGATAAATAATAAATAAAACTTAAAATGGGAAAATCTCATGAGCTTAGTTTGCTTACTTACCGCTACCCAATTCTGTAGTCTTTCTTTGTATTGGTGTGCTACATTACTAGCTAATCGGTCCACATCTATGTTACTATGGGATCAATCAGCATATATAACATTATTTAAAGTGAACACCTAACCTTTGAGTCTATAAAAAAGATTAGTGAACACCTTGAGCATCTTTTGCTTCCAGTTCTAATTTTTTTTCCTATTGTTTTCATGCAAATTTGATTTTTTTCTCAATTTGAAAACTATAATCTTTATAATATAGCAGAAAAAAATCAGTAGAGTTTTCTACGAACCGAAACGCACAGCCACACAAAATGGTGGACTCATTGAAAATTAAATTAATCAGAGATCGTGTCTCACTGATTAATCCGTCCGCTACAGTCCAATAATTGCTATGATCTCTTTATGTTTCTTCCCACCTACAACTACAAACTCTTCAATTAAAAAATAGCTATATGTAGACAGCCCAGTTGGGCTTATCTATTAGACCCCACTGTGGAAACAATAATTACTTGTCATTCTTTCTTTTTGTATCCTATTTTTTCTTATTTCCCTCTCAAAGCATCTCTATTTTTTAGAATTTTCAAAATGCTGAAATTGTCCCTTCCTTCTTTCTTTTAATGAAATACACAACTTGCAAAGAGGCCAATCTCAAGACAATACGAGGAAACTGAAGAAAGTAGTTAGTTCTGGACCCAAAGATAGAAGTAAAAAGATAAAGTAGTAATGAACTGAAATCGAATCTCTTAAAGTCTAAAGTAGGTTTCACAGTACCGATCATTATAAAATTAGAACTTGTAAAATATATTACTATCTCTCTAATATTATTTGTATTTTAAAGTAATGCATTGTTTTCAAGAAAATTATTACTTACACTAATTATTATGATACAATATTTTTTTTACAAAAAATTCTTTATAAAAAAAGTAAAAAATATAATTGAGTTCATTTAAATATGAGTTTAATTTCTAAGCAATATTAATATGAAAGTTTTTACAACTTCCAACTAATTTAAAATCATAATATATATATATATATATATAACTTTTTTGTAAAGATACTTATTATAAAAATCAATAAATTTATCATAAATATTAATTTGTGAATGTGATAGAGTAAAAATGTATAAAATTTTTATATTGTTAGTGTATATATTCTTCTTAAATATCTAAATGAAATACGAATAAATGAAAGTATGACTAGAAAAAAAATGTACTATCAATTTTTAAATCAACAATTATTTTAAAATATTTTTTTTTTTTGCTTAAATTGACATATGACTTGGACAGAGTATAAATTAGCTTAGGAAGGAAACAACATTTTCTCATCTAACACAAATATGAGGAATAGGAATTTTAGGTAGGGATATTCATGCCTCGGTTTAGTTTCGTTTTTCATAAAAAATAAATACTCATAACTAAATTTATATATATCTCACTTGAATTCCACAATACAAATTGCCAATCCAACCAAACCGATCCGTATGAGAGAAAAATTATTCAAACAAATTCAAAAATAATCAATTTGGTTCGATTTTTAGTTTTTTAAACAATTTTTTATTTTTATTTTAGATCGGATTGAATTTAAACACCCCTAATTCCAGGAATCATGTATCAAACATTTTTTATTTTGGCTATCAAGGTCAATATTAATTTTTATTATTATTAAGTTTATACTTTTAAAAGGGTTCGGAAAAACCCTTGATTGGTAAAAAGAACTAAAAAAAGGTTTACCAGTTCATGGGATGTTTTGATAAATGTGATTGAACTTATATAATTTGCCAAAATTCCTTTCCGACGGTGCAGCCATGAAAGTAAAGGCTCCCATACTAGTATTAATTAAAGTAAATAATTTGAGATCTATCACATACACGGGCGATGATGCACAAATTATATGTTCCGCTTGCAGGAAAAAATAAAATAAAATTGTACTTCAAAGTTCAAACAATAATACATTACTGATAAACATTAGACTTAATTTACAAAATGGTTTATGAAAGACACAGGAACATGTCTATGTACAACAAAACGAGGCAACTACAATAGAGTTCAGTACAAAATCAATCTCTCAACATGGCAGTTAAAGACTATAATGCATCATCAGCAATAACACAGTTTTTTTTAAGATAATATTTTGCTGTTTCTCTCTGCTTTCAATAAATAGAAAACAGGAACATATAATGAGCTCACTGATGACAAAGCCCTCCTAATTATTTGAAGCAAGTTATGATACTAGAACTATCCTGGCACCAACAAAAGGGACATAACCATGAAAGGAAGATGTAAATATCATTAGCACAACCCTGCATTTTCCATAGCAGATTCGGGATGGTAATGAAGCATTTCTTTCCACATCATCTCCCTTATCATCTCTTCCCCTAGATCCTCATCAATGTCAAGATCAATTGGAAGGACTGCTGGAGGGTCACAGTTAGGATCATACAGAGGGGCCATGTAAGGGTGTTGAAGTGCTTCAGTGACACTAATCCTCTTTGTCGGATCAAAAACAAGCATCTTTACAAGAAGATCAATTGCCAATGGATGCGCATTAGGATAAAGTCGCGAAAAGGGGGTTCCAGGAGAATAAGGAAGTGATTTGATATACTTCTTTGCCTTTGGATTATCGATGAATTCAATATCCTCCTCCCTCTGACTACCAAGGATATTGATAATCAACTTCAGCTGGTTGAGACACTCTGAACCAGGGAAAATCGGTTTTCGGCCAAGAAGCTCTGCAAAGATGCATCCAACTGACCAAACATCAATAGATGTCCCATAGTTGTCACAGCAGAGTAGAAGCTCCGGTGCCCTATACCACCGAGTGACAACATACTCGGTCATGAACTGGTTCTTGCTGCAGTTAGTTCGTGCTAACCCAAAATCGCATATTTTTAGGTCACAATTTGCATTAATTAGAAGATTCCCAGGTTTTAAGTCACGATGAAGGATGTTAGCTGAGTGAAGATATTTCAAGCCACGGAGCAACTGCAGCCAAGAACTTTCAATTAGTAATTTCAATCAACAGCTAAGCAACACAAATGATCATAATTTATAACTTCAGAAAGTCCTTCAAATGTGCCATGGCATGATTGATGTCAATTCTTCAGGGAAGAACTATAGGTTTGGAAAATCAAAGGGGATTTAACAGGCAGGAGGCTAAATGCAACAAAAACAAAAAACAATTATCTTAAAATGATGAAAGCACACAAGTTTGTAATTCTAAAAGACCGTGCCATATTGAGTTGAACTTTACCAAAGGTCCTCTCCAAGACTGTCACAAACTTACAAACAAGTTCAACAAGAGTGTTTTCTGCTTAGTGTCAACTCTACAGTAATATTAAACACGCATACAGAGTAGACAATATGAACAGTTGAACACCATGCTATTCATGATATCAAAATTGACATATGTGAAGCAAGGAATCTTATTCAGTTTCACCAACCATGGGCCAAAGATTCATACCTGAAAGAGAAAATACTGGCAGTGATCATTAGACAAAGCTTGAGAAGACTTAATAATCTGATGCAAATCCGTGTCCATGAGTTCATAAACTAGATAGACATCCTTGAAACTATTCCTATTAACAGGCATCATGATATCCTTCAAAGCAATCACATTCTCATGGTGAAGGTGGCGAAGAAGCTTGAGTTCGCGCAAAGTCCTCAGCGCATCAACCCGGTTTTCAAAGGCATTCTGTATCTTCTTGATGGCAACCTTCTCATTTGTCTCTCTATTCACAGAAGAGCACACAATCCCATATGCTCCGCGGCCAATTGGCTTGATGGGCACGTATTTTGAATCAAACTCAAACAGGGTTTGCCACATGGAATAATAATGCTTCCCTTCAGTTCTGATCCCATTAGGAGGCTCAACAGGAGTCGCCATTCCCTACAAAATCAACACCAACAAGTCCGAGATTTTCAACCAATCATCACAATTCAGAGAAAAATTCAGTGTTCACTGTTGAGTGGTGAGTGAACAGAATCATAAAACATACAGTGGTGTTGGCGAATTACTAATTAAAAAATTTCGTAACGCAATTAATTAAGAGACACTTGAAAGCTGCTTTATGACTAACCTACCAAATTAAGAACCTAGATCCATATCCAAAATTTTATTTAATTAATCTTGAGTTGAGACGGTGCAGAGATCTGTACCAAACAGAACGTTGTGTTAAGAATTACAGGATTAAAGGCAGAGACACGCTCTAGAGTAATTAATCAATAATTAAGAAAAAGAAAAGAAAAGAAAGGGAGTATATTTACAAATGTAGAAAGAACGTAAGAGGAAAGATTACCTTTATTTGGAAAAATAAAACTTTATTATGACTGTGGCGGTGGCGAAGAATCTGATTTCATAGGCCAAAAGATTTATTGAGAGAGAAGGGTGAATCGAGAGGCATGATTTAAACAAGTTGGAATGCCGAGTGTGTGTGTTCGGGGCTGCATAGGTTTTTTCAGCGATCGAGATTCCTAAGGTTGTCGCGAGGGATGTTTGTTTGGAGTTTCTGAATGGAACTGCATCTCTCTCCAACGAAAGTCACGCACACCCGCGTTTTGCTCCAGTACTCGCACCTAGCACTAGCTCCTGATATTTTCCTTCTCTTTGTTTCTTTCTTCCATCATCATCCATCCTTTTGCGTGATTCTCGTTTTTGGCTACATCATTTCTTTTTATCTTTTTTTTTTAGATATTTTTTTTTGACAGAATTAAAAATAATAATTACTCTCTCTGTTGTTTTTTAATTGTGGATTTTTTAGAGAATTTTCGTTCCTTTCTATTTGTTGTTTGTAGAATTTAAAGTTATATTAATTACTCTTTTATTAATTATTCCTATTTTATTTGTTTTCTTATCTTTAGTTAATTTATACATTTATTTATGACACAGTATAAAGAGAAAGCAATAAAATAATTATTTTTATTAAAATCAAGAAATTTAATAACATTTATTGGTTTCAAAAATATAACTTTTAGAATACAAATAAAAAGGAACGGGGTAGCCGTATATAACATAAACAATGTATTTTGTTTGTTCTATTCCGCCACTTGATTTTTATTGTTTGAAAATCTTAGAGCTTAATCGCTAGTAATAAATAAAACAATTCATTAAGATGTACTTATTTGATTGGTCTAGTACATCATAATTAAACGAAATCATTAAAGATTTACCTCATTACAGGATGCGTAGCGTGGATATAACGTTAGCATGACAGGGTTAATCTTTAAAAAGCCTGGAAGGTGTTTTCAGATAATTTTTGCACGTTTTTCATACAATCTTGATAAATAATGGTAAGTTTTCTTTCTGTAAACCTATATTCGTTTTGAATTAAAAATATCTGTAGTCTGATTTTTCATTTACGATGAAACTAGTTTTTCTTTTTTTGTTTAGTAAACAGTTTTTATACATGAAATTTGAAACATGTATTATTTAAACTAGTTGCCAATTATAATTAAGAGTCATAAACCTTCAATTAATTATTTAATTTATAAATATGTACTCCTTTTTTTATTTTTTGATGAATTAAAGATGGAATAAGTAATGCATGCATTCTCACTGAAAATATTTTTATACTATTATTTATTCATAGATTGTATGTTTATTAATTTTTATAATAACTACTTAACTTTCATAATAATTATTTTAAAAATTATATTAAGAATATTTATATTCATAATAACGTAAGCATGTCTATTAAACTCTTAAAGATATTATTAATCAACAGTATATATGAAACTAAAGTTCAACGATTTCAACTTTTTAATTGAAAATTACTTTAGTTGAAACTTAAAAAGATTTTTATTTATTTTGAGAAATTATTTTAAGAGAAAAAGTTATAATTTAAACGCCTTACTCTATATAATAAAACCTAAAAAATAATTATTTTTCTTTACACAACTTCATATTCGCTTTTTTTACAAGTTTAAAAGAGTTCAATTTTCAGGTACTATTAGTATAGTTTTTTTATACTACTATTAACTCATTA
>PYAF01004627.1:637662-657305 GCA_007407185.1 Glycine tomentella
AGAAATATTTGATTGGTTGTCATAAAAAACAATTTATTATTAACTAATAATGTAAAAATAATTTATCTTAATTAAAATTTTAATAAAAACTATAATTTTTTTCCTTCACAATGTACAGGTTTTTAAGTACATCTTATCTCTTCCAATAACTTAACTCCTATTTGTTAATTTTAAGCATTTGAAAAATATCAATAACACGTTTTTCAACACGTTTTTTTTATTGTTACTTGAAATTTATCAAAAATCATAAATTTTAATGGGTCTCATAACTCATTTAAGATATCTCTCAATTTTATAGTTTTCAATAATTAATGAAAGAAATAAAATATTTCTAACACTCCTTGTCAAAGCATAAGTTACCTAACGTATCAAGTTGTTACTATTTTACTCTATCTGAATGTAAATAATAAAAATTTCATTTTTTTTCAAACATAAAAAATTTATATTGTGTATGCTTTATTTTATGAGACTATCTCGTAAATATTTATCATTCAATAAAGTTATTTTTTTATATTTAATATCAAATTCACATGAATGACAGATTAAGAAAATGTATATTTTTAATTAAAATACCACAATTTAATTTAATAAAGTTGACTAATTTTGATAATGTTTATAATATATATATATATATATATATATATATATATATATATATATAATGGAGACAGGAGGGAGTCTTTATTTATTTATTGAATGAAAAAAAAACGAGGATAATAATAAAACGACACGAGTCTAAGACGTTGCCAAATTGAGTCTGGGCCATGGCTGGTGCGTGGCAAAACGGCAATGCGTTTGTTGTGAAGCGTGGGCAAAGTAAAAAGGAAGGAGGACGATGACTTGAGTTGAGGTGTTGAAGACACAAAGCTAAAACAGAAGAAGTAAAGATGATATTGCAGTTCTTCGTGCTTTCACAGAGAGGCGATAACATCGTCTACCGCGACTGTGAGTTCCATATTTTCTCACCCTCTCTTTCATTTCCATGATCCATTCATTTTCATTCAGTTTTTCTTCTGACTGGGAGTGGCAGCGCAATTTCATCCACTCCGCACCTTATCAGTATGGTTTAATCTCCCTTTTTTTTGTTGAATCAAATGAATGCAGATCGTGGTGAAGCTCAAAAAGGAAGCGCTGAGACATTTTTCCGAAAAGTAAAGTTCTGGAAAGAGGATGCTGAGGGAGATGCTCCACCTGTTTTTGTAGGTATTTCATTCATTATGTCAATTTACAACTTTTTCTTTTCACATTTCTCTATTATTAATTCTAAAAGTTTCCAAAAGATATATATTACTACATGATCCCGCAGGGGTTTGGTTGTTGTTGTTGTTGTTGTGTTTATTGATAAATTATAGTAACTAATTTTTGAATTAACCATTAATTTCATTCTCAAAGTATTACTATCTCCTAAATAGTCTCCTAAGTAAACAAATTATATAACTAATTCTCAAGTATTAGAATTCATACTAAATAGTGCCCAAAGTATTAAAAAATCCTTCAAATTAGTCAAAATATATCAATGTATACTACTTATATAATTTTTAGTATTTTAAGGACTATTTTGGAGGGAGAGTAATATTTGAGGTACTAATTTGATGGTTTACTCAATAATTTTTACACTTTTCCATTTTGTTAACCTGGTTGTTTTGTTTTATGTGTTGTCTTTCCGTTTTTCATAGAATATAGATGGTGTGAACTACTTCCACGTAAAGGTTGCTGGATTGCTATTTGTTGCTACTACTAGAGTCAATGTCTCCCCTTCTCTTGTTTTGGAACTTTTACAAAGAATTGCACGTGTCATCAAAGATTACCTTGGTGTTCTCAATGAAGATTCCTTTAGAAAGAACTTCGTGCTTGTTTATGAATTACTGGATGAAGTCATTGTAAGTATTTTCTATTCTTCCTTGCTTCAACTGATGGTTTGCTTGTGGAAAATAACTGTATAGGCATGTTGGCTACCAAACCATGCTTAACTAAACTTCATTAATCTAACCTAGGTCCTAGCGGCTAGCACCATTGATTGCTTTTGGTCATTTATACTTTAATAGAATGTTGTCTACAACTATTCGCATGCCGAATCTCTCTTCAACAAGTTTCAATTTTCAACTCCTCCATGTATGATATGACAGGTTGATAAGATAAGAACGTGCACTTTTGTAAAATTCCCTTATAATATTTTTTTATGTGCTACATTTTGAGAGGCAGGAAAACTTTGCAATTTGTACAAATGCTCTGTATGTTTAATCTAACCATGTTGTATGGGTTATTTTTTTATTTTTTTATTTGATTTGAAGAGAAAACTGAAACTTAATTGGTTACTTGGTTAACGTATTTAAAGCTTCTGCAAACCAAATTAAAGCTTGCTCATTTTTTTTTTGTGTGGTTCTAACTACAGCATTTTCTGTTTGATATGTTTATACTAAAGTTCTTTTGTGCCAGGATTTTGGTTATGTGCAAACAACATCCACTGAGGTTTTGAAGTCATATGTTTTCAATGAGCCAATAGTGATTGATGCTGCACGGATGCCTCCACTTGGCCCTGCTTCCATTTTTATGGTATGTTGCTAATTATTTGTAGGTTTAGTCAGTTACTTGCTTCAGGCATATTATTGGTTGTCATGCATGATTCTATTGACTAATTAGACTCCTATTACCTATACTTGCAGCAAGGGACCAAACGAATGCCAGGTACAGCTATTACAAAGTCCGTGGTTGCTAATGAACCCGGTGGAAGGAAGAGGGACGAGATCTTTGTTGATGTAATTGAGAAAATAAGTGTTACATTCAACTCTAGTGTGAGTATTTTGATCATCTTTTTTTATGGTTTTTTCACGATGTCTTCCTTCCCTTTTCCATACATATACTGCTGGAAAATTTTGAAGCATTTTGATATGAGTTTGTTGTTGGAAACAGGGATTTATACTTACTAGTGAGATAGATGGAACCATTCAAATGAAGAGTTATCTTACTGGTAACCCAGAGATTCGACTTGCTCTCAACGAGGACCTGAGTTTAGGAACAAGTGGTAGGTCAATCAATGTTATATTTTGTCCCCCTTGAAAGTTAAAATGCTGAGAAAAATGTATACGGTTTCTATATCATGTTATTTTCTTTGTTGTTGTCTAACATATATTCTTGACTATATATTCCCTTTAATAAATATTTAAATTAAGTTGTACTGAAAATAACTCCATAGTTAGTGATAATAAGGGAATATTGTTAGTTGGGTTTATATGTGTCTGTTGAATCACTAATCGGTGGATAATTTTATTGAAGATATTTTTTTTCACTAGTTGATTTTTTGTATCCCAATAAGCTTTTGCTATGTCTTTTCATTCTTTCCTGATCCCGTTCTATCATCTTTAACAGATTATAGAGGTTCAGGTGCTGTCATTTTAGATGATTGTAACTTCCATGAGTCTGTACACCTTGATAGTTTTGATGTTGATAGAACTTTGTCATTGGTAAGTACATAGTACACTAGCTTACATATATAGATAATACAATAGCATATTGTACTTTTGATTCCCTTGACTAATTACTGTTTCATTGTTTGATAGGTACCACCAGAAGGTGAATTTCCAGTCATGAATTATCGTATGACTCAACCATTTAAGCCACCCTTTCGTATTAATGCATTGATTGAAGAAACAGGATCCCTAAAGGTGGTTTTGAACACCCCCAAACTTTCCAAGTCTTAAATGTTTTTTAGCATGTTTTGATAGTCTGCATATTTTTTATAGGCTGAAGTGACCATTAAAGTGCGAGCTGAATTCAACTCAAGTATCAATGCTAACACTGTTCTTGTACAGATGCCTCTGCCATCATATACATCTCGGTAGTTACATTTTCTTCATGATTATTGTACATGTAATTTTAGTCATAGTTGATAGGAATGATTTAGTGTATAGTTCTCCATAATGAGCTAGCTAGCTAGCTAATTTTCTGGTTGATCTGTTTGATAGATTGTCAGGATTTAAGTCACCAGAGGCCATATATTAAGTTGGTCAAATGAGATAACCTTCAATCCACCTAAAAAATAAATAAAAAAATTAAAGGTATTAGCAAATGAAATTTATGTTAGCATAATTGTTGCAACCTTTGATAAGCAGCAGACTCTGTTTCATTTTGCAATCTGCACTAGAAGATAGACATTAGTAATTCACCACAAAGCTAGAAAATCATTGGATGACAGGTTTCCTTTCTTGTCTTGCTTGGTTCCTTTTAATATTTTCTTGCTGTCAGTAGAGTGGATGGACATTAAACTGCAGGAGAGATTATGAAATATATATATATATATATGTGTGTGTGTGTGTGTGTGTGTGTGTGTGTGAACTAAGCATCAAATATGGCTTATGATATAAATACTAACAGCAGTCAATTTCACCATATTCACTTGTGATACATTTGCCTTTTCATGTTCTGGCAATGTGGCAAACCATTCCTTTTTCAGCACCCACTATTCCCATGTCTAAGCATTCAAAATGAAAGCTTAATGCCCAATATTGAATGTGTCCAGTCATAAATCAGAACTCAAAACATTCAACGTGCAAAATGAAAAAAGAAAAAAAAGGGAGTGGTTACTAGGGCGCTATTCGACTGGTAGTCACTGACTCATGGGTGACTGGCTGGTAGATAAGATAAAGAAAATGACATAATTAGGGAAACCATGCATGTACATGCAGGAGGCTGATTTATTCTTCTTGATGCAAATGGGGTGGTTGGAATCTGATCTACTAAATATGCTACCTTTTGTTTGTACTTTACATGTGTGTTTGTTGTATTTTATTGCACAGACCAGGTCAAAAGGGTCTATTCATTAAATGGTTTAAGCATGATACTGATTACTTGATCTTATACCCTATTGGTAAATTTATTTTCAAATTTTCAGTGTTAATTTTGAGTTAGAACCTGGAGCAGTTGGACACACCACTGATTTTAAGGAAGCAAATAAAAGACTGGAATGGGGCCTGAAAAAGGTAATATTGATTGTTCGTTTTTCCACTAATAATCAGTATATTTTTAAAAAATGATCTATGGATGTTCATAAAGGATCCTTCAGTTGGGTATGAGGCTAATATGAGTCATATTAATAGATGACAATAATGGCTGGTCCATCCTCTTACAGGTTGTTGGTGGATCTGAACATACTTTACGAGCAAAGCTGACATTTTCACAGGAGTTACATGGTATAATGCTGATAATTATGTTTCGGCTTAATGTTTCAAAAGGCATTGTTCTCTGTAATGAATTAATGTGTTTGTTATGAGCACAGGAAATATCATGAAAGAAGCAGGGCCTGTCAGCATGACTTTCACCGTACCTATGTATAATGCTTCAAGGCTTCAGGTAAAATGGGGATTTTCTTGAAGCTATTTTTTTCTGTTACATTTACTAAACAAAGCTAGATAGTCTGTATTGGACTTTTATGTGTGTTAGTTGAAAAATGTACCAGATCTTTTCGATGATCTATTATAGTGCCTTAATTATACTGCTAATCCAGAAATTATATCTTATCATGTCTTAGTTGATTTTCTTGAAGCTTGTGTTACTGGACTCTAAAATTGACAGTGGTATATAATATAATCAATCCCTTATGATTTTAGATATAGATTCAACTTTCCTCTTTATTATTGCAAAATGATTTTTCTAAGATGCCGTTTTTTGATGCAGGTGAAGTATTTGCAAATAGCAAAGAAATCAAAAGCGCATAATCCTTATCGATGGGTTAGATATGTAACCCAAGCAAACTCATACGTAGCACGGATATAATTGGAATCTCTGCAAGTCCAAATTCCGAGGTTAGTCCAAATTCCAAGGTTACTTGCTTTCCAACTCATTGATTTTCATGTATACTGAATCATTCCAGAAATCTACATGTAACATTTTTTAGTTAAAATCGATTGTTTAATTTGCAATTTGCAGTTAAATTTGGGGGGATGGCAGCATATCAGGTGAAAAAATGGCGGGCTCTCTGCCTCTACAAGTGAAGATGATTTTCTCTAGATAATGAATGGCTAAGTGGAACTCGAGTTCTAAAAATTTTTCATTTTAAAAGAAAATGAAGATGTACACGACAAATCTTAAAATTGTTTAATGTGGAGGGCAGACATCTAAATCTTAAAATTATTAAAGACTTGATGTAATATCAAATATCAATAGTCTTATGATGTGTTTAGCCTCCTCAGTAATATGTTGGACTAGAGATATTCGTTTGAATGTATATGCCATTGAACCTGAGCTGGTTTTGACGAGAAGTCGATTCCCTTGGCCCCGTATGTCTCGAAACTTTAGAGGAAAAGTCAAAAAGGAAAAAGTGTGATGAAATCGGAAAGTCGTAGGCAGCGTATAAGGTACACAAAGAAAAGTGCAGTACCAGACCTTTAGATATAATGTGTTTTATTGAATGGTGGGTTGTTTGGAAAAAAATGAAACTCCGGTTAAATTGTATATTAGAAGCTCAAAAACACGTTTCCTATATCTGCTAAGCAATGAGACCGTGATTGAAGGAGGCAAATGCATCAAGGA
Organism: Glycine tomentella; assembly: GCA_007407185.1. Classification (NCBI taxonomy): domain Eukaryota; kingdom Viridiplantae; phylum Streptophyta; class Magnoliopsida; order Fabales; family Fabaceae; genus Glycine; species Glycine tomentella. The sequence goes on from PYAF01004627.1 coordinate 644,188, forward strand.
AGGTGAACCGTATCTAATTCAGAGCTTCTGGAACACAATTATGAATGGTGTTAGGTTTATTGATTCTGAGACGCTAGAATAAGTTGTTTTGGTGTTATTTATGATAGGTGTTGGTGGATGGTACTGCGTTAATGGAGTGGTGGTGGAATGTGTAATGAATTTACCCTTTTCGACACAGGATGAGTGAGGCAGACATGGATCTCGCCGCGGAATATTTGTTTTTTGTTACATTAACAAAAGAATATAATAAAATTAAAAAGTTTTTTCAAGATTTGCCGTATGCTCCAACCCCAGAAAAAGGACACGCTTGTTCACACCCCATTGCCACACAATTAGTGATGGTCCATATCAATAAACATGTTCGACATTATGACTATGAATTAAGTTATTGTTTTGTTCACATGTGACTGGATTTAGATTCGATTCAAGCAATGAATTGGAAGATTATATTAGTTCCCAAATTTAATGGACAAGGAATGAAGTACCTTTTTGATGGGTCCATGTTATTTTCGTCTAAAGCATATTGAAAAACACACACCAATAGAATTTTAGGTGTTTGGGAACATGATTGATGTTCTTACCACTCTCGGGGTGTTTCGACCTGTCCTCAGTCTTCCTCGTTTTAGTCTGTGTTCCTTCTTCATTGATGTGGTAAGTATTTGAAAAGAGACTATTACGTTCAAGTTAATGTATATTTTAGGTAAGTCTAATGAGAAATAAATGTAAATTACATGTCTCTATTACTCTGTTCCTATTAATAGTTGAGGACCATTACCTAATCGATAACTGTACATGTAGCCCACTAAGACCAATACCAGGTAGTGGTGGTCGATTGAAACGATGGTAGTGATGGTTGAGAACCAACTTGTAGTGGAACCCGTATGGTACAATTGAGTGTCTTCAAATAATAGGAGTGTATGATCAAATAAAGCTTTTACTGCTGGACAAGATGCACATGTCAATCCTTAGATCGGTAATAATCTCATTTAGAATTTATGTTCACAAGATATAACATAGCCCCCTCTTGGTGAAATAATCCATCAAAAAAAGAGAGAACACCATCAATAATATAATAGAGGAAAAAAGAGTGAAGGGCAAACTTAATTCCTCGGTGCTGGCAGGATTAAGCGTATTGAAAGAACAACTCTGTCTTTTTACAAACATAGGAGGAACAAAAATACTATACCCTTATAACAACTAATGGAAGTATTGAAAATGTATACAGTATACTACCTACAGCCGTAGGTCATATTTTACTGTGTATCATACACAAGTTTTATATTTTGTACCTTCCAAAGTTGTAATCTCGTTCTTGAAAACTTAATTCGTCAAAGTTAGGTAAAATAAGGTGTGAAAGTTTTATTGTGGAATCCTACGAAGGATTATTAGGGAATAAGGGAATAGTGGAGTAGTTCAGCCAACCTAGATCTTATAAAACGGGGTTCCATGTTGTTATGTCGCCAATAATGTCTCGCGTAGACATCTTTGATTGAGGTAAAAGCTACGAAGGATTGGACTAGTTGTTCAGGGAACGTTAATATAGTACGTGCCTCTTTGTTTGGATTAATATATAGAAAGAATCGCATCTAATCGTGGCAAACAGGTGAAATTAATAATCGATACTAAAAATTACAAGGTGATTGATTTACGAGCCAACACACCTGATTTAAATCAAGCAGAAGCGTATATATTCATGTTAGGTAGAACAAATCATCGGCAGAATAGTAGCCACTAAAGTACGATGTCATGAATGCATGATATTGTTAGCGGTGATGTGACATATTGATGCATTATATATATGATATATGATATGATATTCAGTTTAATTAGTCCATCCGATGGTTGGTCGGTTTATGATAGATATGAGTTTAAATAAAGAGAAATCCTAGGTTTGAATGTGATTCTCATGCTAAACTAAATCTGTCAACAAAATCCTTTTTATTTACTTTTTGCACTAGAAAAAGAATATTATTTTTGCGAGAAGAAAATAGTAATGGCTGCTGTTATATATTAAATTTGGATTGGATATTACCATATTCTTTTTACTTCCTCACATTTCCTCTTATATTACGAAAGAAAGGTTAAAAAACAAGCTTAATAGACGCTACATGAATAACAAATTAAGGGTTATATTCGTTCTCTTTCTAGTTTCTAATAATAGAGATCGAAGAAATAAGAATGGATGCCAAAGGGCTATAATATAAATGTTGTAGTAATTTTTTCTTAGGCGTAGTCGAGGAGTAACTTTTTCTTACTCGACACTACAGTTGTTGGTGGTCCCCAGTGGCCAAACTACCAAACAAAATAGTCAGAACAGAGCGTGGCGTTTGTCCTTCAGGTCCATTAGGGACTTTGTAGCAACTTTAAGAATCTCGCTGGCTGATGTTTCCATTACCACAAAATTTCACTATTTTTTTACCATATCATATTTAACATAAAGTAAAACGATTATATAGGTGTTTGGTTCCATATTTCAGATGTGATTTTAAGAAGTTATCCATTATAGTTTTTATGTTTTAATTGTGATTTTCTCAACAAGATATATAGACTATTGTAGTCTTATATAGAGGGAAAAACTTCTGATCCATACCTAAGTACATTTGCTAAATACACCTCTCCTCTCTCTTACTGTGATCTTGATTATATTCATTGCTCTGAGAATATAAAAGCATCCTCTGGAACTATAATAAACCAAGTGAGAACAATTCATTCTGGACCACTATGAAAATGGTACTGTTGTCTGTGGGGAGGGTAGGTGCATCTTGTGATTGATATGTTTCCAGAAGTTCTTAGTCTTGGTGCACTTTTCATATATACCACGGAACTGCTGATTTTTTATATAAAAGTAATACATAGTTTTTTATGCAATAGTTTAGGCATTTCTTTAACATAAGATGGCTTGATAACTTTGATTATAAATTAAGATATGCATGAATTTTGGGTGGAGTTTTATTTTATAAAGTTTATCTAAAATAATATTAGAATATATTATATTACATAAATTATATAAAAATGATTAAGATTTAAAAATGCGTAAGACTTTTTAGTTTTTTATCCATAAAAATAAAAGATGGGCATCAGAAAAAACAATTTAAATGGCCCCTACAATGTTACATACCACCTTCAGTTTTTTTTTATTGTCTTTTTAATTTATTATACAATAAGATTTTTTATATCATCTCTTTTCCTTTCAACTCCACAATAAATATACGTGTAAGTTAGTTAAAGACTAAGAGAAAAATAATGATATAATTAATAAAAGAGTAATTAATATAATTTATTATTTAATCAATTGAATTAAATCTCCTTAATATAACATTTTTTAAAGAGTTTACACATACACTCAGCTCAAGAAACTAAACTAAATTCCTTACAAACATCTTATTATTTGTCTTTTCACACACACACACACACATATATATATATATATATATATATATGAAGGCATTAACAAGTGCACTACACCTCAGCTTGACTTCCTTAATAGAACAATCAAACCGTAACATATTGAATTATATTACATACTTTTATATATTTACCGTCCACTTAGGGTAGGAATTAGGAAATGTTTTTTTTTTAAATATTAATAGTATATTTAGTTTGAGAAACTATTTACTTTTTGATAATTATGAAAATATTGCTTGTTTTTGCTTTTTTTCACTTGGAAAGATTGTACAGAAAACATTTTAAAACATAAAATAAAATAGATCTTAAAATCTTTAATTTTACATCAGATTTTCTTTAATTAATGAATTTAATAATAATTAATAAAGTATAATAAAATTAACAGATTAGTATGTTCCAAAATTTAATAATAACTATTAAAAGCTGTTAATCTTTATAGAGCTTGTTATTCAATAATTACCCCTTCCCCACATTGTGATGTATCATGTATAAATATGTGAGCAATAACAGGTTCTGTAAGAAAGTAATCAAGTTGTTCAAGATGTGACATGTTTTAGTTTTGCGGCTGGGCGACCTAATTTTAACCAGGATAATGGGAATCTACACGTTATTTAATAATAGACATTTTGAATTTTGTAAGTTTCGAGAAATTATCCACTAAATTCAGCTCAGTGCACACGTAGACATTTGATCTCGATCTCTTACGGTGAAAAAAGAATAATTAGAGAATATCAGCTACTAAGAAATACAATTTACCCTATCTAAATCAAATACTATTGTCAGTAATAAATCTGTCCAAATATAGACAAGTGTTGTTCTCATTTAATTCTTTTCCCACTATCAATTTTATCCTTTTTATTATTATTATTGTTATTTTATTTACGTTGAAATTGAATTATTGCTCTCTCTTTGACCTTTCTAGTAAGAAATAAAAGTTCATAAATACCCATTCGTGTTAACTTCGTTTCATGATTTTAAATGTTAAAGGTGCCGTCTCGAGAATTCTTTTTGCAAAAGTAAAAAAAATAAAAATAAAAATAAAATCGACTATTGAAGTCCTATATACACTTGATATTTTAATCAAGTACAACAGGCGTGTTGAACTTCCAAAACGACCACCATTTACCAATTACACACACGTGGTACTCACTTTTCCGGCCAGGACTCTGAAATAACTTTTTACAATTTCACTTAGATTTTAGTATTCGGAATATTATATACTTAAATATTTTGATTGAATGTTGTGATTTTGTTTTTAGTAAAAATAACGTTTATTAGATTAAGAGAAGAGTATATTTATAAATGATTTATAACCTTATCTCCTAATAATATAAAACTTTGTGGTTATTGAAACAAATATCACTCTAGTTTAACGATGAAGATTATATGAACATTTGTTAATGATGCAGGAATTGGTTACTTTACATTTGTTAGTGGCTGGACGATTAATTTAATTAAAGTGAAATAGTGCTCCCCTGTTATCGGCAGAACCTGCTGCTGTGTTGACTTAGCAGTTAGCATTTTCCTTCTTTTTTCTTTTTTCTTTTTTTTTTATTTTCCAATCGAATTAAAGGGATTGCAATTTGTGTTTAGAAAACAAGTGAGAAATGACAGTGTGTAGAAAGAAAGAGCACTTGAAAAGTTATGATGAAGCCAACCCCATCTTAGCCTCCCTCCCCTGAAAAGGAATCTCATCGTACTCAAACAATTATCCAAAGTCCAAACCATAAATTTTTTAATGACCCGTTTTGCTTCCTTGTACACAGATTAATACACCACATCTGCTTCCATTAATTCCACTCACCCTCATGCTTCAATCATCTCCTACTTTTCTTCTCCCTTTCTTTCACTCTCTTCAATATCATGATTAATCATTTATCATAAAAAAAAAAAAAAAAAAACATTCAGCTATTTCTTTGAACTAAATATGTTACAATCTGTGGAAGTCCCTGATTGTACCTATCATGGGCAACCAGTGATTATTTCCCCAAGTGCTCCTACCCCAAAACATTCTCTCTATTTGTCTAATCTCGATGACCAAAAGTTCCTAAGGTTCTCCATTAAGTATTTGTACCTCTTCAAGAAGTCTTTGAGCTTGGATATCTTGAAGGCTTCTTTGGCCAGAGTTCTAGTGGATTATTACCCCTTAGCTGGAAGGTTGAGGAGTGTGGATCATCACAAGCTTGAGGTGGATTGCAATGGAGAAGGTGCTGTGTTTGCTGAGGCTTTCATGGGCACCACTGTTCATGAATTACTTGAATCTTCCAAGACTCCAAACAAGTCTTGGAAGAAGTTTTTGTATAGGGTGGAAGCTCAGAGTTTCATTAATGTTCCTCCTCTCATAGTACAGGTCAGTGATTAATTAATTCCTTGAACTTTTGGAATTTCTAGTTCATGAACTGAAAATGGCCACAAGTTTATAAAGAAAATTCCATTCCTTGTTGATAAAAAGTTGAATGATAATACAAAATATGTAACCTTGTATAGTATTCACTATTTACGGTTTTGGTTCAAATAACTTTGACGTGTGTTAGAAATATAATATAATCGTGACACAACTTCTACATTTTGTTTCTGTTAAATGAACATCTTCAAATATCATTTACTTTTCTTCCTTTCCTATGTTGTCTCTTTCAAACGGATGAAGTCCATTTTCAGAAACCTTGATCCTCTCATAAATAAACCAAAAAGTATTTACATTGTTTTTTTTTTTTTTTTTTACAAAACAAAAAAAAATCCCCTGTGAAGCCTGTAATGTAGTTGTATTGGTTTTAAGTAGTTATCATTAATTTAGACCAAAGTTTGTTGGGTATTTAGTCGTACTCGAATGGCCGAATTTAGGCTTAATTGTACTTGAATGACCAACTTTTTAATTTTTGATAAATTTTATTTTAATAAATTAAGTTGACATATTTTAATTTAATATTTTTCTGAATATAATTTAATTTAATCTTGATTCACAAACAATTTAATTTTGAAAAAATAATTTTTGGACAACTGTTTCATAAACTGGATAATTATTTTACCATTTAAAAAATAATCTCAATATGTATAATTTATTTATTTAAAAATATAACTATATATTAACAATCTTTGTAGAGTTTTTTTAATTTTTGTGAAGATTGATAAATATAATTAAGGATTCAGATTGAAGTTTCCTTCCTTCTTTTTGACTGCACAAAATCCACCTACGTGAAAATACAAGTATTTTATAAATATTTTATTCGGCTGCTTTTTTTTTTTTTTCATTTAATTTGCAGGTAACGACCCTGGGTTGCGGGGGAATGATCTTATGCACCGCGATCAACCACTGCCTATGCGACGGCATCGGTACGTCTCAGTTTCTACACGCTTGGGCAGAACTCACCAGAAAGCCCGAAAGCGATTTGACCATCATGCCCTTCCATTGGCGCCACGTGTTGAAACCAAGAGAGCCCTCGCAGGTAAAGTTCTATCACGCGGGCTACACCGCACCAAACCCAACCCCTCAAGTGGACCTCCTCAAGTTGATACAATCACAGCCCGTAGTACCTGTATCCATCACCTTCACCACTTCCCACGTCCTTCGCCTCAAGAAACAGTGTTTCCCTTCACTCAAGTGCACGTCCTTCGAAACCGTTGCAGCGCACACGTGGCGCTCTTGGATTCGATCACTAAACCAATCCCTACTCTCAAAACTCGTCGTGAAGCTCCTTTTCTCGGTCAACGTTAGAGCAATAGTTGACCTTCCACAAGGTTATTACGGAAACGGGTTTCTGCTAGCGTGCGCTGATAGCACCGTAGAGGAGTTAGTGGAGGGTAACTTGCGCCACGGTGTGAAGCTTGTGCAGGAAGCTAAAGCGAGGCTGAAGGATGAAGAGTATATAAGGTCAATGGTTGACTTGTTGGAGGACAAAACGGTAAAAACGGATCTTTCGACTAGTTTGGTTATTTCGCAGTGGTCTAAACTGGGGTTGGAAGAGGTGGATTTTGGAGAGGGGAAACCTTTGCATATGGGTCCTTTGACTAGTGATATTTACTGTTTGTTTCTACCGGTTAACGGTGATGCTAATGCGGTTAGAGTGCTCGTGTCTGTGCCCGAGAGCATGGTGGAAAGTTTTCAGTATCACATGAATGAAAGTTCGGAAGGAAAAGAAGAAAATGGAGATGGTAAGAATGGATATCATCACAACGAAAATGGATTCTTCTGAATACCCTACTTTTTTTTATTTATTTATTATTATTATTATATATTTTCAGCTTTTATTCCCCATGTGTAGTCCAATTTCGCTATTATATAAACTTATAAAGCAATTCGACTTACATATGAATATGATAATATAATGTAAAGTTTTACTGAACGGTGAATTAACTATTAAGGACTCTACACACAAAAAAGATAAACTATTGAGGACTCTTTTTTGGTTTTTGGGTCATTAATAACTTTTCCTTCAGCCTTAATTCGAAAACAAGTCGACTAGTGAGAGTGAAAGAAAAAAAGGTTCACTGCCTCGTATCATCATTTTCAACAAGATTGCCGACCCACAAAGTCGGTGATTATGATTTATGATGGACGCGTAGGTATTATGGTCCCATAAATTAGATTTGAACAATTTGTACGATGAAAAATAGAAAAAAAATGATACTATAAGAATATTTTTAAAAATATCATATAAATAATATAACTCGTATCGGAAAAAGGAAAAGAATACCATGTATATGCGCAGATCATCATTTTCCGGAATCTTTATGTCAATGGCATTATTTACACAATTTTTACGTACAATAATATTTTTATATTATGTCTAAATAATAAAAACAATTTCTTCCAAAGTTAATAAAATTGTGAAACATTTGAGGAAAATATGCGAATCCAAATTTTAAAAAATATTATCCCCTGCTTATATGTAAAGATTTCAGAAGATTTTCACAGGGCAAACGATTTTTTATAATCGATACACAAGTAATAAAATACTTAGTATAGATATTTGTGTTATTTGGATATTTTCAAGTAAAAAAGTGTAAGTATTCATCAATTATTTAAGTAATTAAAAACAGTATGTCAAAAATAAATGCAGTCACACATCGTATAAACATAATCTAATCTACATGGCTCCATTTAATGCATCAAGAGTGTGAACTAATGTCATATCAATATGATGGAACGCTAGCTAGTGATATGTAGATAAAGTATGATAGATCAGTCATGCGTTTGCCATAAATCAAGAGAAGCTAAGGAGCACAGATAAAGGTCCATATGATTTGCACTTAGTGGGCGGCGGGGAATCAGAGTCCGACAAATCTAATTAAAGGTATCAATGATATCTTAAACCAAAAAGGAATAACCGATTGTTCTCACCCTCATGGTCATTTTATTTTATAGTAAACCATTATATTACTTATGTAAGGTTCATAAGTATAATTCTACTTTTACATCTTTCGAATAGTAAAAGCATTTTAATCTTAGGAAGTATTGCAAGTAATTAATTGATAAAGGAAATCAATCATGGTGAATGTTTCGGAAGTAAAAAAAATGCCTAATCTTGTCATATTTAGAATTGGCGTAAAAATCGACATGTCTATATTAAGTTGGCAACGCCCAATGGTTGAGGAATACATAGGATAAGATAATAGGACGTGCTCAAGGCACATCATCTGGATTGAGTCTCCGAATCGGAATCATCCTCTCTGTTCTCCTTTGCTTTGATTTGATTTGATTATCTGCTTTGCACTTTCTTCCTCTAATATTATTCCAAAACCAAACTCACCGATCCTCTCTAGTCTCTTCTGTAGAGTGAACGAGATATCTTTGTCGTTTCAAATTTATAGATATGTATCTAGAGTAGATATATAAACTAATAGAAGGTGCTTTTCTGATCTTGCAATTGCCCTCCTACCTTTTTCACAAAAGTGGGAGAAATAAAATGTCCAGCCTAACCTGATTAACGGTAGCCAAAAAGTGCCAATTGAGATGCTACGCAACCTCCACTTTCTAATGCAAAAAATGTGACTCCAATTTTTATTTGTTTTTTATTATTGACTTCAAAATTTATTGAAATAATGTTGTAGTTTAACTAGAATTAATGATTTCACAAGTGTTTGCAAGTAATATGATACCTTGAACATGGTGTCCACTTAGGCAGCAAAGATGATTCCAACAAATAGTGATCACTTTCCTTAATTGTTGGAACATGAAAAAAACACTTCAACACACAAGTTAATAAATATGTAAAAAAAGACACTTTATCACACAAGCATAAATTTTAATAATATTACAAAATGTACATGTAGGCATGACATGTTTTATAGTTTATACAACCTAAAATTGTAGGTAAAACAATTAAATTATCGTGAGATACTAAAAAATAATCTTTTAGGGTTATCTTTTTATTTCCATCATGTGGAAAGAACCTTCAAACTTAGTTTTAGATATACTCCGTCCGACTATTTCGTTGCCGTGTAGGCCTTGTCATTTAAATTCTTCTATAAAAAATTATTTTCAGAAGATAAAATAGAAATTATAATTGAAATTTCAAACTATATAAATATTTTAAATATTTTTGGTTTACTGATATTTTAAATTGAATAATTATCAAATAATCTTCATTTCTTCTTCTATATATAGAAGAAAAATATGTTTAGAAGATTACTTTATAATTATTTACTGGTATACTAACAGATATATTTTTGTTTAAATAAACTAAAATATATTATATATTAATCTATATAATTTAAATTTCTCTAAAAAATAGTTTATTGACTCAGGAAAAAAAAACTGATTAATGGTTAGTTGTAGTTTTCAACTTTTAATTATTCTCGTACTGGCTATTCTCAATTCTTATCCAACCTGCTGTCAATAGAAGGGAAAAATATACTACATGCAATACAAGTGCCTAGGTACAGTTGTGAAAGAGATGCAATCATCTCATGATTTTTTTGTTTAGAGTATCAACCTACTTGAAATATTAATTTCTTAGGTTATTTAACATTTTTTAAGATAAAGAAATATGAAAAGTAAAAAATAAGTATGTATTTCAAGTTTGAAATTAATTAAGTTAACATTTAAAATTAAACTAAAATCACATATTTAAAGTAAATGAACTTCTTCAATCCATATAACATATCTTAATATCGTTACCATCATGGCTTACCACTTGCCCAGTGTCTAACACTAAATCACAGAATAATAATTATAATAACAGTAAGCTATACTGTTAGAAATGTCCATTGATTATAGTGCGAATGGATATTTATAATGAATAAATTCTAAATTAATGTACACTTATTTTATTTTTCTTAAATACACCCTAAATATGACCAAAAAGACAATTGAAAGTACCAACCAGTAAATTTAAAATAGAGACAAGTTAAAAATCTTATCCTTTGAGATAATTCTCACAAGCGAGATTCCTAACTTTTGAAATAATCTGTCAAAAAGAAACTTTTGAAATAATGACTTTGGTGTAGTCATGATATTGGGTCTTTAAATATTTAATTTAATTTGATGGTGTTGAAAATAGTTTGTTTGTATGTATCAAAAAATAGTTTGTTTGCTTTTAAATTTAAAGTTATAATTAATTTTCATAAAAAAATAATTAATCATTTTATTTTTTATTTATTAAATTCAAACTCAAGATTTTAATTGAGATAATCCAACTCAAGATCATTCAAAGTAATAATTGATGTTAATGCATACTTTCTTTCTATGATTAAACTAGTTTCAGTACCCGTGCGCATACGCACGGGACGGCTCCGCTTCGCTCCGCCTTGTTATGCTAGATTTGTATAAAATAATTTTAATGTTTAATGATTAAGAATTATTGTATAAGCAAATTTAAAAATAAAAAGTAAAAGAGTATAACAATGAAAGCAAAATAAACAATTTTGAAAAGATATCTCACATATGAAGTGTCAAAAATATCTAATATCCAGAAATTGACTAATACGATCGAATAACCAGAAGGTACATAACCAATAAATATGCATCACATTACTAATCCAATAGGTTGAACTAAGCAAAGTAAATATAAATAAAAAAATTGTAATGTCTTAATGTTGAATTATAGCAATTGAAGAAAAAGGTTGTCATGTTTGGTTAAGCATGTGTAAAAAAGCTTTGACGGATAAAAAAAATTGGTAATCAACACAAATTAGTGTCCATTAGCTAATTCAACCATGACAAAATATTTTGCAATTCTTGGATTATGACATTTACATAGATGATTAGAATATAAACACCAAATTCAATAAAGAGCTAAAACATTAAATTTTAATAATGTCTTATATATAATTGTCAAGTGGTCTAACCATAGGAAGAATACAAACTATTACAAAATATAAGATGAAGTCATAATTATAAGAACAAAACATGATTTGCAAAATAAAATATAGACTTGATAGAGTTAACACAAAAGGTGTCTTTAACAAATGTAAAAAGGAACGGTTCTGCTCCGCTCCGTCATACTACGCTAGATTTTTATAAAATAAATTTAATGTTTATATATATAATAACTAAAATATTTGTATTTAGAAGCTTTGATTATGTAATTTGATAACCACAATCCAAATTGATTAAGAATTATTGAATAAGGAAACTTAAAAAATAAAAAGTAAAAGAGTATACCAATGAAAAAAAGATAAACAATTTTGAAAAATATCTCATGTATCATGTGTCGAAAAGATCGAATATATAGAAAGTGTCTAATAAGATCGAATAACCAAATGGTGCCTAATCAAGAAATATGCAGTCATGTGATATCACATAACTAATCCAATAGGCTGAATTAAGCAAAGTGAATATAAACAAATTTGTAATGTCTTAATGTTGAACTATAGCAATTGAAAAAAAAAAGGTTGTCATGTTTGGTTAAGCATATGTAAAAAACTTTCAGGGATACAAAAAAATTGGTAATCAACACATAGCATTTAAAGAATGTATAAACACATTAGTGTCCAATAGCTAATTCAACAATGACAATATTTGATACAAACAGTTGTTTGTCTTGCCTTTGGTGACCTGATTTTATCGTGACTGTAATGTAAACTTTAATTTCTTAAAATCAATCCTGCAATGAATAGAATTGATTTTATGATCAGTGAATTTTTTTAGTTTGTTTGGTTAAAGACTTTCAATAATACAAAAAAATTTGGTAATCAACACAAAACATTTAAAAAGTGTATGAACACATATTAGTGTCCAAAAGCTAATTTAATCATGACCAAATATTTGACACAAAAAGTTGTTTGCCTCCGGTCTGGTTTTTACTGTAATGTAAACTTTAATTTCTTAAAATCAAATTTGCATTGAATAGAATTGATTTTATGATTAGTGAATTTTTTTAGTGTGTTTGGTTAAAAAAAATATTTTATCTCTATTAGAACTAAAAATATTGTATTTATGATATTATTGATTAAGTAAATTAAATTAATTAACTTTGGTTGTCCTATACTAAAGAATCAAAATAAAAATTTATAATAAATATATTAATTAAATATCATTAGAGTTATTATTGTAAGAATTGAATTAAATAAGAAAATTCCAAAATCTGGATTAAATTTAAAGAATAAAAATAAAAATATTTATTTTTTAAAAATGTCACCACTATATTATAATGTTATTTATCAATTATTTTATATGATAAAAATTTAAAACTAAATAATATATTTAATTAAAAAATATTAATGATTATTTAATATGTAACTATGTTAAATAATTTTCAAAATAAAACTTTTTT
>PYAF01004627.1:673769-684311 GCA_007407185.1 Glycine tomentella
AAAAAAATATAATAAAGGTGTTTTTATTCAATTTCACGTAAAAATAAATATTTTGGGTTATTCACAAAAAAAAAACAATGTTTTGGGTTGAAGTGTAGCATATTCATAAAATAAGATAGGTTTTGTGTAGTTTTAAGAAATATATTTAATTTTGTGTAAGTAGTGCAAAATAAGAGAAATATTAGCGTAATTTACCTTTTTTAGGTCGGCTTTAGATGATCTAAATAGCATGCAATCATGTTTGTGATTTTCTTTGAAGTTAGTGTTAATTATATTTATAATATTTTTTGTTAAAAATTACACTTTATTTACTTTATATTTTTTTATATGTTGACATCCGTTGTTTAAAAAAAGTGCATATTCTCTATTATGCATAGATCGAATAAATTGCATTTTAAAAATAAAACAGGAGAATAGGTATTTGACAATGTGTGTCATGGTTTTCTAGCTAGAATGGGTCCGGATTCGAGGTCTGCGTACCTTGAGTTGGATTTCTCACGTTGACCTCAAGCAACATCTCTTGGCTGATGCCCTGGGTGTGCAATTTTTGAGGGTGTAGTTTTCGTTTTCATTTTTGGTTATCATTATCTCTATTTACCAAAAAAAATATATGACATTTTCAATAATAAATAAAAAAGTGCAGTAAATGACAACCTCAAAAAAGATCAATATAATTATTTTAACGTTTTGTACTGCAAATCTACTTTTCATAATTTTATACTGTTTTTTTTTTTCGATTCATGAGAATAAAAAATAGTGTTCAAAATTTATAATAATTTATGCATCTTACACAATCAACTCAACTAGACTTTCGTGAGAATATTGATCTTTTTTGGGTGAGATATAAGAGATTCATAATTTTTAAAATGAATGTTATTATTTATGGAATTAATGTATTTATTCATAATGACTAACAATTGTTTGATTTAGGTAGTATATGCTTGACTCTTCTAAAGTAAGATTTAGAGTTGGAGTGTATGAAAAAAATGATTAAGTTAGTTTTAGCATGTTGTAAATAATTATCATTTGAATAACATCATCTCTCATGGAAGGAGTATGTAATAGTTTGAGAAAGAGAGATGCTAGTATTATTTTCTAATGAAAAATTCTCTTTCTAATATTTTCTATATGATTGGTTATAATTATAATATATTATAATCAATCTAATAGTTTCCTGTTCAATACAACAGATTTTATTCCTTATTCAGTAAAAATTATACAAAGTCCATCCAATACACTGAATGAGTATTCATGCAGATGAAGAAGTTAAAGAGGGATGTAAATTGGCGCCAAGGCCTACATCAACTAATAAATGGTGGGTCCACCAAGCCGAAGGTAGCAACATCTGAAATAAAAGCTCATGCAGATAATTTATATGTGAATGAGGTGAAGCATCTAATATAGATTCGTGCATCTATTCTTCATTAAATTTCCTTTGTCTTTGAGAATTTAATAATAATGCATTAAGATTTTTTTACCGTAGCATTAATTTTTTCTTCCGCCGCCACTCCGTGTGTCTGCTATATTAATTATTAACCAACACCCTGAAAAGGATTTGACCCTCCAACCTACGTGTCATTCACCCCAAAACAAAACGTTATAAATATTCAAATTTATCTCTGCCATTTATTTCTGTTTCACTACCACTTCCATCTTCGTTCCCATGTCAACCAATATCTGTGAGTAACCTTCCTTTTTTTTCTTTCTTGATATGAATTATATCATTATAGGATTTTTGTTCCATCGTTATGTTTCAGTGTTTCTTGGTTGAGAATTTGCACCAAGATTCCATTTCTTTTATGTTAAGGTTTAATTTAGCTGAGCATAGTGTGATTGAATGGAATTAATCAATATTTCAATGGATTGGACACTTGACAAGAAATTGGTTCTTCATGAAATGAATCCTCAGAACTTTTGTTACTTTAGGCTTTGAAGGAATGGATGACAGGCGAGAGAGGAAATTGAGTTTCGAGAATAATTCCGAGGATGATAGATGGGCAAAAATTGGCAGTCTGAAGAAGAAAGCATTATACGCGTCCACCAAATTTAGACATTCTTTCAAGAAGAAAAGAAGCAGAAAAATTGATAGCAGGAGCAATTCCCTCTCCATTGAGGATGTGCGGGATGTTAAAGACCTTCAAGCAGTGGATGCATTTCGACAGGCACTTGTGTTAGATAACTTGCTTCCTCCAATACATGATGACTATCATACGCTATTGAGGTTACAAACCCTCCTTACTATTTATTGGTAGTTAAATTCACATATGGATGTGGTTTATTTACCTTATTGTATAGTTTAAAACTGAATTCAACATATTTCATGTAGATTCTTGAAAGCAAGGAAGTTTGATATTGAGAAAGCAAAGCACATGTGGGCCAATATGATCCAATGGAGGAAAGAATATGGTACAGATACAATTATGGAGGTGATCCATCTAATACAATTTAATTTGATAATCTGAACATTGATTTATTTTATTTTTTTCGAATTTGGGTTTCATCTGTGGTTATTACTCTATAGGATTTTGAATTCAAGGAGTTGAATGAAGTCCTAAAGTACTACCCGCATGGTAATCATGGTGTAGATCGGGAAGGAAGGCCTGTTTATATTGAGAGGCTAGGGAAAGTTGATCCCAACAAGCTTATGCAAGTAACTACCTTGGAAAGGTATCTGAGATACCATGTGCAGGGTTTTGAGAAAACATTTGCCGTTAAGTTTCCGGCTTGCTCTATAGCTGCGAAGAGACACATAGATTCAAGTACAACCATTTTGGATGTTCAAGGCGTGGTAAGTTGTATTGTATGTCTAAATGACCAATGAATGTTTTCCAGAAACCATTTTAACTAATCAAAAGTTAAAATTGGAGTTTATATTACTATGCTGCTTTTGCTTTCTAGGGCTTCAAAAACCTGACAAAGTCTGCACGGGAACTCATCACCCGGCTGCAGAAGATTGATGGTGATTACTATCCTGAAGTATGTAGGTTTAATCTTCACTTTATTTATGACTTCAGAATTTTCTTATCGTTCATGTAGTGCTTCCAAGTTCTAATCTCTAAATGATACTGTGCAGACACTCTTGCCAAATGTTTATCATTAATGCTGGTCCTCCTGGTTTTAAAAAATCTCGAACATCCTCAATGGAGAGGGAATTGCTCTGGCTAGCGCCCTTTCTGCTTATTTTGTTCTTGAAAGAATGTCGGAATTTGCTCGACACATTTAGTGCTTTCTTTTTCAAACTGCCCAAATTCTTGTCCACCTATCATCCTCTAAATTATCCTCAAAATTTCCTCTCCCTCCTTTCATCCAATCCTTCAAAGCCTAATCAAATATAATAAAGTTCTAATGATTAATTTCATAAAAAACTTATTTCTTGACAAGTATGTAGTTTTAATCACCACTTTTTTTCTGACTTCAGAATTTTCTTATTGTTCATGTAGTGCTTCTAGGTTCTAATCTCTAAATGATACCGTGCAGACACTCTGCCAAATGTTTATCATTAATGCTGGTCCTGGTTTTAAGATGCTCTGGAACACGGTGAAAACATTTCTTGATCCCAAAACTACTTCAAAGATTCATGTAGGTTTTAATTTTTGAGTTATTCTTTATAGTTTTATAGGATTCCTTAGTAATTACCTTCTATAGTTTTGGCTCGGAGATAATTTATAGGTATAAGATTAATTGATACTTGAATGTTGTTTCATTAGGTTCTTGGAAACAAGTTCCAGAGTAAACTACTTGAGATTATAGATGAGAGGTAACTCTACATTCAATTCTGTTAATGGAGTTTTCTCTCAATCAACTAGTTTAGTTATTTGAAAATTCTGACTAACTGTAAGTTCTCAGTGAGCTGCCAGAATTTCTTGGTGGCAGTTGCACTTGTGTAGATCAAGGTGGTTGTATGAGGTCTGATAAAGGGCCATGGCAAGACCCAAACATTTTAAAGGTTTGCTAATTATCATGTAATTTATATACAGCCATTGTTATTCTGTAAATTTAAAGGTTCTCTCAGGTTTTCAGTTCTACTTTGCATCTTACTGTGTCTGTGACTCAACTAGAACAATTTTGGGCATGCAGATGGTTCTTAGTGGTGAAGTGGGATGTTCAAAACAAATATTAACAGTTTCTAACGAAGAGGGGAGGGTGATTGAATGTGACAAGATATCTTATTCAATGGTACAGTTTCCATTACCATCTTGAACCCTGCAAAAGGTTAAGTTGAGAACTTTCGGTTTCAGATATTATAATACCAATAATCTTATCTTCCTTTGGATTTTGGGTTTCTGAGAAAACAGATTAGAGGTAGCGATACATCTACAGGAGAATCAGGATCTGAAGTTGAAGATATAGCTTCTCCCAAAGCACGTGGGAATTGTATAAGCCCTTTGTTAACTCCTGTCCTTGAAGAAGTGAGTGACCATGATATTTATATTAAGGTTGCAAGAAAAAATGTTGCAATGAATTTAATGTAATTGCCTTTATGTTTATCCAGGCAAGAATGGTTGGTAAGGCTAGTCATGCTGGCAATTTAGTTGAGTATGCTCCCATGGTTGACAAAGCCATTGATGTTGGATCAAAGGAAAAACAAGCAAGACCTCAAAAGTTATTTTGTTCAACAGGTTCTGCACGGGCACAATTATTGGTTTTGACATGCTATAATTATTAGCTAAGAATAGATATTATTGTTGTTTAAGCCTGCAGGGGTGGATATAGACACTTTTGTTTTTTCGAACATGGTGAACTTAACCAACGATGACATTATCAAAATATCTGTCATAATTAATTTCTACGTTGACATAACAAAAAAATCTAACGGAATGAAAAACTTACAATTTCAATTCAATCGTTTCCCCTTGTGCTTAATATTTTTTTCTTCACAGCTTTGAATTCATTGAATCTGTACCATGCCCCAAAAAAATTACATCAAACTACTCGAACACTTGCATGTGAAATAAAATTCTCTTTATGATACAGATAAATAAATGTATACATTGAACTGAGATAATTAATGTTACATAGAATAGATTGCTGAATTTTTTTTCTATTGAGTACTGAAAATGTGAAAAATCTGACTGTTACAGCGGGTTTCATTTTGGCCCTTTATACTTTTGCTCGATCAATAGCATTTCGTGTCACTAAGGGAATACGGTACTCAGAATCTGATTCTGCCAGAAATATACTTAACATGACTGTTGATTCAATATCCATGGAGGAATCTCGTCCTCTTTCATGTGCTGCTGGCGGATTCACAAAGACAAACCTTCCCTCATCTACCTTTAAACGCCTTCGTGAGCTTGAAGAGAAAGTTGACATGCTGCAATCAAAGCCTAGTGTGATGCCACATGAGAAAGAGGAGCTGCTCAATGCTGCTGTTTATCGTGTGGATGCATTGGAAGCAGAGTTGATAGCTACAAAGAAGGTATGTGAGTGGTAGATTGCTCAATAATTTTTGGTGTGTAATTATAAATTAGTTTGTTCAACATCATTAACAGGCTTTATACGAAGCTTTGATAAGACAAGAAGAACTTATGGCATACATAGACAGTCAGGAAAGAGACAAATTCAAGGCAAGTCAATGATATTTGCATGTTGTTTACGTCACACACCAACACACACATACATACAGAATGTAAAAGAGAGAAAGAAAAGGTCAAGTTCTAGTTACCTTAACGTTGTGCATGGGAATTCTTACAAGAGTTTGTTCAATCTGTTTGTGTAAAGCAGAGAAAGGGTTGCTGGTGAAGAGAATACTGTAAATGGTCGAGTTGTTCGGTGGTATCATACTTCTCTCACTTTCAACATGTATCCACATATGAGAACCAATTGACGTGTAATAATGTATAAAATATAAAATTACGGTTAACATTGGTCTGTGTCTGTATTTCTAAGTATGGTGATGTCAATAACATACTTGAGAAGTGAACTGGAGGCTTCTTCATTTGAACGCTGTTTTTATTCTGTTTGGGTATTCGAAATGAATAATGTGACACCCAAACACTTCAAATTATTTCATATTTATATACTAGTAATTTTCATCATCTAATTACAATTAATTCTACTTTGACGTTTCACATTTACATTTTGATTTTGCTAGCTTAAAATTTTTCATTTCGAATAACCTCCTTATTGGCATTTTTTCTTATAGAAATATAATGAAACTAACTACTTAAATTCAATGAAATGCAAAGACATAAAGAACTTATTTACTAAAATAAAATATCTAAATCTTCTCATAAATAATTATTACTTAAGTTTGTTCTTTAATTAGACCAAATATGCCGACCAGCACTAGAGCCTCCTCGTGTAGTAGATGAAACAGAGAAATCAGAAAGATCACTACACACTGCAACTGTCCAGATCCTCTTATTTAACAAATGTATTTTTCTTTTAAAAAAACTCGGCAGTATTGACGATCATGAATTCATGAAAGTTTAATTTTGATACATTTTCATTACACTATCAACAAATTAAAAACTACTTCACATATAACTTCTAAAAGCATTACTTAAGTAAATAATTATTTTACAATCTATAATTAGAAGACAACAGAAAAAGCCAGTATACTGTTAGTGTATTCTAATTAAATTATTTATGAAATCATGTTAGTATAAAAAGAAATACTACCAATTAATATAGACATTATTTAGCTTGGCAAAATTATTTATAATGGTACAACAAGCACGCCGATTTGAGTGAGTTAATTACATAATAGAATAGTAACTGCAGCAATCATATATACCATACATCACATCTCTGACATGAAAGCACCTTTTTTCCCGTCCATCATCTTTTCCCCAGCAGCGCCTCTCCTCAATTCCTGCCGATTTTTTTTCCTTGATGATCCTCACTGCATTGGCTTCGCCAGTCACTGTTACCATGATCTTGGACCCGTTTGAGGACAATGGAATTAACGCCTTTACAAGTTGCTTCTGCGTGCACCTTGAACGGAGCAGTTTTACTGACGCTAGAGTCTTCTGCAATACATAACCCATCAGATATGTTAGTACTGTCCATCCAAAAGCAGAGAAACTCTAAACCAAAATGAACAAACCGTAAATAGTACTGAAGCATATAACATAGCAAGAGTGCTATAATATGGAAGTAGGTTACAATGCATCCATAATAAGAACATTAGACAGCATTTGCTACGATAAATTATTGTCTAAGATCTCATCTATTCCCCATCTGTGTTTAGGTGTCTTGTTCACCATGTTCCACTGTAGATATTTGGCTGAAAACTAAATGGAGTGGCAGTGCTAAATTGCTAATGCTAGTAGGGAACTAGACATCCAGTAATAAATGCAAATCAGATAATGTCCGCACCTATGCCCTCCCAAGCAAACAAAATGCAGAAACTAAATATTCACAAAAACAACCTCCGGCTAAAATATTACACAATTATTTAGTTAAACCCACATTCTTGGGTTCGGTAAACAAATTCTCAATAGTTCACAAATGACAAAATGGAGAGAAGAAATCTCAACCTGTACATATGATAATCAGACCCATGATATATACACCTGATACTATTAGACAAAAGCTTTACCAAAACACATACCATTTACTCGGCCCAAAACAAAATGCAAACATTTAGGGGGGTGAGGTTGTGAGGTGCTCAATAGCAAGCTGGCAAGCCAGTTCAGTCTAGAAGCAAGTATGCTAAATCTATTTATGATCTCTAGCATTTTCCTTAATCAATTTCCAATATCAAGAAACAAATGGTTCTATCCATAGTTTATGATATATCAATATTTCATAAGGAGTGCTCCACAAAGTTGTATTTTGTAAAGAAAATTAAGTCTTGAAAAAAAAATTATCCTGGTTCAAATTGGGTATGAAATTGCCAGATCATCAGATCAGCTTTGATTGGAATGTGCTGGCATACTGGTGAAAGCATGACCACTTCTGTGAATCCAACCTTCACATGTCCCTTTGTACTACTACTCGAACTTAAGACAATAAACAAATAAAAAGTGTGAGCCTTGGAGACAGAGAGAGGGGAAAAACCTTGAAATAGCTCATGAGCTCAATGTATGGTACACACAGATCATCAGTCAAGCCATGGCAAAACTAGGCTGACCAAAGGAAAAATCAGATTTGAGCTGAAGTCACGGTCTCTAAAATAGGCTACGTTTTGCCAAATTCTGAGTACTGTTTACAGCATTACACTGCAAAGTAGCAGATAGTTATGACCATTAAGTTTGCAAAGCTAGAACAGATATTCTCAGATCTGAGCTGAAGTCACGGTCTCTAAATTAGGCTTTGTTTTGCCAAATTCTGAGTACTGTTTACAGCATTACACTGTGAAGTAGCAGATAATCATGACCATTAAGTTTGCAAAGCTAGAACAGATATTCTGAGAGTTACTGTAAGATAATTTAGTTTAAATAATTAGCAGGTTAAATCGTTTACCAATTAAATTTAACAACACAGAGGCCATCTTGGTGAGCCCTATATAAGTGAAGAAGGTGGAAATCAAGCACATCTTCAGTTACAACTAACAAATGTTTCATTCCGGCATTAGCGATGCACTCATATTTAAACAGCAAAGACAAATCAAATTTCAGTTATATCAGTATATGTGCAATGTGTGCTTGGGGTGGACAGCATTATAGCAACCGAAATATCACTTTCACCAATAGCTTTTTTTGGGGGGATGGGGGTTCCTTATGTTTCCTATTGTTATGTACAGATCAAAACAGTCACGTACTAAATTGACCAAATGCATTTATAAATTCAATAGTATTATCTGGTACCTGTGTGTTGTGTGTGCAGTAGGCCACACACATATAGACATTTTAGAAAATCAAGGAGTGAGGGTTTATCATATGTAATGTAATAACATAGAAAAGCTTATAAAGAAAATGAAAGTAGAACCACATTGAATAGGTTATATGAAGCACAATTAATATAAGTTTCCAACTTAAGATTTGCATACAGAAAACCTTCTGAAGGATAGAAAAATATTGATCAAATTACTCATACTTACCAATGCAATCTTCCTCAAGGGTCATCTGTAAGAGCCTGCTAAATCTCAGTACGCAGTTTAAGAGGTTTGCAAGTTTGTGGGTCTTCCTTGGTCCATTTTGATCATTTCTTTGTAGCAGCTCACTATCTTCTTATCTAATTCATAATATTCTTCCATTTTACTCATTCGCTTCAAATCCAAGTCGATGAAATACACCTAATATAGATAAAACTGCAGTTAAAAGAAGATATAAGTGCAACAAGCATTATAGTTATTCTCTTTTATAAAGATAAAGAGAATAGAATCATTAAAAATGGAAAGGGAGGCCAAGTTACACATTTCACTCCTGCCGTGAATCTACTTCTTTTTGTTTGATTTCTCGCTATGATGACTGAGTTACTCTTGGCAACAATTGAAAATAAAATCTTTCCATTTGTTGCTTTTCTTTCAATGGCATCCTTTCTTTGGTAGAATATGAGGAGGAAAGCATAAGAGTGAGAGGCCCAAGTAAGAAAAGAAAGAAACCCAAAATTCAGACTTTTTTTTTAGTTCATTTTTTTAAAAATTAGTATATTTATTGTTTAGTCCCTAATGTATTGTTTCTTTATTTAATGGTGTGCCACTTTGTTATCCACCATTGATCCATTCTAGAACGAGTCAACATTCCACTGTATTTTTTATGCACAAAAAACTCTTTTGTTTTTATTGAAGTGAAATTCATTTTAGATTTTATATTACTTTTATCTAACATTCCTGAATGACCTTTTGCAGTAGCTTTTTAACAGCACCTACAGGACAGAAGCTTTTGAAAATCAACATCATTCTCAAGTGAAGTCCTGAACCAACAAGCTGAACCAAATGAATCATGCA
Source organism: Glycine tomentella (assembly GCA_007407185.1). Lineage (NCBI taxonomy): Eukaryota > Viridiplantae > Streptophyta > Magnoliopsida > Fabales > Fabaceae > Glycine > Glycine tomentella. The sequence continues at coordinate 683,608 of PYAF01004627.1, forward strand.
ATGCACTGTCTACCTTATCAAAATAAAGAAAGAAAGAAAAATAAAAAAAGTGAACGGCTGCCTACCTTGAAGTCAAAGGTTTGCTTAGTTGACTCGAGATATATGTTACTGTATATAGATCCAGATCCAGAATCCCCCACTTTCCTTGGTCTAAAACATATCATAAAACTGCAGTCTTTTGCAGTTGCTGCTATTAAGTAGTCCTTTACTATTCTCAAGCTTTCATCCAATGAAGCAGAATGCAAAGAGGTATATCTTTTCAGCTGCTCTGCACTCAATTCTCTACATATCATGCACTGTTGATGAGTAATGTCATAATAAGCATGGATGGCTCCTTCTATGTCAACATTATCAAGCTTCTGAACATCCAGGAGTCGATCAAGGACTCCTGACTTTTGCACAGCCTCAGCAACAATAGTAAGCAAGTTCTCTGTACACAGACCATTATCAGCTTGAATGACAGACTTAAGTGCATCTTCAAATGCTTTAGCAATACCAAAGTTTGTATCTTCTGCACCACCTCCCAGACCACCAAATATGAGAGAGCCATTCATAAATACACGAAAATTGTTTTGAGGTGTAGTGAAGAGATCCTTGATAGCTTTATAAATTCTTTCCTTTGATCCAGAGAACAGATCAAGAGGATTGTATTCACTTAGCAGTGATATCTGCAGATATGTTGGATAAATCTGTCTCAAATTTAA
>PYAF01004627.1:684411-714392 GCA_007407185.1 Glycine tomentella
CTTCTGCACCACCTCCCAGACCACCAAATATGAGAGAGCCATTCATAAATACACGAAAATTGTTTTGAGGTGTAGTGAAGAGATCCTTGATAGCTTTATAAATTCTTTCCTTTGATCCAGAGAACAGATCAAGAGGATTGTATTCACTTAGCAGTGATATCTGCAGATATGTTGGATAAATCTGTCTCAAATTTAAATGTTAAAAAAAATAGGGTATATTTAAGTCATATTATAATAACATCCATCAACAGAAAGACAGATTAAATTATGAATTTGAGAATACATGACATGACCACAGGAAGATGTATGCACTACACAGCAGCTGAACCACTGTCAAAGGCAAAATTTTGTGTATGGGGTACCTCTCCTTGATGCAATTTCAGAGCTTGGTGCATTTGAAAGCGAGTTATCCTCCTTTTGATAGCAGTTCCTTCAGATATGAATCTTGAAAGAGGAATAAATCCACATTTGGGCTACTTGTTCAGAACAACACTTTAAATGTTAACAACAGGCAAGAGAGAGTAAAGGAGAGCAAGTTTGATAATTAATTTAACATTTTAAAGTTTAAACTAAGTTGTTGGCTAATGGTAGGGTCGCAGGACATGTACCAAAGAATAATATTGTATGACATTATGGAGAGCATACCTTTATCTCAACAGATATGCAGGGGCTAGATCCTAGATTACCTGAGATGAAACAGGGGAGCTTGAAACAGAACTTTGAAATGTTTTGCAGATGTGTTATGAAGTTAGAAAACTTAAACGTGTGTTTACTAAGCAGGGGAAGAAAATAAGTTTCCTTGTTGGATGTAAGTAATATTATTAGTAGCGTGTCAGGTTCCTGTCCCACCCTGAAGTAATATTGCCTCCCTACCTTCTCTCCCACTTTGCATTGCTACTACTTATGGTACGTCATTGGATTCATACCCAACAGAGGTAAAATAATCCAAACATCCACTGTAGCCAATAATAGGTAAGATTAAATACTAACAAACTGATTCCCACTTCTACAGATAGATGATTTCTCAGAATGGTAATATAAAATGTGAACTGAAAGAAACATAAGGTTGGTAGCAATTGCATATTCCACAACTTTACATGCACAAGAGGTAAAAGAACAATTATTATTTGACCTGAAGAATAAAAGGGTTCAATTGCTCCAGCAATGCTAATACTTAGATACTAGATTTAGATGTGAAAGACTAAAAACCGGGGAGTAATCAGTAGAAGCAAGCCCTCAAAGGCATCTCAATACCATGAGTGAAGAGTGAGTGATCAGACATGAGAAGCACAGAATCACGATGCATGTCGACCTGAGCATTATCAACTCTCCAAGCAGGACGTTGACGAATAACACTCTTTTCAACCAATTCGAGAAATTCCCTTGACACCCCAACAAGCATCTAAACAAAGTATCAAAGGATAAATGAGAGTCAGGTCATGATCACTAATCATCAATCTCACATAACATCTTAAGCAAAGGTTAGTGCATGGGCGATTGATTAACTCATGAACTATAAAAAAACACTAAGTACACATTTATAAATAACAAAATCAGTTAACGTAGAGACATAAACAATGATGATTAAAATCAGTTAAAATAGAGACATTAACGATGGCCATTACGGATTTGGGGCAACACGAGACATACACCAGCATCAACATATTTGGGACCAAGCAATGGCTTCATAACGTGGTGGGAAAATAGTTGGCATGCAATTTCATTGTCCGAAGATGAAATGAGTTCATCAACGTCTTTCCAGAGGAGGCGTTCGTGCGTAGTCAAAGCAGAGGGGCTCCTCATACACATACCCTTGGCGCCATTCCTTGGACACTTACGAATGCGCATCACTTTCCCAATCTGCACCATCACCATTCATCAAGCTTTCATTGTAATCCAATTCAATTAAAATAAAAAATAAAATAAAATTGAGGAACGTACAAGCGTAGGAGATGATCCGGTGTATGCGAGAACAAGATTAGCAGCTCCTTCGCCTCGGTAAACCCACTCACCTGCGTCCTTCTCCCTTAAAACTATCTCCATTCAACAACTTTTTGCCTGAAAAAACAAATGGTGATCGGTGAAGCATTTTATCGAACAATAACAAGACACTCGAAATCAATCATAGAAAAAATTCAAATACCTAACAACTATAATGCACTGAAAAAATACTACTCTGTTCAGTTCCAGTAATTGCGGCTCAGTTCCTTCATCTGTTGTGCTGTGACGTGAATCTCAAACTCAAATTTTCGTTTTGCTTAAATTTTATAGGATTAGTATTCATTTAATAATTTTTTTTTTCTATGCTTGCTTGGGTTTGTTGGACCTTGTTGTATTTTTTTGTTGAATGTTGGGCCCTGTCTCATTGCAACATATCTCTAACTTTTAGAAATATATATTTTAACACTCTTTTCTTAAGGGATTTTCAATTTATTGAAATTATTTGAACTAAAAATTCCTATTGTCTTAATTTCTATATTCTTTATCAATTGTTAAATTAAAAGAAACAACCATCTATATAATTTATCCTTAGTTAAAGGAAATGGTAAAATAAGATGATAAGTTATTATAAGAGTTATTTTTGTCCGGTAGAAATATTGGAGGTTTGTGTTTTTGTTTGTCATATAACATGATACATATGTATTTAATGTTGGTCAAATGAATGCTAAATACCCATTTATGATTAAATCTCATGTTATATTTTCACTCAATTTAGCGTAATTAGCGTAATACTTATTTAATGACTAAATCTCATTTCACATTTTTAATTTTGAAACTTTTTGTAAGTTTTAGAATCAAATATAGAATAATATTCAACAATTACATTGACACCCCTATGATTTCTTTGAAATTTATATGATATCTTTCCTATATTTTCTTACAAAGATACACAATGTAATGTGTTTCTTGAATATTAGAGATGATTAATGTCCAATGTAATTGAGATACTGCCTAGTAAGATTTTTTTTTTATAATTTTAAATCCTCCTGAAAAATGTTTTTTACTCACTAAAAAAACATTAAATATCTTTTTGTCTTTTAACCAATTTTTTGTTTATATTTAAGATATTAATATTTTTTATTTAGTATTTTCTTTATAAAATAAGATGAGATTTTTTTAAGGAAATATTGTAGGAGGAGGATAGTCATTAAATAGGTATTTTGAGCTAGTTTTACCAAAGTTATATTGAATGAAAATATGATATAAGATCTAGTCATTAAACATGTATTTAGTGTCGACTTGATCGACACTAAATACCTAACAGAATGGAACATACTAGAGCGGTGCCTCCTGCTACAAGATAAAAAAAAAAAAAATCCAAGGTGCTACTCAAGGTTACACCTCATATACTTTTATGTGACAAAAATCACTTATTTTGATAAATATTTTCTTAACCAATCCGATAATTAGTTTTTGATTTTAACCCAGGTAAAAAAAAAAAAAGTCAACATTTGCTTATCATTTTATGTTGGCAAAATTTTGAACCACACTCGTTGGCTTAACATTCATCTTAAGTCTAATTTAGAAAAAATAAGTTTATAGATAATTTTATTTATATATGGTCATCACTTCTTTATTTCGGTTATGTTATCTTTTGGACGCGAGAATTGCCAACAATTACTAACTTTTGTTTTGCAGTGGACACAACTTCTACACTCCTTTATGTCAAAGATTGGACATCTGGGACGAAATTTGCATGATTAAAAATCTTTAAGTGGTCCAAATAATGGATGACCTAAGTTCAAGAATAATTACTAAATTAATTTAACCTTAAAGACTAGTTCGCTACATTGTCTATACTTATACACAATTTTAGTCATATAACTAGTGTCCAACGTTGATCTCCAACAATAATTGTCTCTATAGAAGTGCACATGACTAATAATTTGTTTGAATTCACTCAAGTAATATTCTTGAAGAAGGCTTAAAGGTGGACTGGACTGTTTAGACACGCACCCTATACTATGCTCAGTTTAAAAAGGAATTGAAATTTGAGGTGAAAAAGAAAAAAAGAAGGCTCATTCATGGTGGATGATCAAGAAACTTATGGTAGTGGACTTTCAGAACACATTGGATTGTGGTTGACTACTTGATTGTATCCTAAAAAGTGGAGACTCATTTGTGCAGTACAAAAATATTTAAACCATCTTAATTCCTAGCTACTAAGGTTTGCTTTAATTTCTATCTTTCATTCAAGCTGTTATGTGACTTATGTTACGTCTCTATTTGAAGAAACTGAAGAACACCATTGTTCCTTCTGCCTTAGCTTTCTGTTTGCTCTTAATTAATTTACTTGGACGTGGCTCGTTAGTGTTGTTGATTGAATTTTTGTTTTTCCCATGATGCCCACCAACCACCAAAATGAACCGTGGGGTATCATCTCAACTAAAGCCATGAGTACTTCCATTAGAATTTAGAACAGAGGACAAGGATCGTGGCAATTGGCAAAAGCATGAACAACACCGGCCGTTAACTTAAATATAATTTTATAAAGAAGACCAATTAAGGTGATGGTGTCCGCCAAGAATAAAAATAAAGTTGGTGATGATTCTACACTAGTTGCTAGCAAGCCCGTCAACAATGGCATCACTAATGAGCAAGTTAATTTGATAGTATATCATTGACATTATATATGAGCACTAGTGATTGGCGGCGGAATATCTGATAATGTAGCATGATTAGACAAGTTAGGAAATATCCTTGGTAATCTTAAGAAGAAGAAGAATGGCTTACGCATTGTCCCACTTCAATTTCAAAGTGGAAGAAGCCTCAACGTTTCAAAATATACTCTAGTACATGTCGGCCATATCATGACTTTCTTAACCGTACGTACACGTGACTATTGAGGTTATTACCAATATATTTTAGTATATATATATATGTAGCACTAGCAGTATTGTTTATTCAGCAAGATATAGAAGGAGAGCAAAATGCTTTCCCAATTGGTAAAGGAGCATCCTTATTATATAATTTGTTGCTATGTTGGTCTCTTGTTGTGGTTCTTATTAGTATGTTGGGCACTTTGCAATTGGTGCAAAAACAAGTCCTCTATCGGCATTCCTCCCGGAAATCGAGGATTGCCCTTCGTAGGGGAGACACTTCAGTTCATGGCTGCCATCAACAGCAGCAAAGGAGTCTATGAATTTGTTCATGCTCGCAGCCTCCGGTAACAAAATGAATCCCAATATTCTAATTAAACAAATTAAAGCCTCTTCTCTTTTTTTGTCTCACTGATCTCTTCTTGGTTTTGTCCTTCATATGTGAGTACTGCACCTGATGCCTATTGTTCAAAACACAAGAGGCAACGTCTTTGTTCTTGACAATAACACGTACATAATAAAGTAAACAAAGTTATACTACAACATCCACTTATGGTTTATGAAGTTGTAACTAGCTAGAGTTTACTTACAAGTTAGAATATATAGCTAGATAATATCATATGATTTGTGATTACATCCGTATTAAACTCTAGAAAAGATAATGTGATTATCATAATTTTCCCTTAGGCCTGCAGTAACGTTGAAAGTGAAAGAAAAAAAAAATTGATATTCAAATTAATTAAGTGGAGAAGAAGGAATATGTTCACGTTTACTGAACTAGCTAGATGATCTATATCTAATATCATGCGCGCAGCCATGCACTTTTTCTTTATATATATTGCTTTCTAAAGATTTTAATGTACTCTTTGTCTATTTATTTATATTTAGTTTAATTAAAACATAGTGGCAATAAAAACGATTTTACACAATTATCTATTAATAATTTTTTGACAGGAATTACTTATCTATTAATCATAGATTCTCATATATGCATCAGAATATTATTAGTTTTATAATAATTATTTTAAAAATTGTATAGAATAATTTATAATTAATTAAAATGAAACTCTTGTTGAAATAATTAAGATGTGCAGGTATGGAAAATGCTTCAAGGCGAAGTTGTTTGGGGAGACGCACGTATTTATATCGAGCACGGAGTCAGCAAAAGTGATTGTAAACAAGGAGAAGGAGGGAGGGAAATTCTCAAAGAGGTACATTAAATCAATCGCGGAGCTGGTTGGGCGCGACAGCTTGCTCTGTGCAGCAGAACAGCATCACAAACTCATACGCGCCCGTCTCTTCACTTTGTTCTCAACAGATTCTTTGTCTTCCTTCGTTCAACTCTTTGATTCACTCGTTCTTGAAGCTACACGTACCTGGACATCTGGATCTGTTGTCGTCATACAAGATGAAACACTCAAGGTATACATATATGAATTCATTTGATGAACTTTTTGGAAAAAAACAATTATCTCTAAAAAACACACGTATTTTTTTTTTTTTATCAAAGATAATATTGTTTGAATCAGATAAAGTCATTATGAATAACAATGGTTTTTTTTAAATATTTTAAGCTGCATATTCATGATTTGAATATAAAAACATTTGGTTAAGTTAAAAGAATCACACTACTTTCTTAAAAATTGAATATGAATTAAATATATTAAGAGCCATATAGAAGAAAAATGATGCATTTCAATTATTTATAATAAAATTAATATTTAACATATTCATTATTAATCATATGCATGTATATGCACATATTATTAACCATGAAAAAAACTTTTGAAATGATTTTCTACTTTCATGAAGAAAAATATATATTTAAAGACGAGATAGAATGATATCTTTACATAAAAAGTTAAGGATTATAATCTTGTTAGTTGAATAAAAAAAATTTTAAAAAAATTTTCTAATATAATTTATTCATTTCGTTCTACCCTTTTTCTATTCACATAAACAAGATTAAAGAATTTTTTTTCACTATTTATAATCTTATTTCTATCAATTTACATAACATATTTTTTTATATTTTTGTTTATATTTTATCTTAATCTCTCTTCTTTCTTTTTATTATTTTCTTCTTTATTTCTTTCCTTTATCCAGACAAAATGTTAGTACACGTTTAGTTCTGATTAATTTTTGAAACAAATCACTTTTAACTTAATGCAGCTGGCCTGTAAGGCGATGTGCAAGATGCTAATAAGCATCGAGAGTGGCCATGAATTAGTGACGATGCATAATGAGGTTACTCGTTTGTGTGAAGCAATGCTAGCATTACCCGTGAGGTTACCATGGACCAGATTCTACAAAGGCCTTCAGGTAATTATTATATACAAATCATTAATCATTTCAGTTTTAGAAGCCATCAGCTGAAACAAACTTTGAAATGTTAATTTAAGCTTTCAAGTGAAAAATGCAGGCTCGAAAAAGAATAATGAACATATTAGAGAAGAATATAAGTGAAAGAAGAACTGGAATTGCAACTCACCATGTAGATTTTCTTCAACAACTTTTAGATAATAAATTAAACGAGGACGGAGTCCCAGGCCTAACAGACAGAGAGATCAAAGATAATATCTTAACTATGATAATTGCAGGTAACGTTTATATTAGTACTATGAACCCACCCCCACCCCCTAATATATTATGTGCACCGGATTTTGCTATATAAAGTTCGAAATTGCAGGACAGGACACGATTGCAAATGCAATGACATGGATGATCAAATTTGTGGATGAGAATCGGCAAGTTTTTAATACTCTTATGGTCAGTGAATCCTTTCAATTCGGTTTTGTCATTAAATTATACATTATTCTTTCAACACTTTCTTCCTTGGTAGTTAATAAAATGTTGTAATTCGTTAACTAAACAGAAGGAGCAACTTAAGATTGAGAAGAATGGCTCAAGAAATTCGTATCTTACACTAGAGGCCCTTAATGAGATGCCATATGCTTCTAAGGTGTGTGTTATTAGTTGTACACTTTTGCACTATTAGTTCAAGCAATGAGATTGTGCATGCATGACTTACTTCTCTTAAATTAATTGTGGTTTTTGATGATTAATTAATTGCTCGTAACAAATTCTTTTCTTTCCCTTTTAATTCTTAATTTTTTTTTATACTTTTATATTTATTTGTCTGAATAAAATTGGGTCTTCACACTTACAAACAGGTTGTAAAAGAAGCGTTGAGGAAGGCATCTGTGGTACAGTGGTTGCCCAGAGTAGCACTCGAGGACTGTGTGATTGAAGGTTCCTATATACATAAATTTCCTAAGCATGCCTATGTACTTTGTCTAAATTAAAAGGAAAAATAATTCATAATATAATAACTGATATAGGATTTAAAATCAAGAAAGGGTGGAACATTAATATCGATGCTAGATCGATACACCATGATCCAACTGTGCACAAGGATCCGGATGTGTTCAATCCTTCAAGATTTCCTGTAAGCCTACCCTTAGGACCCTTTAATTATTCTCTTTTCATTTTTCTTCCCTTTCTTTTAACCCCAAATGATACATCTTGCAACATTATAATTGGACAAGAAAAACGAAATTTTAATAATGGGACTTTAACATTCACAAATCACAAGATAAAAATGTTGGAATAAATTACAGGCAGAGTCAAAACCATACAGCTTCTTAGCTTTTGGGATGGGAGGAAGGACGTGCCTAGGGAAGAACATGGCTAAAGCCATGATGTTGGTGTTTCTCCACCGCTTCATCACCAATTACAAGTGAGTACTTTACTTTCTATTATTGATCAGACACATTAATTAATTTTATTTTGGTAAAATGCTGATTTTAAGCGTATGGTTGTAGCATACAACTAAAGTAATTAAATAGTTGTAGTGCTTATATTCAGGTGGAAGGTGATTGATTCTGACTCAAGTATTCAGAAACGAGCTCTTTTTACAAAACTTAAGAGTGGTTATCCTGTACGTTTGATATCTAAGAAGGATGCCAAAAACAAAACCATGTGACAAGATAAAGATTTACATTTCCTAGCAATTGGAACGAGGGCTTGAAGGTTTTACCCGTAGATTCGGGGTTGGCTATTTTTTTGTTTTGAGTGACAAGTATTTTTTAACTTACATGTCCTAAGATATTGCAATTACTAGTTATCTATTATAAGCATATTTCGCATGTATTAATATTTTTACCCTGTCAAAAGTTAAGGTATTAGTGGTGATTCCGGTCTAAATTTCTTCTTCTAACCTAAAGTAGTGTAGTTGAATTAAAAATTAAAAATTACAATCCCTCTTTAGTAATATATAATATGGTTGAAAAATCGAAGCTTCGAATACTACTTTTTTTTCTTCTTCTTCTGTTTTGGCCATTTTCCTTTCTTTATTACTTTTCCCTTCAAGTTGAGGTGCTGAGGAAAAATTAAACAAGGTGTTTTCCCTCAATCTGTCAGCCAGTTGCCAGAGCAATCCAAAGGAGTAGAACCATTTATAGACGGACGCTGCACTTATGATCACTGAGTAACGACAATGATGCCTATTTCGATTAATTTCCCTTAGTTAAATATAAAATGTGAGCAGTCATTAAAACAAAAGCTATTATATTACGAATATGGTGCCAATAGGTTATTTTATTATAGGCATCATAGTTATCATGCTCTAGCTCATACAAAACTTGTACCTATTTTCAGTTGTTAGTTATTTAATTTACTTCTAATAAAATGGTGCTCCTATTTTTTTTCTCCCTTTTCAAATATTGTAGGCAGTGCCTTCCTAACTAGGGACATAATCAAATTTAATCAGCATATGTATAAATTATTAACAATCGATGAAGTTTTTTCAATTAAATAAGTTTAAGTTTAAATATAAGTAATTATATATCTACAAATTTTTGTATGTTTATTATAATTTATAATTAAAATATGAAATATTTTCCAATAATTTTTAACTAACTTATAATTAGAAATTGAATTATTTTAAATAATTTTAATTAAATTATATAATATACTTTAAATCATTGTTCTTATTTATTGTCATTTTTATCGTTAGTGTTAGAATTGTAATCACATTCAAATTTCACTATTTTATCAAATAAAGACATTACATGGCATTATTTTTAAGGATATGCAAATTCTAGCTCAGTTATTTGAGCAGAATACATGAGTGATTGTAAGAAAAATTATACCTATTTTTAATTTTTACAAATAAAAATATAACATTATGTTCAAGTTAATTAAATGAACTTGTGTAAGACTGATATGAAAATTTAAGAAAAGAAGTCAAATTCTAGTAATAAAATATTTACAGCAATACACACATTATTCCATTAACTAAGTTATATCCTTTTGTTAAAAGAATTAAGGCATCTACTTAATCCTCTAAAACAGTCAGAAATCAGAAATTTGTATTTATTTTTTATGATATTATGCGTTGGTCAAATATATTATAACGAATTTGTCAGATTCCATTGTGTCTTCTTCAATGGAATTTGATAAGTGAGATTTCGAATAATTGTTTATATAATCTTCTTTTGTCAAAATAAATTATTCATTGAAATAATGAGTTATTATTAATATCAACACATCTGCCTTAAATGTTCAAGAATTCTTCTATTCAATCCTTTTCTTTCTTATTGGATATCTTGTTCGTATACATCTTTTCTTTATTTTTCAAGTCTATAATAAGTTACACATAAAATTCAAAAAGGTAAAACATTTGATGATTCCATCATGATTAAGTTGCGAAAAAAACACCACTAGCTTAGCAATAATTTAGGAATAGATGAAGTTAGACGTATTATTTGTTTGAGAAATCTTTTGCTTTTGTACAATTGGACCTTTTTCATTTTATATTTTATGTGTTTCTTTTCATATTGGTGTCTATTTCAGGAGATAGCACACATAAGTTTATTATTATTATTATTATAGAAAATGATTTATATCATTTCATTTATAATAAGAGAATAAATATACGCAGGTATTCATGTAATCGTGACGCTCTAATAAATGACCAATATGATTTGCTTGTTTTTTTTTTTTTATACAAAATTCACTTATAAGTTGTTAAAATTTATTCTTAAATATCTTTTTAGTCTTTATAATTTAACATTTTTTTTGTTTTTAGTCCTTGAAAAAATTCCGAACCTGTTTCCAAATCTGCCAAAAATTGAGATAGCTAGCACACAAGTTAGGAAATATAATTAATATATTTGTTTATATTAATTAACTTTTTCTAACATAATTCTGGTTTATTTTTAACCCATTTATGATGATTTTTTAAAATATTCAAAATTTAGGTAAAAATAAAATAATTTAAAATAATAATTAATTTCGTCTTCAACTTTAAAATTGATAGATAAACAGACATGGATTTTTCTTTTAAAATTTTATATAAAAAAAAGAAGCAAGTAAAATATTTCAATATCATATATATCTAAATGATTAAAATGAGATTAATGCGGATAAAAATTGAATATTAACGTTGAGGACTTCATAATTCATACCATCAATTTTTGAATTAGAACTTGGTTAAGCAAAATTTCAATTATAAATCAGAAGAGGTATATGAAGTCGAAAATCTAATGCTTTAAATGGTTGAATTTTAAGTTATTCGGAAATCAGAAGTGAATGTTTTAGCCTTTTATATATATATATATATATATATATATATATATATATATATATATATATATATATATATACTTGTTTCCTTCAAATTTCCAAGTTCCCATTTTATCTATATTGTAGTTAGAGCTTTCTTCAATACTTGGAGATATAAGATTAGTACAGTAATTAGGAAAGAATGAAGGAAAAAGAAAGAAAGAAGAGGTGATGGATTTAAATTCTTAGTGATATTTTTAACAAAATTAACACTTGTCTATATAAAAAAACTGAATTCAATAGTTGATAGTAAGAAATACAACAAGAGAAAGGTTTGTAGTTTACTTTTTTCACATTCATATTACTTTGTGATCTCATTAAAAAAATTGATTTAGGACTTACCAATTAAACAGCCGATATTAGGATAAAAGGAATTTAATTGGTTTTTCAGAGATATTTAATTGGTTATTAAGGCTTTCCAAACTTGAATTCAAACCTTTGACTATTGACTGCTTCTTGGGTAAATAATTGATTGTCCAAAATAGACTGAAATGATTAACAAATAACAACCATGCTAATAGAAAAATATAATTGAAACGACATTTTCGTGCTATATATGACTATTTGGTAGCGAGCAACAGCTTTCGTGGACAACCTTAGATATACAAGGAAACTCGTCAATCTATTTACCATCAACTCACTTCTAGCACCGTGCTAATGTCTTTTTTAGTGTCATGAACAGTTGGGACTCTGGATTTTGTTTTCCAAACAAACCTAAAGATAACATATTCCAAAACAATGTCACAAGCAGACAACATAAATCATATGAGCAAATGGATACTTGAAAAACATAAAGCATCAAGAGGCGGCAGTCATTTATACTTTAGGGGAAAAAATGATGTGGGGACAAATCTTGTCTATTTAGTGAGCAATTTGCGACAATTTAAATATAGTTTTCTCAATGAATTTAAATATAGGTTTTGCTACTCAGTATCTTAGGCAGTACTAGTGTTTCTTTTCTTTTCTTTTTTACAGAAGAAGATAGTACTATTTAAGGAGTCAATAATAAAAAGTTGCAGTAAAAATTACATTAATGATGCATTAAAATTTATGATAAAATAACATCAAATCCATTATTCAATTGATATATATATATATATAATTGTTTTAATTTAATCAATAATTTTAAATTAAGTCATAAGTATGTATCTGTAGCAAATACTCAAAGTAGTAGAATTATTTTTAGAATATTTATAATCTCTGCAAAATGAAAAATTATGGTAGAATACATAATAACAAATTTTAATGAAAAAACTTTAATTATTATCCAATTTGCCTTTAGAGCTTTTTCAGGCGTAGAGAAAATGTTTCAAGCCAAGTTCGACTATCCACGTTACGCTAAAGTAATCCATATTATACTCTAGGAAAAACTCGAACGACTTAGATATTATATATTTCTTTCAAGTAGTCATTAGGATATTGACCATATAGATCATTTACATCCGTAGAATATAAATCAATTCCTTGTTATGGCGTTGGAAGTGTTGCGGGAGAAGAAAGAATATAAGAAAGTGAAAATTATGGCAGGTTGGTGTAAAAGAATCCTTGTATATATGAAGCAGGACCACCCTCTGAAATTTGATGGAGCAGTTGCCAATTGCCATGGTTTGGTACAGAAAAGCCTTCAAAGTTCAAATGGTGTTTGTACCAACTAAAGAATGGGCTGTGGACCCACCTGGAAAAAAACAAAGCCAGAAAATGAATCCCAAGTTGGATATGAGTATATGACAACTAGTCAGCAGTAGAGGGAGACAACAAGACAAAACCAATGGACTGGGGTTGATTTATCACACTAGAGCACAGAGACAAGAAGAATAACATATATGTGGTTTGTAACTATAAATAAAAAAGGAAAATAAATGCTTTCAGATTTATATCCTTCTTGCATTAGTTTAATTTCACTTTTCCCCACATAATGTATAAAATTTAAAATTCATCAGCTTGCTTTTTTTTCTATATAAAATTGTGATTAATAAGAAGAAGCAATTGGGATGAGTCAGGTGACGAGGTATTGCATTATCTGAACTTTGGGGGAAAAAAAAAATCATAAACAGAACTTGAAATTGAAGAAAGCGCATCAGCTGTAGTGTGTGAAGAAACTCCCTTTTTTGAAAACAAAAGGCTCAGTCGTGACTGTTATTCCATTATATTAAATGTTTACTAGTCTTTTAAGCAAGTTCATTCGGGGAATATTAGAAAAGCTGTAGATGGTAAAGTTGGTTTTGTAAAAAGACAATTCAGGTCGAAATAGCTGCTGAAATTTATGCTTGTTTTCATTCATAAAAAAGACAGTACAGATTTTACACAGCAGCATTCTCATTTATTTTTTAGGAAAGGAGAATCAAAAATAGAAAAATGAATTAACTCATTAATGGTTTGAGACAGGGTAAATATATGTATGGAATTTGATTTTCGGTGTATGTGACTGTGGCCAATTATTGGAGTATGGAATGGTACGGTCGGAGGGACTCACCAATCAAAGTAATTGATCTAAAGAATGTTTGTTTTATGTCCTATTGAGTGTCACAATGGTACAATTTTAGAAGCATAAAAGGTTTGTTCCCTGCGGACAGACAACACAAAAGGAAATATGTTGGGTGGTAATAAACAAGACCATATATTTTTATTTCACTTCTTTGGGATAATAGCAAGCTAATTCGTTCCAAAGAATCTCCATAGCTTACGATAGCTGCATTATTATGTTGTTCCAACTCCAACCACTATCACATAAACATCTCTTAATATATTCTGCTGTGTTTGTGTTCATTTTCTTTTCTCTTTAAATGGGTCCCTTGAACTTTGAAGCACTGCCCAAAAATCAATGGCAGAAGGAAACTATCTAAATAATTGGAAACTACCGGGAGAAACAATTTTAAAATTTAATCAAGTGGATTATATAACATACTTTTAAATAAATGTTGCTTCTCTATTAAACAATGATTATATTAAGTGGATAAAACAGAAGTAAAGAACCCAGCAAACTTATTTATTGTGGGTAAACCAACAAAAGCTAAACAACACACTTATCTGATCGCCGAATAGCTGAAAGGAAAATAAATAAAGAGGGAGGAATCTACCCAAAAAATGAAGGGAAAGTAGGATATATAGCTGAAAGGAAAATAAATAAAGAGGGAACCAAAACTTGTTATACAAGTGGTTCGATATTTAAATTTTTTAATTAAGGTTTGAGATTTGAACCCCCGATTTAAATATAAAATTATAACTGAAGGTATTATTTTATCTCAAAATGAATCTATCCAATGACAAATAATTAATAGAGTGTTAAATAAAAAGCTTGCATATACCTTGATTAAAAAAAATGTGTTTAAGCCGAAGACTAGCAAAGTGTGGATATTAGCAAAACAAAAACTTTCACTCTTTCAATCAGAAGATTACCCCCGTAGGAAATTAATATAATTTCGAAGCGGACGTTAAGGAAATGTGAATTGCATCAATCAAATAAAATTAGTATATACCATAAAAGGATGAGAAGAATAATCCACCTTCCCTTTTAAAAAAACAACATTAATTCATTGTTCAATAACAGAAACCAGTGCTGACCTTTCCTTGTTTCCACGGATGTCATTCGCTACAAAATCTTTCCAAATTTATAGTAATTGAATTTTTTTAGGATGTCAACCGCTACATATTTTTGAAATTGTATTAAGAAAACGTTGGTAAGGTATAATCCATGCTCATTGATGGTGTCTGAAATCAAATAGTTTCATTCCATCAATCTTGCACATCAATCAGCAAAAACTTTGTTCATCAAGTTACACATGATCAATAAAAATCTCCCTTATTTCGGCTAAGGATCTTCTTCAAAATTAATGAAGTTAGTTTTGACGCCAGATGAACAAATTTTTCTATCATTGGAAATATCAAAATGTTAAGGAAAATAACCCACAGATATCCATAATCATGACATTTTTGTTTCTAGGGACACAAAAAAATTAAGCATGTATTGATATTTGAACATTAAGGTTTTAATATCATACGTTACAGAAAATAAATTTGTTTTGGGACGTAACAGAATAGAATTTTTTTTATTGGGACTATAGTTATATGTTTTTTTCCTAGCTGAGATTACATAAATTTTTTACAACAAATAACCATGTTTGAATCGAGTGAATATAACTGTAACTATTTTGAATGACAAAACACTCTCACTCTCTGTTTGAATATTAAGAACAACAATACTATATACCGCCGATTAAATTAAGAATAACTGTACGTGAATTCATCTACGACTCAGTGGTGATAACTCGTCATTTTTAATGTTTACAAAACAT
The DNA here is from genome assembly GCA_007407185.1 of Glycine tomentella. Lineage (NCBI taxonomy): Eukaryota > Viridiplantae > Streptophyta > Magnoliopsida > Fabales > Fabaceae > Glycine > Glycine tomentella. The sequence goes on from PYAF01004627.1 coordinate 700,151, forward strand.
TTTTCTGTATATATCATAAGGAGAGAGAGGATTAGTGAATGATGTAGTAATTATATTCCTTTAATTTGGCGCCAATCCCATGGTAATTAAAAAGAACAGTACAGTGATCGAATAAGATGTAGTATTCAAAATAGGGAACTTATTAAATTCCTCAGAAATGGGAAGAATTACTATACAATAGTCGAGCAAAAAATGAAAAATAATATCCTTCTATATCCCCTAATAATTTCTATTATGCTTTTCGCTTTTATTTTAATTTGACGCCCAATACCCTGTTTTCTGTGATCCTATGTGCTCTTCTTTCTGCATTCTCTTATGAATAGCGATGAATTCCTCAACCGCGCGGTTGAACTCGTCTTCACTCAACTGTTCCACGCACCGCAATTGCCTCTGCAACGATGGCGGAGCCACCACCATCCGCCGCTCATAACTCTCCGACTGAACTCTCCGGTAACACTTCTTCTCCAACACCGAAACGGTCTCTCCCTCCGTCGTCGTCACAGTCGTGCAACAACACGTCGTGGTAGTGGTGGTCTCAGTAACCGCCCTGACAGTTTCCTTGAAAACCAGTGAAGATGAACCACAAATAGGGGTGGTGATTTTTTTGTCGGAAGAGTCAACGGTCCGAGGTTGTTCCTGCGGTGCGGTTACGATGAGGCGAGACTGGTTGTGGTTGAGGATTTCGTGGTAGACGTCTTTGGAGGCACCAACGTTGTTGTTGTGTATGTTGGAGAGTGTGAATAGTAAGAGGATGATGGCGTTTAGGAGAAGAAATGCGTAAAAAGAGTTGCGGAAAAATGGTAGTACTAAAAAATGGTAGAGATAAGGGAATGTTTGGAGGGTGATATTGGGGAAGAAAGAGGAGCAGTGGGAGAAGAGGAAGATTGCGGCAGAGAGTTTGAAAAAGTGGAAGATGGTTTCGAGAGTTCGTTTTCTTTGGAACCTTCTCATGGCATTGGCTTTGTCGTTTTCAAGTTGCCAGGAAGCCATATTCAAAGAGGGAATTGCTATTAATGTTGTTGAAGCAATTGTAGGTTGCGAAACTGGGCATCATCTCTAACTCGTTTATATAGGCACTGTTAGGAAATCCATGAATCCTTAGGTGAAAAATTATAACTCTCGTGTTGCTCATATAATTTCAAGTTTTAATATATTTTTAAAATTAAAAATTTATATAAAATATGTAACTAAAATTCCTTGACAATTCTCAGTTTTTTTTTTTGTAATTTTTCCTTTTTCTTTTTTGAACATTTTAGATAGGTATTTTCTTACTTAACTTCTTGCTATAATTACTTTCGAATTTCAGAGAATAAAGATAAAATAAGTAATTTTAACCATTCATAACAAAATAGATAATATTAATTAGTATAGTTTAGTTAATAATACACGTTAGATTTATAATAAAAAAACATGTATTTCATTTTCACATAATGCTAATGAATTATGTGATTAATCTCATGACTGGACAATGGATAGGAATCTCTTTGATCGAGAAATCAAAAATCTCAATTATGATAGTTAAAACAATAATATCAAATAGTTACTTATATTATCTAAATTAAACTTAGTTATCCACTTCGGAACATAAGTACCTTTATTTTTATAATATGATACATTTGAATTTGAATTTTTTATAACAAAAACATATTATATTATATTATATTAATGCTTTTTAACTAAAGGTGTGATTTATCAAGTATTTTATGGGGATTAATTATTAATAAAATTAATTAAAAAAGAGTATTAAATTAATATTTTTTTTCTTTTAGTTGATTATTCAATAAAATTTTGAATTTCATTAACTGTTCTAATTAATGCATATTTTTAATTCACATAAAATATAATAAAATATTTATTCATTCATTATTATCAATAAAAAATTATTTAATGAATTAAAAAATTTATAATATTTAAAAAATTAAATGCCTATATTTTAATATTGTAATTCATTTTTCTTATTAATGATATAACAAATTTATTTAAATATTTTAAAATTTAAATATTTCATTTTTTTTATCCGTATATATTTCATATTTAGCATGCACTTAAAAGTACTCACGTATTAATGTACAACATACTTACTAGTGTAATCAAAATATAAAGATAAAACCAACTCTAAATAATACTTGTATAATTTTCTTTAAACAAGATTTTAAGTTTTAATCTTTTAAATAATTTTGTTTTTAACTTAATGGTCATGCACTCTAAAATCACTTTTACACTATAGACTAATAAACAAATCAGAGTTTATATAATTTTTAAGATAATAATTATTATAAAAGTCAATAAATTTATCATAAATAATAATTTATAATTGAATGATAATCAATAAAATTGTTTTGCACCATTATTACATAATATATTTTCTCATTTTTTTATACTTAAAAGGTTAATATATACTATATACTTTGGTCGATAAAAGTTTAGGGGAAGGGATCGTACCTAATTGTCCGATGCAATACCTTTTTTTTTTATTCCAATTGACTATATATTTATATTTTAATACATATGAAATCTATTCAAATCATGGCTAGTAAATAGTCGAGTTGAAATTTATATTGTTATTTTCATTTTCATGTCTGTTTTTATATTTTCTTTACATTTCATTTTATTTTTTTTTACTTTTTTTCACATCACTAATAATATTTTCCGTTTTTTATCTCTTATTTTTATTTTTAATTCTCTCCTTTTCTTATTCAGTTCCTATTCATAATTTTACCAAACGTAAAGTGAAAATTTTCATAAACATTATGCTAGCAAATAAAAGACGAGGATGTATTCTCACACAAATATTGGGATTCAATTATTTAAATTTAAAATAATTGAGATTGCATGTAACATCGTATATAACTTTTCTTTTCTCATATTTTCGTTTATATATATATATATATATAAGTATTAAAAAAGATTTAATTAATCTTTTGATTCTTATACTTGCTCCAACTTTTCGCTTTAGTCTTTGTATCTAAAAAATTTAGGTTGTAGTTTCTATACAAGTAGTTATCATAATGTACCAAAAAATAATTATCATACAATTTTTAGATATATGAAATAAAACAAAAGGTTGACGCAAATACAAAGACTAAAAGATTAATTAAACTTAAAAAAAAACCACTTTAAAAATAGAGAAAACTTTATAATATTCAAAATTTATGTTAAAAAACATTTTTCATATATTATAATGTCATTAATGTATTATTTTATTACATAATTTTTTTATGATACAAAATAATAACGTATTCAAGAATACACTCTTTTCACCTATTTTTTTTCCGGTAATTAAAAGTTGCAAAAAAATGTCTTAAGTTTAGTCAAATGCCTATGACTTGAACTGTGTTTGAAAGCCAATTTTGTTCAACTGAACAGAATCCATCCTTGAAATTTCTTCCATGTTTGTGCATTGAAATTCAAAAGCTTCAATTTAAAAATAGTCTAAACGGAACATACAGTTTTAACATTGAAATTTGAAAAACTTCAGTTTAACATAGTCCAATTACATTTCTAAACACACATTTAACCCATATAAGGTTTAAGTTAGATGAACTCTATTTTCTAATAAGATAAGTTAAAAAAAAAAACAATCGAAAAGGTTAGACTTTAGATTATTTTAAATGGGTCTTTTTTATGTTTAACAATAATAATGAGAAGTTATTTAATTTTAACGATATTATATTATCATAATTGTTAATTTTTAAAAAATCTTAAACTTTTTAGTTTATATATATAAAAAGATTTAAATCTATTTACCTATTTAATGACAAGATTATTGGAAAGAAAATACATACCTCTAGCAATATGGGGTTACAAGCCCTACTTATTTTAAAATAAGAATATTATTATTATATTGTCATCATTTAAGCCTCATTATCTTTAATTTTGTCTCTGGTGAATTAATTTTTATCATATATGAAGTTATAGGCTTGAATCTTAGTGTGATCATTATAGGAAAAAAAATTGAAGTTCAAGATAAGCCTTTTTAAACGTTAGGTCTATCAAATAAATGAGTTAGTCTTAAGTCTTAAATTTGGAAAGTCCCATTTCATCATATTCACCGCAGTGCCAATGGTGTAGCTGATAAGCTTTCTGGTTTAGGAGCTCGTATGCAGTTTTTGTATGAGAAATTCATTGTTCATCCTGTGAGTAAATGATATCTACATTAACAATAAATTTTAAGAAAAAGTTAATCTTGTGAGTAAAAATAAATGGTATCTACATTAACAATAAATTTTAAGAAAAAAGTTCTACAAATTGTTTTCTAAAAGTATACTAAGTCAAAATAGAGTATTTACTCACAAGATTAAACGAAAATTTTCAAACATAAATCATGTTATAATAAACATATTTTTATCAAACTTAAGGTTACAACATATTTTTAATTCAAACTTATATTTACAAACTTTATTGATTTAAACATGCACTAAGAATATTAAGACCTAACAAACAGAAAAGGGAAATGCTTACGCTATCAATAATACTAAGCAAATGTATTTACATCGTGATTTTCCATGTTTCTTTAGTGTGATTTCTCCCTCCTCTGCCTTGTGTACTAAGCAAATGCATTTATATCGATTAAAGTGATCAAGAATTTTATTTTTTTTAAGAAAAAAAGATTTCCTGAGAAGGAAGAAACTCGCAACCAAATCCAATTCGAATCATATATATAGTAAGAGAGTAGTTAATTATTGAAGTCATGAAAAGGAGAACCCAAAAGGCTAAAAGTAAGAGGAATATAATGTGAAATTATCCTATTTGAAGTGCTGGGTTTGCATGAATTCCCCGAAAGAAGCTGAAGGGAAAAGTCGGAAAGAAGAAAAAGAGAAGGAAGACGTCACATTCGTCCATAGCTAACCACTCACGGAATGAGGAGAAGCATTGATACATGAAACCCATGAACAATTGATTCATCATATTAATTCAAGATCAGAAAAGCATCACTTTCCCACACGCCACTCGCCACCATATAATAATAATATTATAAGTATACAAGTGACATATCAGAAATTCACCAAAAAAAAAGTGGCATCTCAGAACTTTTTTTGGTAGGTTTTTATCTTGTCAAGACCTTGATCTATAGTTGGGTAATTTGCTCATTTCTCGTGTGCTCATGGTATAAAAGGAGTCACAAAGTAGGACCTTTTTTTTAAGAGAAGCAGGACTGTTTATTACTACCACAAAAGAAGAATTCAAGAACAGCTAGGAGATTTTATTCTTTGTCACCGACAATTCTTTTTCACTTCATTTTCAACATATTTATTGATTCTATATTTCATATATCTCAATTTCCTCATAACAAATATATTAATTTGAAATCTCCCCCCTCCCCCTCTCACACACAACTTAACCTAATTTAATAATGCATTTGTGATAACGACATATTTATTCATTCCAAAAGAATAATGCAATCATTATCATTTTTATTCATTAATAATAGCTATCTTTTAAATATTTATCTTAATTATAATATATTTGTTTCAATCAAATTAATAAAAAATAGTTTGCAACTAAATTTTTACACTAATTATATGAATTTAATTTAATTTATTTTCTTAGATAAGTTTTATTTGTTGTATATTTTAGTTTGACGATTATATGACATTATTATATCCTTTATAATGATTATTATAAAATAATTATACCAAAAAATTTAATAAAAAAATTTACTTTTTTAAAATTTAGACCTTGCACATGAAAATAAGAATATTTTATCATTAACAAAAATATATCCCTCCATGAATATTTGATTGAAATTTAATCATAGAAAAATATTTATTTATTTATTTTAATAAAGTTTCATTTCTTATAATATTTATTCATGAAAAATATTTAATAAATTATAATAAAATAATTATAAAAAATTATTTAATAACATTTTTTACATTACTAAATTTTTTTGCTCATGAAAGTTTAATTAAGAGTATTATTGTATTTTTACTGAATAATAAAAGGTGCAAGATATACAGAGCGGTGCAGGATTTCAAGTCCCCTTCGTTTCGCTGGCTTAGAAATTCAGCCCATTTACAGATTGTCCACTAGTTAAACTATATGGATCCTCTCCAAAAAAAAAACGTAAAAAAAGCTATGTAAATCATTCCTCCAAAAAACTTTGAAGGCTTATAGCGAATTTGTGTGCTATGAAGCCCGACGCAAAAACAAATTAATTTAATTGTAATTAAAAAAGGTAATTTATATGATTTTTACTATATAATCTTAAAGTGGTAAGTTTTACTATATAATTTTTTTGTAAAAGTATATTGTGATATTTAAGATTTAAACCCCATGTGATAGTTGAAAATAATCGCTGTACAAGTTAATTAAAGAAAACTCTTTTTTTTTTATAGACAAATGTGGAATGGTATGTGTGAACGACATTAAATTTCACACAAACCATGGTGCGCTTTAAAAAGAGGTGTTTACACAAAAAAAAAAAAAAAAAAGCGTTAACAAAAGGGGAAAGGAATGAAGATATGAGACAAACAAAACCAAAATGGGAATACATTATGCAGAAGAAATGTGATATGCTCAACTCAACTTAGCCTGCAGTTGAGACATTTACATTTGATAGTACCACTGATTGTGATAACCGCAACAGGGACTCCCAAGCTGCACATGCTTTGTTGCTTTCTTTCATCATTTCTTTGTTTGACCTTTAAAAAGTAGCAATTGTTCCATTATTATTATTGAGTAAATAGTATATATATATATATATATATGTATGTATGTATGTATTTTAAATTGTCAATTTTTTTAGGTTGATAATGTAAATTTTATTAAATTGTATAAAATTAGACTTTGTTTATTTAAATTTATTATTATTATTTCCCCGAGACTCTCTGAATAGTGAATAGTGAGTACTCTCGGTGCGTCATTGTCGCAATCAAAATCGGAACAAAGTGTTTATTTTTATTATATGGTCATCACCTCCTTAAAGATATCCCACGGTCTCACGGAACGTGACACTACAGCTTCAACAAAAACGAAATAAGCCTCCTACGTTGTTCCTGGCCACGCATTATGCATTTCTTTTTCTCCAATAATATATACCATCAAATAACAATATAAATAAATACAAATAATTTTAGTATGCACAATATGAAAGTTAAATTCAATATGTAAGTATTTAACAATAAGTTTTAGAAGAAGAAAATAAGATTGCTTTTACTTCAATAAGATGATCGGAATAATCTCCCTTACACATTTCTCTTGCTCAGCAATCTTGTCTTGTTATAAGAAAAATATTTCATGAACATTCAAGTAAGACAATAAAATATTACTATTTTTTTCAATTTTAAATATATTCTTGAAATACAATCTTGTCATACCAAAAAAATTAAAATTAAAAAATAGTTATACATTACATTAAAAAATAAGAATCATACACAATATTATGTATAATTATAATTTTTTAATATTTAAATAATGATATAGTATTTCAACGACTACTTGCCAATTAATGAAACAAATTAAACCTTTTTTCAATATCAACACACAATTAACATGTGAATCAAAATTAATTAATTCAAGGATACGTGAATAAAAACATCTTGTAAGAAAATAACACCAGCCATTAATACTTAATTCGAAATCAATCAACATAGGCTTACGTTTTCCATTTGAAGCGAGATAAAAAAAAAAAAAAAATAGTTTAAAAACAAACACGTAACATTGGTAAGGATTAGGAACTAGGAAGTGTCAGTGTTAGCGAGTAAGTCATAGAAATTTGTAGCCACTGCTGACTCAGTGACAGTTCGAAAGACTTCGCAGGTTTCTCGTGAGTTGTTAACGTTAGTGTAGTGTCCCTTGCTATATGCCACTCAAGTTAAACACATTCTACCCTCTACGCACCCTCTCCCTCTCCATCACCCACATTTCTCTGTACGTAGTTTCCACCTCCCAGGCCCCACCTTCGTTTTTCTTCTACCAATTCTCCAATTTGAAAAGTCCGTTCTCTGAAAAAAAACTCATCTTTTTTGGGCCCTTTTCACTGGAATCTCCCCAGTTATGATTCCTCAACTTATGGTGCAAATTGTCTGAAAAGTTTGGTACTTTATGAAAGTGATTTAGCTCCTCTCTTCACTCCTACAAAAGACTCACTAGTCCCAATTCCATTGAGCAGAAAGGTACCAAATCCAAAAAGGTTTCTGATTCCATTGTTGATTCACCAATGGATTCAACTTGTGCAACCCTGAGTGGCCGCAATCTAGCTAAAGTTAGTGAGGGAATTGGAAGAAACAGAAGAAGTAGCTTCTGGGGTGAGAGTACGAGGCGAAGTGTGAACACAAGGTTTTTGAGTGTTCAATCATGGAAGACTTCACGAACCAATAGGAATCTTAGAAACTCCAAACCTGGAAGTGGAATTGCACACGCTGTTCTCACATCAGACATTAACGAAGATTCGATGGTAAATCACCAAATGCAAACACATCATACGTTGAAAGAAAAATTTAATTCGCCTTGGTGTGTCTGATTATGTTAAGCATTCAGTTTCAATGCTTAACCGCAGTGCTTTCCTTTTAGGCATTTCAAGGGGTACCGACTTTTGAAAAACCCGAAGTGGACCCAAAAAGTGTGGCTTCCATCATATTGGGTGGAGGTGCAGGAACTCGACTCTTTCCTCTTACTGGCAGAAGAGCCAAGCCTGCGGTATATGTGATTTTGAGTTTGAATGTTTCTTGATTATGGTTATTATAACTGCAAAACCTTCATGCAAAGTTTTTTGTGTTTTGAATGAAATTCTCAGGTTCCAATTGGAGGGTGTTACAGACTCATAGATATCCCCATGAGCAATTGCATCAATAGTGGCATCAGAAAAAATTTCATTTTGACGCAGTTCAATTCTTTCTCTCTCAACCGCCACCTGTCCCGTGCATACAGCTTCGGAAATGGAATGACTTTTGGAGATGGGTTTGTGGAGGTGAGTTACTATAATGTTTGAAAGGAAGAGAGATTTAGGGTGTGCATCATCATTTCTATTTCCAAAAACTGTTTTATTTTTCTAAATGCAACTAAACAAGGTTGTTCAAACAGCTGGTGAAGGATGGTACAAGACAAAAAGTGGAGTGTGAAATTGGGGGAGAAAAGTTAAACAAGAAGAAAATGGGAAACATCCCCCACTTGTTTCTATTTTTTAGTTTTTAAAACATGTACTTGTTTTGGAAATAATTTTCGAAACTTAGTAGATTTTGATGAAAAATTGACTGCTGCATAGTTTGGAATTGTGTTAGAAAACAGTTTTTAAAACAAAAAAGTTATAAGTGATAAGGGAATCAAACACACTCTTATTATATTCTTGGAAAGTGTTTTATGTTAACAAGTTTTTATCAAGAATTGAATTAGGTCTTGGCAGCTACTCAAACACCTGGAGAGGCCGGGAAGAAGTGGTTCCAAGGGACCGCTGATGCTGTAAGACAATTTATATGGGTTTTTGAGGTAAAAACTTATGATATTGGGTATTTGCTGAAAATACTAGTTTGATACATGGAGTAGTGAATGTGGGCATGTATCATCTTCTAGGATGCCAAGAACAAGAATGTTGAGCATATATTGATACTTTCTGGTGATCATCTTTACCGAATGGACTACATGGACTTTGTACAGGTACAAATGATTTCACCTTACATTACTACTAGTAAAGTTTTTTAGTTTTCTGAAACTAATTTGTATTTTGATGGGGTCTATTATTGCAGAGACACGTTGACACAAATGCTGATATCACAGTTTCATGTGTACCCATGGATGACAGGTATGTTTACATGAAAAATATGCATTATTTGGTTTCATTGATTCTGTATAATAAAGGCACTCCACCTCTTTTGCAAGAGTTAAAACTTTCATTAACAATGATATCCTTTTTTTTTTTTTTGGTTTTATCTTGAATTGTATTTGGAGTTGATCGGTGTCAATTTGTCTTGTAGCCGGGCATCAGACTATGGACTGATGAAAATTGACAAAACAGGACGGATTATACAGTTTGCAGAAAAACCTAAGGGATCAGATCTAAAGGCAATGGTATATTGATTGTATTTGAAGTCTGAATTAAATCTCTTTTTCCTGAATAATTGGCTGTTTAATCCTGTTGTTGTCTAGCTAATGCATTGCCAATAATTGCAGCGTGTTGACACCACTCTTCTAGGGTTATCGCCACAAGAAGCAGAAAAATATCCTTATATTGCATCCATGGGTGTCTATGTGTTTAGAACTGAAACCCTGCTGCAACTATTAAGATGGAAATGTTCTTCATGCAATGACTTTGGATCTGAAATTATCCCATCTGCTGTGAATGAGCACAATGTCCAGGTGTGAGGGAATATTCATTTTTCTGTTCTTTTTTAACATCTTTGAATGCTAATAAAAATAACTCTCTTTTTGTTTAACAGTGACTAACCCATGTTTCTCCTCTTATTTGCATTCTCAGGCATATTTGTTCAATGACTACTGGGAAGATATTGGAACTATAAAGTCCTTCTTTGATGCAAATCTTGCCCTAACAGAACAAGTTTGTTTAACTATCCTATAATTTTTATTAATTTATTTGGGTTCATATGATGAGCACCAAAGCACTTGCGAAACCCTCTCTAGAAAGCTGGCAATTAAGGAGAACAAAGTCACTTAAGTACTTCACCACCTAGCATCCTCCCATTCTACTTCATGTGGGACTTGGGCACTCCATAATACCCAAGTACCTATCGTCATATTTTTAACTGTTAGTCTGGGTAACTAATTTTGTATTCGGTCAATTTAGATAGTTTTGCATGTACATGGTAAGTTCAACTGCAAGCCAGTGGGTAGAAATTAGAAACTCTGGAAATGAAAGTACTCATTTTAATTTTAGAACAAACAAAATATATACTGATAAAAAAAATGTTTCCCATATTGCTGCAGAATTTGGGAATCTTTCACAACTTAGAAGCCTTAATTGTTTATTCTTTAGAGTTTTTGTTGATGATAACATCGTACCTGGTAATAGTATTGAGGAAAAAAAATTTACTATGGAATAAGTGTTCATTCATTAGGGAAAATATAGTAATCCAATAATCTTATACGGTATTACTTGCAGCCTCCTAAATTTGAATTCTATGATCCAAAGACGCCTTTCTTCACTTCCCCAAGATTCCTACCACCTACCAAAGTAGAAAAATGCAAGGTACGTACGTTATGACAGCCAGCTTTTAGAAAGTTGCTTTATGGAATTGGAATTTGTGTTGAATATGAGTGTTGATTTGTTTATGTTGTTGATATTACTGTATGCACGATGGGTTGGTTTCATAGATTGTGGATGCAATTATATCTCACGGTTGCTTCTTGAGGGAGTGTAGCATTCAACATTCTATTGTCGGAGTACGCTCACGTTTGGAGTCTGGTGTAGAGCTTCAGGTGAAACATTGTGATTTTCTCTAGAGATTCTTTTTTGTTTTGTTTTTTCTTTTCTAAGGGGTATTGCATGATGTCCCATGAAAAGTTTGTGTTCTACATGACTACAATAAATTGTACCTACCGCCAAAACTGGTAGAGAAGGGGAAAACTGCATTTGTACACATTTTGCCATGACTTCAGAAATTATTCTTTTTTTTTTCAAGAGTTGAACACATTAACGTATCACCTCTCTCAGCTATTATTATTAGTCTTCCTATTTCTTTTGTCAATTTGTAGGAATTAATTTTATAGCTTCTCAAAAGATAATAGAACACATAGGAGGACAGAGAAGAACAAAGTGTTTGTTTAACTCAAGAAACATCTTGTATCAAGATTTCATATATACTGTCTCCCTGACATAATTTCACCTCCTTGAGTTGACACCTTATGTTTTATGCCTTTATGGACTTTGCTATACAGGATACGATGATGATGGGTGCCGACTACTATCAAACTGAGTCTGAAATTGCATCTCTGTTGGCAGAAGGGAAGGTTCCAATTGGTGTAGGGGAAAATACTAAAATCAGGTTGGATTAATTGTCTCAAACAACTTTTTTTTATTCATAAATAATTCCCTTGTATATGGATTCTAGAATATCTAAACCATGTTTTACCAATTTATTTGTCATAATATCAAAATTCAATAGCACCCTGCATTTCTGATTTCTTCTAATTTATTGCTACAATTTTTTTTGAAGGAATTGCATAATTGACAAGAATGCCAAGATAGGAAGAAATGTGATCATAGAAAACACAGATGTAAGTGTTGTCTCAAAATCTTCCGTTCGTTGAACTTCTGCATAAGACTGACGCATTTATTATCTAGTCTTTCTCCGCTGATTTAAAGATATTGATTTCTCGGGATGTTCAAGAAGCTGACAGGGCAAAGGAAGGATTCTACATTAAATCGGGCATAACAATTACACTAAAAAATGCAACAATTAAAGATGGAACAGTTATATGAAACACTTCAAAATATTCAGCAGGCCATTTTATAAACAGTTTAGACATAAGTACATTCACTTGCCGACTTAATAGTAGATGAAATGCTAGCTCGTGCATTACAAAGTTTCTCTCGAAATATCTCAATAATAAATAGTTAAGTATATTGCATTTGTAGGACACTTCACTTGTAATACTTTTGACGGAAATTACAGGCAATTCTTGCCACTACGATTATTGGGACACTTCATTCTGAAGATTAATCCACACGCGAATAAGTTATAAATTAAAGTTTCTAACCCTCCCTTCTCTTTTTATATATATCTCTATATATATCATGGTAGTTAAGACTTGTTATCTTCAGTTTCCACCTCTAATTTGCTTAGCTTCATTCCACTTTTCAATGTTTCTGAGTCTGGCGTACATCTTGCGAATTCGGTTTAGTTTTTGAGACTCTTGAGCGATCAAATTAGCAGTTGAAGGGCTCTCATCTAAGACAACCTCGTAACCGTCTCGATAAGAATCCATTCCTTGAGCCATAAGTTGCCAAAACAAGCCACCAACAGCAGCCCCGCCACTGTTTGCTGATGAGTATATTGCTGAATATACTGTGTTGAATAACCGATCCCTTGGTGTTGAGTTGCCACCATAACTCTTTGTGGAAATACCAAACTCCGCAAATAGAAGTGGCTTGTGAAGGGTGTTCTGTGCATCTTGGATGTGCTCATCCAGCCACCGGCCTAAGAATGAGATTTGGTCCTCATAACCTGAACTTGATAGCCTGCTCGTACAAAGCAAACACAACAAATTCAGCTTTATCATAAAAATCAAACTTTTTACTCACAATTCACAAATAATAATACACACTAAACAATGTAAAGGGTTCGTACAGGTTAATCGATCAGAAATTATCATGCTTAGTAATTTTGTATATTTTACTTTTATAGTATCTACCTCAAAAGTTATTACTAGTCTAATTTCTGATTGGAGTAAATTTCCCTTTTAAAATAAAATGCACACATTTAGATTAATATCAATCCCATCATTCTGATTTTGTGAAGAACAAGTTATTGAAATGAGAAGTCTAACCATTGGTCCGGGTAGGAGTGCACTGTTGCGAAATCAATGCCTGGGATTTGGTTGTTGGCAATGAAATCGGTTCCTACATTGAAGTTGGGGTTAGACTGAGGCTTTGACTGGCCGTAGAAACCCTCCAGACCAGCTTCCAGCAAGTGATTTCCATCTATGGATTTCAGGTAAGATGCCATCTCAGTGATCCAAGCCTGTCAACAGGGGAAAAAAATAACTTGAATTTATCTATTCCAATGTTTAAAATTAAATTATGAGCGTGTTGATAATCAAAATCCAGTCTGTCTTCAAAACCCAACAAAACAAAGTGACAAAGTTGGATTCATTTATTTCAAACTTCAAAACTCAAGAGTATGAATTTTCAAAGAAATTTTTAAAATTATAATTTGGAAGAAAGCTATTAGTGCCTATTAGCTTTAACTACACATGTATAAGAAACACAGATTATCTTTAGTTGCAGAAGGATATAGTAAACGACTCGCTCTCAAACTCAGAAAAATAGCAAGTAAAATTATAATTAACTCTCTTTATATGCACTTAATGTGCAGAAACACCAAACGGAATTATGCATTTTAAAAGAGCTGTAACACGGAATCATGAATTTATGCTTTCTTTACTCGTTATTTCATATATCAACTGTAGACCTAACTTACAAAAGGATATTTAAATTTGGACCCAAACAGTTTATTGAAATGAAGCAGATGCAGATAAAATCAAGAAATTTTATCTGTTTCCAGTTGAAACTCAGAGACAAGATTACAAGTAGGGGAAATTGGAAAAAAAAAAAAAAAAAAAAAAAAAT
>PYAF01004627.1:714492-737499 GCA_007407185.1 Glycine tomentella
AAAAAAAACTTATATGTAGTAGAACGTACATGTTTGAAAGTGAACAAAAAAAAAAAAAAACGACTCATTTAAATTTTTTATATTTCTAATCCTTTTACCTATAACGTTCTAGTACTTCTTTTTTTTTTTTTTTTTTTTTTTTAACTTGAGCAAGCATAATTGCAGCAGACAAAACGATCTCAAGATTAAGAATTAAGATGTAACGGAATGGTGTTTTAAACTGCATGCAAAGAAACAGAATTGAGCAGCTGAAGAATTGTTTACCTGAACTGTCCTTCCTGATTGATCAGAAGGACACCTAATCTCATTCATAAGTTCCCAAGCCATTATAGTTGGGTCGTCTTTGTAAGCAACTCCAGTGATGCTATTACGTCTTGTAAGTACAGCCTATAATAACGCACATAAAAAACTCTTAATGTTAAATCTCTCAATACTGTTTCCTTTGGCTAGTACGATTTCTATAGTATTCATTCATCGTACATACTAAGTGCAAGTTTAGGAATAATTAATTAATATTAAAAAACAATTGTCATTTTCTGAAATTGTTCTTAAAAATATTTAATTTGTAAGATTTTTTTGAAAAATGTGTCTAATATGTAATACTTGTAATCATGAGTATCTATCTAAGATGAAAAATAACTTAAACACTCCTCTTAACCATTTAAATGAAAATTTAACCCATCTCACTTTATACTAATTATGTTTTTTGCAATTTTTATTTTTTAATAATTTAATAGGTATTAACTAATGCATCAAAGAAATAAACCCGTACAACCAAAAGAAGAAACGAAAAAGAAATAAAGCCGGGTACATGTAGGTCCGGAACAAGATAGATACATTGCTATTAAAGATGGAACTCCTTATTTATTTGCAGAAAAACAAGTTTTGGGGTGAAAATAAATAAATAACAACCCTAATTTTTTTTTTTATAAAAATTACTTCCTTTCTTGTTACGTCACACGTTACATGTGATACTTACTTTATCTTCTAATCCTAATTTCTTTTGTTCTGTATGGGTGTATAATAATCCTTTTTGGATGAGTAATTCTGTATTTCACCTCCACCAATCAACTTGAAATTGTCGTTTAACCACAGGAATCTGCGGGCGAGATTAATTAGAAGGAGAATCTTTGGGACAACAATATGTCGTTTAACGAGAAGAATATGTCCACTAATTATTCTTCCTTTTTTGCTGATTGATTTATTCCCTCTTCTGCATGATTAATAACCCTTTCAAGGAAACATAACAAACCACATAGTATTTCATAATCTTCTTTTTAATTCTTCTATAGATGACAAATTATTATATCAAAATTTATAACTTTCTATCTAGATCCACACAACACCCATCCTATCTTGTTGAAGCTTGTTCCCTCAAAAAAGGATAACATTAATGAAAATAAGGAAGATAAAATAAAGAGATTGTTTACCTTGATGTGGTTTTTGTAGTATCCCTTCACAACAGGATTTGTGAAAAAGTCATCCTCAGAATTTATGGACTGCCCCTGACTCTTTGCCCATTCCACATATTGCTTCTTCCCACCCATGTTCTCATAGTTATTCACCAAACTCAGCACCATCTTGATCCCATATTTTCTTGCTTCGGCTATTGCAAAATCCAATCCCTTTTATTTTTCAATCCAAGAAAACAACGTATAGTTAACAAATGGGAAATGAAGTTTTGTTCAATACACTATAAGAGAAAAAAAATTAAATTATTGGCGGAACAAGTTTTTTTTTTTTTTTTTTTAAAAGTCATCACAAAATAAAATGACACCAAAATTAGCTAGGAAAAAAAAAGTAATTTTCCGTCACTAAATTTGATCATTAATCTATTGACATGAAATTGAAAAGAGAGAGAGAGTAACCTGGAACATTTGGTAATTGTAAGATCCAGGAGAGTATTGTAGTGGTTGATATCCACCATCACTGAAAGCCCAAGTTCTGGCAATGTTGAGGCCATGATTTGAAGCCTGTTGAAACACTGATGAGACTTTGTTTCTCTGAGAAGGATCAGAGGCAAGGTACATTAGCCAATAGGCATTAAAGCCATTAGCATAGTAGGGGCTCCCATTCAGCATAAGCTGCACTCCTCTTGTTCTCACAAACCCACCACCACCATCTGCTTCTACGTAGTACTCCACTGAGACATAGAGAACCAAGAGAACCAAAAGGAACCGACGCTTCATCATTCTCACTGTGCCTGTCTTCACACTTCGAGTTTCCCTTGCCTTGCCTTCTCAACGTGTTGCCTTTTAATTGCGTAGATTCTGTCCTTGATTGTAGTAGGGTAAGGTAGGAAACTAAGTTGTTTTTTAAAAAAATACTAATGATATACGGATTACTATTCATTTTAAATACTTCATTTATATTTTTCATTTGTATATATTCTCTTTTTTTCTCATCGCAATAAAAATCTTATCATATGTATATTTTTTTCTTTAGGCATTAAATAGTAACAAAACATTTTCCTTTAAAAATAAATAAACAGTTACTATAACTAGATAAATATATAATATAATATTCTCCACCACTCCAAGGGGCATTGAAATACCAGAAAAACACACATGGAGCGTGGTAACGTGGTGGTTGAAGTTGAAGTTGAAGAAGACGAGACTGAAGAGGGTGTGGGCCTGGTAGAACCACCACGACCTCAAGAGTCACTGTCAATAGGGGTACGTACATGCGCGACATAATTTCTGTGCCTCTTTAATTTATTGAGGTCAGACGACCTATAAGCAGAACCGTTGAAAAGGACAAAAGAAAGTGTGGTTAAAAATTATTTGCCGTGTGTCGTGTGAAAAGGTTGTTTTTTTTTTTTTTTCTTTTTTTTCTCTCTTTCATCTATTCTACTCAGACCAAAACCTTGTTATATGATACAAGTTTTTTTTTTTTTTTTTTTTTTTTTTTTTTTTTTTTTTTTTTTTTTTTTTTTTTTTTTTTTTTTTTTTTTTTTTTTTTATCATACTAATACGTAGTGAAGAAACAAAACCCTCATTTTGTTCTTATAAAGAATGTGAAAATTCTAGGTTTAATACATCAATAGGTTGCTCAATTTTTTGGAATTTTTCAATAAAATATTTTTTGTAAATGATTTAGTTTAAGGAAGCTCAAAGCTACCAGAAAAATAATAATTTGTGAGAGCTTCACTAATTCCGGAGACCTAATTACAAATATTGTGAAAGATCAATTACTCAATTATAAGTACCTAAATAAAAAAGTTTATTAATTAGAACCAATTGATGTCTTAAACAAAACTCTTAATAATTGGTTTAAATGGAATGAAATTCAGTTCTCCTAAACAAACTCTAAAATTTTATTAATGGATGATTTGTTTAAATTATATATATATATATATATACACATAAAGAAATTTAGGGAATTAACTTTATTGTACTATACTATAAATATTCTTAACCCGAAGAAAATTACTATTAAGAAAAGTTTGTCTTTTTAAATAGTTGCAGAGTTTGTATATATTTCACATAAAAAAACATGTTTTTTGTTAAATAAGTTATTTTTATTAGTTTATATTTTCTTTTGATCAAGCTTATTTGGTTATTTTAGTAATTTAATTTTCATAATTTATTTGGATTTTATTTTGATAAGCTAGTTTATAAGTTATTAACTTTTTTTCATAATTTATGGAATTATAAGTTGTTCACTTTTTTTGTTCTCAATTTTATTCTAAATTCTATTTTACCCTTTTATTATTTGAAAATTCTCTTATCCTTTTGGATGGATCTAGAAATGTATTAAAGATGGACCGATTTTTTTAACGTAGTTATTTTAAATATTTCATTTTTAATGAATACCAACATTTAAAAAATATTTATTATTAATTTTATGAGAAAATAGAAATATGAACTACTAATAAAAAAATTAAGCAAATATCAACTAAAAATCTATTTTTCCAATATATATATATATATATTTAATTTTTATTCTTTTTCTTTTCTCATATTTACATATACGGTTTTAATTAAGGATGTATGACTCCTTGCTTTTCCTCTTGGATATGTTTCTACTTTCAACTCCTCATCAGTTGTCATCATTACATTCTTCTTTATGGTTAAATTCTTTTTTAATATTATCAAATATACATTATTTTGTTGAATTATTTCATACTTTTTCAAAAATTATATGACTAAATAATATCCTTACATGATTTATATTTTATCGATTCAATTTGTAAAAGCAAAAAATTTTCTTCTTGTTAACTAAACTTACACACAATTAAATAATGTGTTTTTTTTTTACATTATTTAACATTTATTAGTTATCTTATCAATTTATTTTACCTAACACTTTCAAGTAAATCAATTAATGTATGACTATATTCAGTCAAACGAACTACTAATTTGCTAGCTTAAAGTTACTAGTTGAAAACTTTTAAACTATTTAAGGTATAGTTGAAAGTTAAAAATTAATTAAAAAATTTGTTTATTAAATAATCAAATAAACTTTTTAATTAAAAATTAGTTGAAATGAGTTGTCCAACATAACCATAAACTTTCAGATAATTCTAAAAATTTAAGAAACTAGTTTATAACTTATAAATTTTTAGTTAGTTTATAAGCTAATTTTACAAAACATATATCTATTAAAAAAAAAGATTACATCATTGATATATTCAACAACTTTACCTTTTGCTTGATAAAAGCAAGGTGGCGGTAAAAATATTTTTATGAGAAGTAAATTTTTTGCTTTCCATAAATAAGAATTAATTTTGAATATAAAATCACACACATACACAGACATACAGATAGAGTATCCACGTGTGTTTCAAAAGTAATTTTAATCATTTAAATAAAACTAATCTCTTTTAATTTACTTTAAAAAACATACCTTAAATATATACCATTATTTCTTTCAAAACTATTTTTTAAAGGACTTTTAAAAAAAATTATTTACCATGAATTCGTTTAAATTTGGCTAACTAAAACAACCGTACCTTTACTCGACTATATAATGTGTGCTTGATTTTACGGTGAGAAAAAAGTAACTTCTGTATTAGGTTGAAAATTTTACATTAAACTTTTACTTTAACAATAAAAATATTCAAACATAAATTAATTTATTCAAAAACAATTTTAATCACA
Organism: Glycine tomentella; assembly: GCA_007407185.1. NCBI lineage: Eukaryota > Viridiplantae > Streptophyta > Magnoliopsida > Fabales > Fabaceae > Glycine > Glycine tomentella. The sequence goes on from PYAF01004627.1 coordinate 719,595, forward strand.
ATAAACTTTATAAAATCAATTTATATTAGTAGTTTTCACGATATCGGCTTCACAAAAACTAGCAAAAGAAAGTCGCGTTTGAGGAATTGAAAGGCCTAAGTTGCGGCGAAATTTGAGTTTGTTGCTTTTTTTCTCATTTTTTATCAGGACACCATTAGGATGTGCCAGTCTTTATATTGCTTTCGTTTTTGCTGGTATTGGTGGTGTGATTTAATTTGATTTTTAAATAAAAATTATTTGAATTAAATATAAATAAAAATGTGAATTTAATTTAATTTAAATATGACATCAAATCTAAAATAAGTCAAATCAATATTTTATAATTTTATTTGGTTTGATTAAATATTTTTTAATTTATTATCATAATTTAAAATCTATCAAATAAATTTATATAATTATTATGTTATATTATTTTAAAATTATTTTATTAAATTTTGTTTAACATATTTTAGTTAAAATGAGTATTTTTACTTCTATTTAATATTGATATAAAATAATATTATTAATTATTTTTTTAATATAATAATAATTTGTAAATCATTTGATATTTAATATTATTTTATTATAATATTAGTACATTTATTTTAACATATAAAAGTAAAAATATAGATTTTCATTATAAATCAAAGAAAAAGTAACAAGATATAAAATACTGATTATTAATTATCATAATAAAAATTAATATAATATATGATTTGTTCAATTTTTTGTAATAAGATTCGAAATTTAATGAAACAAAAAAAAATTAAGATTTTTTATTTAAGCGGTTTTTTATTTTTTATTTATTAATTTGATGGTTTGATTAAGTTTTGAACATCCTAATTTTCGCACCATAAAAAAGGGGAAACAAACAATGTCTATGATATTATCACAACAAGGTTCAGATCTTAAAAAAACAAAAACAAAGAAAACAAGGTTCAGTATCTATATTTACTTTGCTTTTATAAGTAATTGATTACCATATATCCGTTCCCTAACAAAACTATTAATGGCGAAATATCTGGCCATATTTTCCTCAGTGGAACTAATTCTCCATTTGACCCGGAATGCAAACAAAAAGAAGATTCCAAGGTGCAGTGTAAGACCAAGTCACACACAAGGAACTAAGTATCTAATAAAGCGATTATAGTGGGGATATCACAAAATCCTTATGCCGACAGGATTAATTTCATAGGTAGTTAAAACAAAATGAATTCATGAAAATGCCACAATGCCTCACCGAAAGAAAAAGGAATAAAGTGGTAGACTCAAGAAAAAATTGTTCCATTAGCACATTTACCTTTTTTTTCACCTAAAAAAACTTCCTTTATATATGAAGTTTTTATTTTAAGTTTAAAATTGATTATAAAACAATTATTTTTTTTTATATATAGATTACAAGTGTCTTTTATTGGAATTCAAATTTGATACGAGTGATTAAAGTAGACGTATCACATACCAATTAATTATACTTAACAAAAAGTTTAAATTACAGGAAGAAAAAAACATAATCAATCATCTATATTGCAAAATATATTTTATAAGAACAAATTTGGTATTGCAAAAAATGTATTTTGGGCCAAATCTCTATTTGGTCCCTTCTTATTAACGTCAATTCTTATAACAATTCCGCTGACTAATAGTGTTTTGCTTGTGCGTTTTTTATACATGTTTACTCAAATTTTTACGTCAAAAACATAGAAGCTAGGCTTTATGGCTTTAGATTGGATGCGAAATGGATGACACCAACTTAAAATGATTAAATCAAACACGCATATAGTTTACAAGATAGTATCATCCCAACATTAATAGCAAATACATCAACATGCATATATTCCAACATATGTTGATTCCCGATTTACATGACATATTTTACATAAATCTAATGGTTTAACACGTCAACAATGTGTAAGTGCAAGTTTAAATTGCAATTTGTAAAAATACCTCAGTAGTTATTTCTTTTGAATTGAGTTTTCAAATTAAATTTTAACTTCAAACATATTTATAAGAAAAAATCAAATATAATGTCAAACTCATTTTCTCATCAAGTATCCAAAGATAGCCTAACTCTATCAACCTAATGGCTTTTTGCCTTTTTCCATCAAGTATCCACTTTATAAAGTCAAATTCAACAACTAGATGTGAATATCTCTCATCCTTTTGACTTCACTCACTTCTACTAACTTGAGCGTAAAAGTCCTCACAAGTAATCGCCGATGACCTCTTGCTCTACTGCCGGAAAACCTTTGCCACCATAGTCACTAGGTTGCAGTTTCACCCACCGAAAGCAATATGTATGGTTAAAGAATTATGGCAGGTGACCAACGTTGGGTATTCGATATTTTCCTAGCCTGTTAGTGAAATATTGCATAACCAATGTTTTTTCCTTGTACTTGTTTTTCTCAGGTACAGCTGGTACCATTTAATATATTGTTTGCCTTCAAAAAAAAATGTATGGTTAACCTAGAAAAATTGTGAAAAATGACGTGCCATTATAAGAGATCGTGTTATAATTATAAAAATATTATTAAAGTTTAAATTGTATATATTTGCATACACTCCTCTAAGCTATAAATATTGATTCCACGAATCTGGTACTGGTATGCACTCCCTCGTGGCATGTTTCCGTTTGGGGGGCCCGTCGAGAAGCTTTACTTGTTCGTATTTCGTTTTTTTTAACCAAAAACAAGGCACCGACGCGCACTGGAGATTGGAGACGTGAGGACTGAGGACTTGTTTCCACAATGGTCAAAGGGTTTAGACAAAAGCGATTTTAGGGTTTTTTGTTTTTATTTTTTATAGATGATAATAGATATATCGCCTTTTAATTTCATTTCATTTAATTTTCAAATTGTTAAATATTTATATAAAAATTAAGATATGATTAAGATAGACAATTTTATTTTTACTAATATTTGGTAACTAATTGAAGCAATTATATTGAATTTAATTAAACAAATAATAATAATTTAAAAAGCTGTTGTAAAAATAATAATTTAAAAGCTTTTTACACTATTATGTGATCACATTTTTATCTAATAGGATAAGGTCTAAAGAATGAGAGAATTGTATAGTTTTTTCACTTTATAGGTTTATATTATTATATATATGCATAAAAGAAATACGCATAAAATGAAATGGTTTAAATGGTAAGTTATATATTTAATAACTCTAACTTAATCACCTTATTTATTTTAAAAATGAATCACTTTTAATTTTAAGCAATTTTTTTTTCTGATCATAATATTGATATGAAATATGGAGGATCATGAACACACAATTTATTTCATATCTAATAATCAATTAGGATTTAATTCTTTAATTATTTGATTAAGATTTTTCCTACTACTATTTACTGTCTCCAAGCAAAATTTACTCTAAGCAAAATTTACTCTAGTCATTTAAAGCTGTATTTATTCATTTACATGGAAAATAAGAAAATATCTTGTTAGCACACATTTCAAAATAAAATAAGAATATGAAAGAAATTTAGTAATTATATATATATAGATAGATATATATATAAATCTACAATTCTTATAACTAGGAAAGAAAATATAGTGGATGTTCTATTCTAAAAGCACGAGGGTGTATTTATGTTGTTAATCGTAAATGAATAGTTTATGTTTTTTAATTTATATCTGAGTACACAAAATGAATGGTTTATTGTGGTTGTGGATTTGTGGTTTTAGAAAAATAAAACGAATAAATAAATAGATTATACATAGGATAGGACAAAACCCCACAGAGGTTTTCCTCGATCTCGTGTCTCCAGTTAAGTGGGCATGCTTTCGGCGGAAAACGCGTACTGTCCCCTTTTATTGTGAATTTTCTCTTTAAAATTACAGTGAAAAAATACTACTGCTAGTATATTTATGCACCCGGAAAAAACAAATTGGTTGAATGAAAAACTCTAAAAAAGTACTCTTTTAAGTTAATAAAAGAGAGATAGGTTAACATTTGAAATGTCAGGAAATTATTAAATCATAACTATTATTGATTTGGTGACTTACAGCAGAAAAGATCTATTTTCTCTAGCAAACAATACGCTAAAGGGAACAAGAAACAGATTTACTGACTACTCTGCTAAGATAGAACGAATAGATCTACTATGTCCCACATGGATTACAAGAATATTCATAGTTCCCCACATCTCATATAAAGTATGCTTACATCCACATCAAATGCATGGATTTTGGGAAAAGGCTTGACTTAATAGGGCTCTCTAAACTTATGAGATTAAATAGGGTTAACTTCCAAGTTGACAAGTCCAGCGACTACAGGTTCAGCCCAATTAATCTTTGAAAAACAAAAAATCAACCAGTCTCTCAATAGCCTAAGTCCAAGTCCAAGCTCGCAGTGGACAATATTATTTCGGTAATTGCTTTATGCAACCCCAATATTTAATATAACCCCATCTTATCCTTCTACCCTTTTCCCCCACTCCCCTCTCTTCTCTCCACTTCCTCTCTTGCCCCCACAATATTTGCTTTTTATTTGGATAGGTGTAACAAAAAAAATTATTGTCATAAAAAAATAGATATTGTGTCTCTCATAAGATATAATTTTTTCGAATGAATGTAAAAAAATTAAGAAATAAAAAAAAGAATAAGTTGATACTAATTTATTATTTTATTCTTTTAATTTTTTTATAATATTTTCAATGAAAATATCATAAAAAATTAAAATATAAAAATATTATGAAATATTTCTTGTTTCCACTAAGAAAAAGTTATGGATCAACCATTGCTCGCCGCTATCACTAATCCCTTCTCCTCACACCTCTCCATAATCGATACAACCTTCTCAAACTTTTGATTTAAAATTTAAAGTCATGGTTTAACAATTTTGGATTGAGTAATCTATAATATATTTATATTATGGAATACTCAATCTAGAATACATTTATATGTATTATAGTATGAATTACTCACTCCATAATACATTTATATATATTACCAATTACTACAACTGTAATACATACAATGTATTATAGATTGAGTAATCTATACTAAATTTTTTTTAATACGTACAAAAACGAGAAAATTTGGCTATAGGTTATGGAATCCAAAAAATAGAAGAAATCTCAAACCTACAGGCATAGTGTTACATAAGCTATAAATCATGTCAAATTCTGCAATACTAGAAACTAATGGACCAATTGGTATGATTGATCTTACACCAATGGCCAATCACTCATTTTAGAAAGAAAAAAATACTGCGAAAAAGGGTGAGTTTAATGAATACCTTAAGATTAATGACAAGCCAATAATAAAACACGTTGATGAGATGGTGTTGAGTAGGTTACATCTTAGTTTACAATATTAAAAGGAAAGCCTCGCCCATCTAACAATTATCCTGGTTTGGAGTACATCCTCATTACTAATGAGAAAGGAAAAGAAAGTTTTGACGAAGTTCGAACTCGTACAAATTAAATAAAGTTCAATTGATGGAAACAATGAAAGGAAAGAGATTAAGGTTTGCAGGAAAATGATACTTACGAAATACAATGCCAAGGAGACTTAAAGAACGAAAGAGTTTTGGAGCTTAAGAAATACAATGCCAAGTTTTGAAGTACATGAATGAACAAATTATGTCATTATAACCTTGACAAATATTATATTATTTTATATAAATAAAATAATAAATGATTTTGGATTAACACAAAATTTTGCATGTATAATTTATATGAAATGAACTTTTAATCTATTAATAAGTTTAAAGAAAACATTATCCAATTAAAAATTATAAAATGATGTAATAATTATCAAAATTATGTAAAATATTTAAAACAAAATAAAAAATAAATTTTGATGAAATCTTTTCTTTATCTATAAAAATGAGTTTTATTTGATTTATATTTATATTAGTCAATGTAAGACACGAGAAAACACAAGAATGATAATTGAATTGTGTTTTTAACAAATTTTTGCAAATCTATGTAGTTAAGAAGGTACTTCATGTTGGACGATATACTTGAAGTTAAAAGATGATGCAAATAAACCTTTCTTTTTTAAACATAAGTATTCTCAAAACTTTGTTAGGTTTTTAGGAACTTTTTAAGACACGTTAAGTAATATATAAAAAGCTATGGTGAGAGATAAAAATAAACGTGTTCGCATAGATTTCAATCTTTTTGCTTGTTGGAATTTTATGTAACTAGGAAAGTATGCACATGAAGATATTATTAAAAGGATTTAATGTTAAGGAATTGGGTGGAGTCTATTATATTGAAATATGAATTGCCAATACCTGTTTGAAATATGTTGAACCCCGACGACATGCAGAGGATGAGCATTGTGGAATTCTAATTCTTAACTACTTTTACAATCAATTAAAAACTCTTTAAATTTTATAAACTAATTTATTTTGTTTCAATTTTTTTATTTAATTTTCACCATATACCATATTTGTGTTATCTTCGTACCAAATTTGGTGAACTTAAGCTATTTACACTAATTCTTAGGAAGAAAGATGTCTTACTTGTCAGATTTGTTACTTTATGATCAGTACGCTTAGTAAGATATAATGTTAATTAAATATTTTATAGCACAAATGAGTCCCAACAATGACCAAGATTTTAAATTATCAAATCCTTAAAAGTGAGAATTATTCTTACTTGATATATATATATATATATATATATATATATATATATATATGAAAATGTTAAATGTACTCTCCCACATAAGTGCTTGGTTAAAAAATAAATAAACTATAAGTAAAATTTATTGAATAGTTATTTCAATAAATTTGAGTTAATAAAAGAAAAATGTTAGACAACATTTTAACAGTATTGATTAAGGAATTAAAAATATGTAAAATTGTATATATTTTTTTATATTATCTTATTATTTTCATAATAATTATTTTTTTAATTTTTAATCAATACTTTAAAAATACTAATTAACGAGAATCATAATAAAATAGTATATTAAATATAGTGTGTTGGTAATACTTTTTTATTTTTATAATACAATAATTGGGGTTAACACTTAATATCCTTAGGAAAGAAAGATTTATACTGAATGTAGGAACTCAAATATATGTGATGTGATAAGTGAATGAAAAAAAAAAAATATTTATTGTCAGCCGTATATAAAGGAGGAAATGGATGTACGGTGAAAAGTAAAGAGAATCAGCAGGGTGTTATTGGTGGGTGTAGAAAGTAGCAGGAAATGGCTGTGATCCCGTGTCACTGTTACCGTACCGTCGGATCAGATAAACCCTACCTCTCCGGTCAGAGTCTCCGCCGTCGCGCTCCTTTGCCCGCCGTCGCCGTTTCATTTCGACGCCAAATATCATGCATCGCCTCTTCCGCCATCGCTCGTAAGCCTACTCTACTCTTCCTTTTCCTTTTCCGATTCTTAACACTTTCACATTCTCACTCTCTTTACAATTTTCAACTTCAACTTCCACGTCATCTAATTCTTATCTCATATGTAAATTGTATCGGATTAGGGTTTAAGAAATGTAATGTGCTTTCTGTGAGATGATTGGTGTTTATATTCTGTTAAGCTCTGAGTGTATTTGACTAATGCACTAGTTGAAAAGCATTATTGATTTAATTTCTAGATGCATATTTATATTTGTTTTCAACCACTGTGTCGGGGTTTGAAGAAGTGACTAACAGATTATTGACTTCTGACTTCGATTCTTTTGTTCTGCAGAGAAAGTTGGGCTGAAAGATTTTCTTCACTTAGATGATTTTGATAAGGACACTATTATGAAGATGCTGGATCGGGCACTTGAGGTCAAGGCCTTGCTGAAGTCAGGGGACAGGTCGTTTCGACCTTTTGAGGGGAAGACAATGGCAATGATATTTACGAAGCCGTCCATGAGAACGCGTGTTTCGTTCGAGACTGGCTTTACATTGTTAGGTGGCCATGCTATTTATTTAGGACCTGATGATATCCAAATGGGCAAGCGAGAGGAGACTCGTGACATTGCTCGTGTTTTGTCTCGCTATAATGACATCATTATGGCTCGTGTTTTTGCTCATAAGGTATGCTGGTGACCAGTGAATGTGAGTTACTTGTATTTCATTTGGCCATTGGACTGCAGTTACTCGTGTTTGTGGTCAGTGAAGAATTATATCTGCCTCTAAAATTTATGAGATGTGCCATTGGTAATGTATAATGTTGGATTACATGTAATGCTAACATGAGACTTTGAGATGAATTAACAGTATTCAACATGATTATTTTTTATTATTAACATCCCATAGCTTGGGATGGGAGGAATTTAACGAATTTTTATCTGCTCCATGGATGTGATTAATCATTATCAAAGAAAAATGAGCGCTTTTTTTGTGTTGAAAAAATTGTAGGACATACTTGATCTTGCAAAATATGCAACTGTGCCAGTCATCAATGGATTGACAGATTACAACCATCCCTGCCAGATAATGGCTGATGCCCTTACCATGGTTGAGCACATTGGTCGGTTTGAAGGTACAAAGGTCAGGTTATGTTGCTTGTCTTGAAAAGTTTGCTTCTTCCTAATTCTTGGTGGCATTGACAAGGGAATAGTTGTCTTACCTTATTCTGCATTACACATGTCAGGTTGTCTATGTTGGAGATGGAAATAATATTGTTCACTCATGGTTGTTGATGGCATCTGTAATTCCGTTTCACTTCGTTTGTGCGTGTCCTAAAGGATTTGAACCTGATGCAAAAACAGTTGAGAAGGCAAAGAAAGCTGGAATCAGCAAGATTGAGATAACTAATGATCCCAAAGAAGCTGTTAAAGGAGCTGATGTTGTGTATTCAGATGTCTGGGCCAGCATGGGCCAAAAGGAAGAAGCTGAACACCGGCGCCAAGTTTTTAAAGGATTTCAGGTACTTTACATAATATTTCTGACATTATTTTCTTACAGCCAACTAATTAAATGGTACAGATGGGGTGGTTAGTACATAAATCATATGTTGAGTTTAACGGGAAAAAAAAAGATTGATTTAGTTGGCACAGTGATTATGTTATGTTGGAATGGTGGTTGAAATGATTTGACTTTTGTATGCACTTGCAAAGCAGAATATGCTTGTAGCTCAATTGGTTGGCACTGGCTGAAGTCATAAAGACTTGGTGGTTTTTGGCAAATTGTTGAATGCTGAATTACAGGATAATGATTATATAGTAGTGATTAAAATATTAAATCAGCAGTTCAGATACTATATGGGGATAGACTCAGTATATAACTATGTCGTCAGAATTGGACTAGACCAGGTGGTCAAACTGGGAACTAGACACCAAACTTGTTCATTTTAGCCTTGAAAACTGGTCTTGTAATTTGTAAAGAACTGGTGTAAAACTGGTTAAACCAGTTCACGATGGTTGATATCATGATGATTGGTAAAACCGGACATACGTTTCAAATTGGTTTGTTGGAAAAAAAACTTTCATTTGTTAAAATAAAAATTTTAATATCATAATGATTGATATAAATCTAGCCCATTATGATGGTTGATAGATATATTAATTACATTTATATAGTTTCTATTTGTACTTGCTGATAGATATCATTGTATGTTAACATTAATGTTATGACATAATTGGTTTGATTTCATATTTAATTTTGAATATTATATATTATGAGTTATGACAATTGAAGCTTCATTTTTAATATTATAGTTATGAATATTATGTTTTAAATATTATTTAATATATCAAATTAAAAATTTAAATAATATTATTTAATTATTATTAGTTCAATCAATCATAGTTAAAACATTGAATCTTGAATCACTACCTTCACCAATTTAATGACTGGTTCAGTCTTAAAAAAAGAAAAACCTTGGTACATATTGGTTTGTGAATGCTATGTCACATGCTTGAATTGGAATTGTTTCATTATTGTTTACATGAGATCATGCTTGAATTGTTTCATTACTGTTTACATGAGATCGCAATTGCATTTTGCAGGTTAACCAAAATCTTATGGATTTGGCTGGTTCAAAGGCATTTTTCATGCATTGCTTACCCGCGGAAAGAGGAGTGGAGGTGACTGACGAAGTTATTGAAGCTCCAAATTCAATAGTCTTCACGCAAGCTGAGAACCGAATGCATGCACAGAATGCCGTAATGCTTCATGTACTTGACAAGTAGATAACTGAACGAATGATTATATGAGGTTTTTGAGCCATATTAGCTTGCACTCGCAATAGTTGGTTTTAGACCTTCAACTAGTGTATACACTTTGCAACAATTAGTTTTTGTCATTCAGCATTATGTATAAGTTGGATTTTTGAGTTGTATCGGTATTATTATTATTATTATTATTATTATTATTAGCAATTGAGGAACAGGTAAAGTGTATAAAGATGCTAATAGTGGGTTTTCTTTTTTCACTACAACTTATCTCATCTTTTATTTGAGATTTAATTCCTTTAAAGTAAAAAGTGCGTAGGTCTAGGATAAAGTAAATATCAAATTATTGATCAAAAAGTTAACATTGAAAATTTATTCTTATATTATAAATTTATACATTTATAGTCAGACTCATTCTTTTACCCAGCATTTTATCTATTTTCACAAAAAAAAATCTCAAGTCATTTCAAATTATTTTTCTTTTCTTTTATATACTTGACACTTTTTTATTGCTTACTCTCATTATTTCCTTAATTTGAATTTTAAAAAAAAAATTAGAAAGAAATTGTCAATAATTAAAAAAATAACATCATAATTTAAATTGTTTATTATAAATTTAAAACATGACTTATATATTCAAAATTATTTATTTATGAAGAATTTAAATTATAAAAAAGAATACTTGTACAATAATCGTTAAAATTCTAATTATAATAAAATATTTTTTTGGTAATGTAATTATAATAAAATATGTATAGTTATAATAAAGTAAAATTTAGACAATTTTTTAACCAGCCATTATTCATTTTATCATTTAAAGTACATCTTTTTTCTTTTTTTTTTTTTAACTTTAGAATAGTTAACTCAAAAATTGATTTGAGACATAACTAGCCTTAATTATAAATTAAATATTTATATTTGAAATATATATAGGAAAATATTATAATTAATTTATATTTCTTTAATATATAATAAATCAAACTGATCCAATTTTAGTTCATATATTATCAAGTTTTAATTAGATTCAATTAAATAACCTACCAATTTTAAATCCAGTAGAGAAAAACCCATGTTAAGTGTCAACACTTCCCATGAGCACCGAGCACGGCTATTGGCGGGGAGAGACAATGACAGTCGTGGAGACTAGAGAAGATAAACTCTTCTAAACCTCATTGCAGAAAAACCACAAACTCTTCTAATCCTCATTGCAGACAGATAAAATCGCATTGGATACATATTTTGCTAGTCATCAAGGGTTGTTCGCTCTTCTCTTGCACAATAACCACAATGTAAACCTCACATAACATTATAGAAGCCAGCAGCCGCTCACCTATGATACTTAAGCCGCAGGACACCAGCTCAATCGACAGTTGAAACATGTATACAGAACTCAGAAAGTTAAGTAACCATGACTTAGGTGTTAACATTAAATTAGGAGACAGTTCATACTTATCCCAAGCTCAAGTACATTAAAGACTCAAACCTGCTTGAATTTCCCTCAAAAATATCTAGCTTCCATACTATTGTGTCGAAATGAATAATAGAAGTCAATAGAATAAGAAAAACAATATTAAAAATCAGTAAAATATAAGACAGCACCAATTAAGGGGGCAACAGTTGCCACTATTCATTTGCATAAACCGGTAGGCGTGGGCAGACCGTTTATCTGCATCTGCTTGTACATCCATTGCCAATTCTCTGACGTTACCTCACCACCAAGAGACCGGATAACAGATCCACCACTGCATGTGCCTAGTTTGCAGCATTCTTCTAGTGACAAACCCTTGACTACTCCATACAAAAATCCACTTGCAAAAAGGTCCCCTGCTCCTGTAGCATCGGTTGCCTTTGTTTCCCCAATGGCCGGGACTTGTATCATCTGGTATGTAAAAAAAAGCTTACTTTATGTAGTTATTTGTAACTAATTAATTTTTCAGCGCCTGTGCTACAACTCTACCTGACACAATGACCGAACGACGAGAAAGTAAAAACTACTCAACTCTTCCCTAATGATTGTGGATCACAATGTGCTTAAACAGCATTCATCATGTCAACAACATACAGTTCCTGCAGAAATCTAGTTCCATGCTCCTACTATTTGTGAACCTTTGTTGATAGGGATGATGCATACTGAGCTCTTACCCTCTTTCTTTATGAAAAGTTCAATATATTCATATTGGTTGGATGAGAAGAATGCAAATTTCGAGCTCATTATACCAAATATGGGCAAAAACCATTCAAGACAATAAGACCAACAGCAAAGGTTGCTTTTTGTATAGGGAGGCAACTGCTTCACAACAAATTCCTACAAGGTCAAATAACTAGGCATTGTCTAGCTAATTATGGTGTCTTGCGGTCAATTACAAAAGGTTCACAACAGAGCCAACTATACAGGTCCCCATAAAAGGAAAAAACAACAGCAAAGGGAATTGGGGAAGGAGCCTGGCAGAACATATCACAGAGAATTTCAGGGAAAAAAAGATAAACTAACACACCTCCTTTCCATGTTTAGCAATGCACCCATTAGCGCCCAATGTTACAACAGCCCATTGGCAGTATTTGGAAAGAAATTCTACAGCAGCTATAGGATCATCTTTCTGTTCACCCCTAAAATCCACGGTAAAGTAAATTGATATCACTTATTTACAAGACAAAATATATAGTAAATGAAAATAAGATAGTCAATAACTAGGAAACTGAAGATAAATTAGTATTTTCATCAAATGCATCTTGATATAAAGCCGGGTCTGATCCAAATGACAGTCACCTTAAAAGTTCAGCTGCTTCATCCTCATTGGCAAAGCAGAGGTCTATGTTCCCAGATTCCAGTAGCTTGAGAAGCGGTAGTTTAAAGTTCCTCACCATCTTGCCAAAATGAAGAGATCATGAGTGAGAAATACAAATATAATACCTATATAAATTATGCAAGTGACTTCTTAAAAATAAAACTTCCATAATCCTATATAATATATTGGTAGGCATCTTGAGCACTTTCACACAGTCATTATTGAAATTATGTAGAAAAAATATGATCTCTTAAATGTAGCAAATGACAACAAGAAATCAAACATATTCAGAAGTTATTCTGTGGTCTAATCGACTAATGATTATATTGAATTAACAGCCCTTTGTCAGAATTCAGTTTTACCAAAACAATCCTTGGTCTGCATGTATAAAGAACTTTGGGGGAGGGGGGGATTGTGAGTAGCGACATAAATTAAAATACCTCAAAACTGGCCAAATCCAAGGAAACAAGAAGGCCTTCCTGTTTGGCTAAATGAATTGCTGCTTGAATAACCTCCAAGTTGAGTACCGCATATCTCAATACCAACCACTGAAACGTAAATATATCAGCAACTAAGTTCACAGAGTGCATATTACTAGTAGTGATAGACCTAGTAGGATATAAAAGCATAACGATACATAGAACATGATAAATGTCGAAAGAAATCAATCAACCTTGGAGCCCTTGAAATCCTCTTTAACCAATTCTTGTGCCTGCCAAAAAAGAAAAAAGAGAGAGCATACATAATATCAGGCAAAAACATGACTTCACTTCAGACATCGTAATTCCAAACCTTGCCTCAAAAAATGAAGAAAGGGTGAATGAATTAGAAGTACCTGAACTTTGACAGCATTTGAGAGACAGGGCCGCATTGTACGGTTTCCCATGTCATCTACCAAGCAAACACACTAGAGCACAGAGAAAAGGCATTAACTTGTAATGTCATACTATAATATGATAGAGTGAATTACATTGTGTGCTGGTACCTGTGCAGTGTGTCCTTTCTTTTGACGGAGTCTTGAGAGGTCGACAGCGTTGAAGGTCATGTTGGTGAGAAAAAGCTGGCCTTGTTGGTCATCTCCATAAGCTCCAATAATTCCGGAGGAAATTCCAAAACCGCGACTGAGACCACGAATTGTATTGGCAACGCTGCCACCAGCGAGAGTTTTGATGGCATCGGGGGATTTGGATTTAACCTCTCTCAGAATGTATTCCAGTTCTTCAATTTGGACCTGTAATATAAACAGAGTTATTAACGGAAGGAAGAGAAAAAGTTAGAAAAACATAGTTAGTCATTAAAAGAACAGACAGGGATGGAGCCACCGCGTTCGCCGGGAATGTGATGGAGCAAGGACCAATCGACGGTGGCAACGTTGTCGACGAGGGCGGATGGCTGGAGACCCAGAATGTAGGGAGCACGGTCATGGGAAAAGCACTCCGCTCCCATTGGGCACTACTATCTTTTCTCCTGTTTTCTTCTTAGCTAACCCTCCATTCAATACAATTGGGAACAAGAGTCATTCAGTGTGTCAAAACAAAATTAGTTACTTTTTTAAATCATCTATCTTCTATCTATATATATGAATTAAATAAATGATCCTTTTTTTTTTTATGACTTTCTTAGAAAACTTTCTTTGACAAAATTATTTTTAGAAGTATTTCTTTTTCTTTTTTAGTTTACTCTCTTACCATTATTTCTAAATTTAATTTCCGCATTTTTTTAAAGAAATTCAAAATATCTCATATCACAATATAAATTTACTTAAGATAAATTTAAAATATAATTTTTACATTTTAAAATATTTATTTATTACAAGCTTTAGTGTTATAAAAATAAACATTTATTTTATACATTGGACGGACTAAAATACTTGTAAAGATGATATTTTAATTTTTTGAAATTATTAAATGCTTGTCAATTTAGCTTTTGAATTAAATTTAATTTTACTTGCTGCATATTATCCAGTGATGACAAAACAGAGGCGTCGGTGTCCTAATTAATAAAGATGTCAATGAGAACTTACGAACCAAGTCGACGAATAATGTCTTGAACATAAAGATCACGGGAAAAAAAGTGAAATCACTTACATTGGATACATCAAACACTAAAGATAAGCATACATGATCCTACGGGGCACTTGCCTTTCCCTAACTAGGAACAGAGTTCGAAATATTATGGAACAATTGCTTCCAGGGATCGTAAGGAGCCACAGACCACAACTCTAGCGCAGAAATTGTCAGGTATTATTGGGAATGAAAAGAATCCCTCTTCCATGAATATGCAAAAAACAAGAAAGTCCCATGATATCATTTCAAGATTGGAATGGAAGACATTGCTTTTTTAAATAACTCATTTTTTAAGAGCTTTTTCTGCTTTATCAGGTAAGACATTATCAGGAAGAATAAGCTCTGGTGGGATCTCACGCACAACACCCAGCATAGAGTCGTACTCCTCATCTTTACGTGCAAACTTCTTTCGCAGAACCTTCTCAAACTCAATTTCATCAAAGGACTTTGAATTTTCGGCTGCATGGACCTGTGCAAGGTTAGTATAATTGGTGGCTGACTGGGAGATGAAAGCTATCTCTTCATCAGTGAGCTTTCTTAGGAACTTTGCAGGATTGCCTGCCCATACCTGCAAAATTTGCAAGTTTGTGCCTACAGATCACGAATGACACATATAGCATGCATTCAAGAAAAAGCATCCAAATAGACCTTAGAACTTAAAATATCTAGAGCAGGCAAAAACTGATAAAAATTACGGAGTGCTTTCCATCCCATGATAAGAATTAATAAAAAAAAGAGCTGAGGACCATCTAAGATAGCTTCAGTCTTGCAATTGGGTCAACCAGTCCAAAATTCCACACCTGAGGGCTTTCAAAGACTTTATAACACGGTAATTTTCAGGTGCAAGTTATAAACTTGAACCTTATAGGATGTTAAATTAGAGTTATATATTGCTTGGAAGTGGGTATTATATAAGCTCACGCAGTTCAAGAAGCAAAATAGTAACCATGACATTAGTAATAAGTAACAATTAAGACAAATGGTCTAGGATTCTGGATCCTAGTCTACTTGAGAAGGGATAGTTTAGAACCAAAATTATAACCCATGAAAGAATTTAGGCTTTTGTTGTGGCCATGGGCTTTGAGGAAGAATAGGTGAGATCATAAATTAGAAGAAAAAAATAAGGGTTTTATGTTTCAAAAACCTTTTAGATACCTAAATGAGTAAATATCTTAAGGGCTGTTAGATAAAATTAACAAGACAAAATGAAAAACTATTCCAAGAAGTCTTTTAAGAATATTCCTAATGCATCTAATCTAATATTAAACAACTTTAAGGCCACAATAATTATCAGGTTAAAATTATCTAAAAACACAAAATCCCTAAAATTTCGATGAAAAACTAACATAAAGATATATAAAATGAACACATAATAATAATTGACCCTCTTTGTTTTAGACTGGCAGTACAGTATGTTGAGTCAATAGTGGAATCATTCCCAAAAACAGTTAAGACTAACATGAACATGATTCTAATCCTCATAAATTTAATGGGTGTAGCCAAACAGCAAACATCCAGACATACCTCACCAGAAGGAATTCTTGTATTCTGTCTCACAAGGGCACCAGCAGCAACCATGGCATTTTTCTCAACAACTACACCATCAAGTAGTATTGCACCCATACCAACAAAAGCCTCGTCCTCAACGGTACAACCATGTAAAACAGCACTATGACCTGCTCAGTGAAAACTGTAACATAAATTTCTCATTAAAAGTAGAACACAGCACGATTCTTAATCATGAAAAAAATGTTACTCACCGACAGTAACATTATCCCCAATAATTGTAGGCAACACCTTCCCACTTAAATTTGACTTTGCAACATGCACCAGAGAGTTGTCCTGTATGTTAGTTCCACTTCCAATTCTGATGCTGTTAACATCACCTATACATAAAGTGAAGTTTAGACATGATCACCGCATGTATCTTCACGAACAACACAGATAGAGCAAACATTGCACATTCAATTTACATGAAAAGATCAGAGAAATCTGTTTAGAAATAAAGCATTACAAATTATTCCGCAAATACATCTCATTAGCAGAAGAAGCATAAAGTGATTGAAATGTTGTTGTCTGCGAGACCTAATGGGTCCAGCGAGATAGGTTACCTCTCAAGACACATCCATACCAAACGGATGATCCTCTTCCAACTTGAACGTCTCCAACGACGGAGGCACTTGGTGCAACAAATACATCCTTATCAACGACAGGAGCCTTATCAAATATGTTCATCAAAGTTCGATGCCTAGAAACTAAACACAATAAGAAAGACGATTACTTGACATATTTCATAGCATAAGAGAAGTCTGGAAATTAGGGAATGAAAATGAAAAAGGGGAAAGAGACAAACGCTGCTCTTGGAAGTAGTAACCGCCCTGAAGACGGGAACCGAGACGATCAATGGCCTGTCCAGTTTCTCGAATCCAGTTACCAACGCTGTAGATCGCTCTCCCAAGGGTTCCCATTTCCTTTCTTGCTTACACTTCCAGTTCCACCAAGGTAGAGTTATCTCCGTTTCGTCGAAAGGGCAATTTCGGGTTTCCAGCACAAACAAATTGCTGCCTCCATGCGCTCGTTCGCCAAAGTAAATAAATACATCATACATGTTTCTAATATTAAAAAATATAACATGAAAAATAACAGGTTACAATTAGATTTTACAAAAATAGTTTGTAATATATTTTTTTTCACAATCTTAATTGATTCATATTAATATATATTTGAATGTATTAGTTTCTGTTTGAATAAAATACACATTTAAATGTTACGTTAGTTACATATATACCAAACAAAAGTTAAAATAAATTTTTATCTATATAGAATTGAGGCTGTAAAATAAGTCATATTTATTATTGTTTATATAAACATATAAATCAATAACTGTAAATTATAAAAGTCTGACGAATCTGTCTCGCTATCAATCTGTTTTTAAACAGGACAAACAGTTCCTTTTTGGGTGTTGTTGATTTATTATGATATACTACT
>PYAF01004627.1:737599-757036 GCA_007407185.1 Glycine tomentella
AAAATTGAAAAAAGGAAGGTATTAATGTAATCCAACCTGACCATACATGCTTCACCCAACTAGTTTCTATGTAAATCTCAATCTAAACTTAATAAACTTGCCAAAAATCACTACAAAATAATAAAAAGAAGTCTGATCGACTTCTCACTAACCTCTTCCATACAAGTCTCGCTTGTTGTCTCTAGGCATCAAACTTTGATGTAACAATTTTTTAATATATGAGGAATTCAATGTAACAATTTTTTTATATTGGAAATCTAAATAAAAAATTGATTATTACCTAAAATGTATTTAACCCTCAAATTAATTTTATTGGATACACAATTATTAAAATAATTGGCCTAGCATGGGTGGGTTTAAAGATAGACGAGTTTAGCTTTAATGGGTTCAAAATTATAAATAGGAAGGCGAAATATAACATTTTATCATACCTACTTGTAATTTTCGCGTAAATTGGGATGGTACATTTACCCACATTACTACACACGTAACCCGCCACTGTACAACATGTTTAATATAAGGGTGATACGTTAGTTGCCGAGTATCTAACACAGCTTGGGACCGGCTGTGAAATATAGGCAGAGCTAGTCAACCACTAATCCATACACAAGAACTTTTAAAGACATACTTTTATAGTGGAAAATTGGTTTTATAAAACCCTTTTTATTACATAGAAAGTAAAAATATGTACTTTCAAGATGAACTCTAGACTGAAAAGGACCAATAAGCTCGTTTTTACTACTTTTTAGATAGCCCACTTCTATTCTTTCTGTGAACTACACAATTGAAGCCTTTCACCCTCCATGAAATAATCATTATCCCAATCCTCCATGAAATAATCATTATCCCAATCGTAATTTTTCAATTGGCTAGATAATATACAAAAAGGAAGATGCATCCACACTGAAAACAAAAACCCAGGCGTCGGTGTCCTCATTAATAAAGATGTCAACGAGAACTTATGAACCAAGTTGACGAACAACGTCTTGAACATACAAAAAGCAAAGGGGAAAAAAAAGTGAAATCACTTGCATTGGATACATCAAACACTAAAGATCAGCATACAATATCCTACATGGCACTTGCCTTTCCCAAATTAGACAACAGAGTTCGGAATTTATGGAACAATTGCTTCCTGGACCGTAAGGAGCCACAATTCTATCGCAGAAAATGTCAGGTATTATTGGGAATGAAAAAAAATCCCTCTTCCATGAATTTGCAAAAAACAATAGAGTCCCATGATGTCATTTCAAGATTGGAATAGAAAGACACTGCTTTTAAATACCAGATTTTTTTACAGCTTTTTCTGCTTTATCAGGTAAGACATTATCAGGAAGAATAAGCTCAGGTGGGATCTCACGCACAACACCCAGCATAGAGTCGTACTCCTCATCTTTACGTGCAAACTTCTTTCGTAGCACCTTCTCAAACTCAATTTCATCAAAGGACTTTGAATTTTCGGCCGCATGGACCTGTGCAAGGTTAGTATAATTGGTAGCTGACTGGGAGATGAAAGCCATCTCTTCGTCAGTGAGCTTTCTCAGAAACTTTGCAGGATTGCCTGCCCATACCTGCAAAATATGCAAGTTTGTGCTTACAGATCATGAATGACACATAGCATGCATTGAAGAAAAAAACATCCTAACCAACATTGGAAGTTAAAATATCTAGGCCAGGCAAAAACTGATAAAAATTAAGGAGTGCTTTCCATCCCCTCCACGTCTCCTAAAATTCCTCATTCATTACCTTAGCAATTGGATCTAAGGTTACTTCTAATGGAACTGATCAAGTTTCCCTCTTTACTTCATTAAACAAGAAATATGTCCTTTTTATTAATCCCTAATTGTCCGTTTAATTTAATCTTAGTTAATCAACTTGTTCTCTAAATTGTCTTGTGACATTTGATTCTGATTCTTTTGTCATACAAGAATGTGGTACAAGTAGAATAATTGCCATAAGAGATCAATCTCGAGGTCTCTACTATCTAGAACCAATTCCTTTTGTGTCTTGTGTTGCTAGAGTTACATCTCCAAAGCTTTTTCATAAATGCACGTGTCATCCAAATTTGCCAAAATTAAAGGAAATCAGGTCTTGAAAAAGTACTAGAATTAGATTGTCAATCATGTCAATCAGGTAAACATGTTTGCTCCTCTTTTCCAAAACAAATTGAAAAAAGATGTAATTCTATGTTTTTTAATTTTTATTGTTCATTCAGAAATATGGGGTCCAAGTCAAGTCTTTTTCTAAGAGTTCAAATGTTTTGTAACTTTTATTGATGAATTTTCTCAATGCACTTGGTTGTACTTGTTTTGTTCATAATGTCTCTCCAGGATTTGATAAGCTCTCTGCCCGAGCCATCAAATGTGTTTTTTTTAATATATATTCTAGGCTTTGGGACATGGATGGTTATATGAAGATAAGGGGAGTACCCAAGTTATTAGGCATTGTGATGGAGATGGGGTAGGGTCTCTAATTGACAGACATTCTACCATGGGGTACTATGAATCTATTGGTGCAAGTATTGGCTTATGGAAAAGTAAGAAGCAAGATTTACTGTTAGGTCTAGTGCAAAATCCGAATATAAGGCTGTGGCGATAACTACTTGAGAACTTGTATGGATTAAACAACTATTTAAGGAGTTGAAGTTTTGTGATATTCAACAAATGAAGTTAATTTGTGTTAATCAAGCAACTATTCATGTCGACTCTAAACCAATGTTTCATGAAATGACCAAACATAAAGAAATTGACTCTCATTTTGTACAAGAGAAGGTTCTATCCAAGGAAGTTTTTACTGAGTTAGTCAGCTAAAATGACCAACTTGCAGACATCTCGACAAAATTCTAAGAGGATCACAAATCTAATAAATTTGTTCCAAGCTTGGTGCAATAAATCTATTTGCTTCAGCTTGACAGAGTGTTTGAAACAGTTTCTATTTTAGAAATTAATGTCCAAAGTAGATGAATAGACAAAGACTTTGCAGATGAATAGACAGAGACTTCGCTCATCATTGCTCTTAGGGAATTGCAGATGTATCTAAATATAGGTGTTGTTGAGTGCTTTTTCACTCGAGCATTTTACCAAAATCTAGTCTTCAACTAAAGAATAAGGGCTTTATGTTTCAAACACGTTTTAGATACTCAAATATCATAAGGCTGTTGAATAAAATTAAAAAGCAAAATAACAAAAAAGAATTCTTTAAGAGTAAATAGTGTATAAACTAACAATGTAACAACCATGTATGGTAATTTTCTGACTTTTACAATAACCACTTTAAAAGTCATACCAACTATGATTTATGATTGGTTGATAATGTAATTTTTTTTTATACTAACAGTGCATAGAAATTAACCTCAGCCCCTATATTCCATAAAAAACAAACATAAAGATAAATAATATAAACACATAACTATAATTGAACAACCTTGTCCGAGACTGGCAGTATAGTATGTTAACTCAATAATGGAATAATTCCCAAAAACAGTTTAGACTACCATGAACATGATCCTAATCCTCAGTAACTTAATAGGTGTAGCCAAACAGCCAAACACCCACAGACATACCTCGCCAGAAGGAATTCTTGTATTCTGTCTCACAAGGGCACCAGCAGCAACCATGGCATTTTTCTCAACAACTACACCATCAAGTAGTATTGCACCCATACCAACAAAAGCCTCGTCCTCAACAGTACAACCATGGATAACAGCACTGTGGCCTGCTCAGTAAAAAAAATTAACAAAATTTCCCATTAAGAGTAGAACACAGCACGATTCTTAATCATGACAAAAAGGTTACTCACCGACAGTAACATTATCCCCAATAATTGTAGGCAACACCTTCCCACTTAAATTTGACTTTGCAACATGCACCAGAGAGTTGTCCTGTATGTTAGTTCCACTTCCAACTCTGATGCTGTTAACATCACCTATTCATAAAGTGAATTTCAAACATGATTACCACATATATCTTAATGAACAACACAGAAAATCAATCTACATTAAAAGATCAGAGAAATGTAAGTTCCCATGAAATCTGTTTAGAAATAAAGTATTACAAATTATTCCATAAAACATCTCATTAACAGCAGAAGCATAGAATGATTGAAATGTTATCTGTGAGACCGAATTGAAGGAGCGAGATAGGTTACCTCTCAAGACAACTCCATACCAAATGGATGATCCTCTTCCAACTTGAACGTCTCCAATGACGGAGGCACTTGGCGCAACAAATACATCCTTATCAACGACAGGAGCCTTATCAAATATGTTCATCAGAGTTCGATGCCTAGAGACTAAACACAACAAGGAAGACGATTACTAGATATATTCCATAGCATTATATAACTCTCCAATCATAAACATTGATCTTGAAATTAGGGCATGGAAATGAAAAAAATGAAAAAGGGAAAAGAGACAAACGCTGCTCTTGGAAGTAGTAACCGCCCTGAAGACGGGAACCGAGACGATCAATGGCCTGTCCAGTTTCTCGAATCCAGTTACCAACGCTGTAGATCGCTCTCCCAAGGGTTCCCATTTCCTCAACTTTGCTCAGTGCTCACACTTCGAGTCTCAACCAGAATGCTACAATGCTGGAGTAGAATATCCCTGTTTCGTGAAGAGGGCAATTTGGGGTTTCCATTACTCAAAACGAAAATGGGCCTGGCCCAAGATTAACTGGGCCTGTCTGTTACCAGCTTGTGGGGTTTGAAAATTTTGGTAATCTTGTTCCGTATAAACAATTTAGTTCAAATAAAGAATAGTGTTAAAACAATTTAGATATGATTGCAAACAAGAATTAATAAGTCTTGGACAGAGAAGCCACATTTGCCACCCATAATAATAATAGTTCAAATAAAGAGTAGTGTTAAAAGCTGCCAAAATTTATATTGAGGACGGTGGCGGGGACAATTTAGTACCCAGCAAGTAGTGTTTCTTTATGCAATTTGGAAGTTCATTGCCAACGCCAGCTTTGCCCATGATTTATTTGATTAAAATTTATTCATCACTTTCTTTTTAGGAATTATTTATTCTTCATCTTGTGCTAGAAAATTTATTGATGTATACTATATAGAAGTATACAGGAAAGTAGAGTGACTTTTCGCTCAGGTTTGGACGAAGAAATAGAAGTATAGCTCGTGTGTCTCTAGTTATTTAGGTGATGATGCACTGCGGTTTTTACTTCATTTTTAAACTATTGGAATTACGTTGGAAGATGAGCAAATTTCTTGACTTTGTAATTCTCACAATTAATTTAAAATTTTAGCCCTAGTTGACTTTGTCTCTTCTTGCTTTGTTAAAGACTTTATAGCTAGGAGCCTTCTAACGGTATTGAGAAGGGAGTTCCAACGTTCAAGATTCTAAAATTCAGATTAATGTAAATCTCAGTAGTTAGTGTTTTGGATTACATTTATACGTTTGCAAGTGGAGAACAAAGTAAAACGAAAAGGTAGAAAAAGGAAAATATTCCTTCCCTCGCACTACCCTTGCGGTGTAATATGATATATCTCCTGCTGCTTGTGAGGCTATTAAGACTAATCATATCTAAGTTTTATGTTTTGTTTTGTGATAATGTGATTGGTTTAGAAGGAAGTGAGAGAAGAGGAGATAAATTGTTTTATATTTTTTTTCTAATTTGATTTTAAAATTTGGAGAACAGGAAAAATGTTATGCGATAAAAAGAAGTATAAGACAAGGTGGTTATGTAATGAATAAAGGTAAAAAGAAAAAGTTAATATATTATAAAAATATAGTTAAAATTTATTGTATGCCTTAATAACTTCTATAAAAATATTGCATCATAATTTAGAACTTGGAAAGTGATCATCAACGAGAAGGAGTGGGGGATTAAAGTATTGTTATGTAAATTACTAGAATCAGAGTGCCAATTGTACCAAGCCTCGACAGATTCTGACTTATATTATAGAGACAGCCAGATCAATGGTTGTAATAATAACAACCACCCAACAACCGTGAAACCAAATCACAAGTTTAGTTGTTAAAACTTGACTCTAGTTTATATAATAATAAAATTCCTATCACATTGAGTAGTATTATTATTTTGATCACAATTGTGTTTAAACATGGCCAGCTAATTTCATGAAGCTAGCCTAGAACCATCGTATACCACGCCTATCCTCTTTCTCTCGGTACACAAAAAAGTCTTGTGGTGGAGTATACCTTACTTAGAAGTGCATATAGTTTTCCAAACAAATGAGTGAAAGAACTCTGGTTCCAATATTCGTCTTCTGGGCTTTCCTTACAATAATCACCCCTACACTCATTCTCTTGTCAGAGAATTCAAAGGCAGACCTCGATTCAAATGGTAAAGACCAATATTTAAGTAACTGCTACTTCTCCTCATTCCTAAACACTAATAGTATAAATTAAGTATTTTCATTTGCTTGTAAATTGGGTTTGCTTCTTTGCCGGCATGTTACTTATTATTTTTAGCACTTGTAATTTTTTGTTCTCATTCTGTTCAATGTTTATATCCAAATTTACAGGAAATATAACTGAGGGAATGAAGCTTGGAAGAATGATCGGGTACACACAGAAATATAGCATAAGAACGTACAGCATCACCACTAACCAAGTCTGAAGAGGAACTGGCCTTGGCACCAGCCCCAGAAACATTACCAACCCCATCATCTGCAACTAATACTACTAGAGTTACTCCAACTGGGTCACAGTCACATCATAATCACACTCTTATAGGCAATAGAACTCATGATGGGCTTACCCTCTCCTCTCCCACCAAGATACACGTCCAAGTCAAACAAGCATATATCAGATAAACAAGTACTTCGTGACAGACAATGCTTACTGTATTTGGATCTCAAACTGTTGTATGTCCTCAGTAGTCTTTGTGGAAGAACAATGTAAGTTGGTGATAAACAGAATTAATTCATTACATTGTAAATATCTACATAGGTATATACCATGATTCTGAATTGATATAAACTGGTTGGGGTTGGTTGTTTAGCAAATATATTTCTTCTATTGTTGAGGTCTAATAAAAAGAGAAATGCTGATCCCAAGGGCCCAAATCCCATTGCAAATTTATAGATGTTATGGAAATTCTTTGTATGTAGTTATGAAACGAGATGCAGTTTCTCTCATCATGAGCAATATTAGGTCCCGATGATCATATGGTCTTTGTTTTCCTTTATAAAAACAAAGACTCAGAGTCTCATTAACAAATTCTGTAACTTTTGTTCTTGCCCGGATTAATGCTGTGTGTTCATTAACAAAAATTGATTATCCAGCTTCTA
Organism: Glycine tomentella; assembly: GCA_007407185.1. Classification (NCBI taxonomy): domain Eukaryota; kingdom Viridiplantae; phylum Streptophyta; class Magnoliopsida; order Fabales; family Fabaceae; genus Glycine; species Glycine tomentella. The sequence goes on from PYAF01004627.1 coordinate 744,869, forward strand.
ACTCAAATGTTTTGTACTTGATCACAATTAAGCACACCATGACACGGTTTGCTTGCAGAAATGACTCTTCCTTCCCACCCAAAAAAAGAATTAGCGGTTTTCAACTAGTAAAGTTTGATAAACTGCAGCGTCATGCTTAAGCTTGTGTGACCATCGATGACATTTTCACTTTCCGATTAAGCATCCATGTTATGATTCTTGATAATTTGAAAGAAACAAATGTTAGTCATGTTAACACAACAGTCATCATAACATTTTCCTTAAAAGGTGTAGAACAAAACCTGTCTAGTACTTAAATGGAAACCGAGTACATTCATGTACTCAATTTAACTTGCATCATGCTCATAAATTATGCACCTTAGCTTGTAGAGAATTTAAATGTAAGATTTTTTATAAAAAAAATTAAATGAATGTGTTAATTTTAGTTTATGAAAAAAGCTCAATTCATTCTTGTCCTATACTGTTCCTTCCCTCAGCTTCCATCTAGTAGGTATTGCTGTGAAGCAGCTAAAACATAGGAAGGAAAAAGCAGAACAGAAACAAGTTTACATGGGGAGTTTTCCGACAACCATGTTATTTTATTGGCGCATTAATGTTACAATAGGAGGATTCTACGTTAGTGGTTATTCTAATTTCTGAATTTCTGGTTAGTGGTTTATGTGTTCTTGTGAATTACAAGGGCAAGTTACAAATACGACTTGCCCTTCCCGTACCTGTATTTCTTCATTTATGAAAATGGGACATGTCTTTCAAAAAAAATAAAAATCAGTGACCAACTTATTCCGGATGTTTCCCTTCTGTCTTTGATCAGGGCAAGAAGGTAAAACACAGAAAGAACAACAAAAGCAGAGGCAGAAACTCGGTTATTATCTCAACTCGTAAGTCGTAACATAAGTATTTATTATTTTTCAACTATTCAAGTAAGAACATTCTACACAAGAAAGGCAAGATGACATCACAGAGATCTTTTTGACATAAAACACAATCTTCCACTCTTCAAATCAGCAACTCAGATTATTTAAATATCCGATCACAAGTCACGAGCATCTTTCTCCTCTTAAATTCTCAAGCGAACTGAGCAAGGTATTCTTCCACCGTGGTGTAGTTGACATCCGGGTACAACCCAGAAGCCTCAACCCCAAAAGAAGGCTCAATCTCAAAGTTGGTGTGGTCACCCTTCACGAACACCGAGTGGTTGATTGCTAATACCACTTTGATTGGAAGAGGTGCCTCTGCAACAAATAATTAAAAGGAATATATATGAATATGAATATCATACATTCAACTTATTCCTTGAGAACCTTCTCCTCTGGTACATAAATTTTTTTGAGGGTCTTGCCAATCTTGTTCTCCCACAAGGCCACAAGGTCGTTGAGCGAGTAAATGTTCTTGGGGGGTTGAGGTAGGGTCATCCACTGCTCTGATGGTGTAGGTTCCAATGTCCTCTTGTTGAAAATTGCTGCAAATTAAAGTGTATTAAAGAAAAAGATACCCATTATTATTACAGCCACTAAATAATAACATTGGATGTAGGTAGGTAATGTTGTTAAATTGCTTGGTACCTTTAGGATTTCCATCGCCTAATATAATGACTTTGTTCTTTGGGTGGAGGTGGAGCAAAGGCACCTGTGTAAATTGAATCATATGGCTTCAAACAAAATAAAGTAGAATAGACCATAGCGGTAATAATAATAATAATAATAATAATAATAATAATAATAATATAATAATAATAATAATAGACCACGGCAGAATAAAATAAGCATTTTATTATTTAATTTTTCTGAGGGAATGGAAAAAGAATATTTACATTTTACATTACACAATTAGAGGTAAGGATAACGATGGGGGTAGAGTGGGCGTTATTAGTATTTTTCAATTTTTTAGTATTTATCTCACTTTTTTTGAAAAACGGTATCTATGTTAGTGGATATTCAAGAAATAAAAAATATGAGAGACAAATTAAAACGATATATTATAGCATCATATGATAAGAACATCAATTTTGTAACGTAATAATAATAACTGTATATTTATTTTAAATTTTTTAATGTGAAAATAACATAGAGGCTTATTTATATGTTTGTAATGATTAATTTACATAATAATATATAATAATTTTATCCCATTACTTCCACTCATCAACACAAAGTCAGTAAAAAAAAAGAAAGTGAGAGATGTCACTAAAAAGGTTGTTCCGTTGCAGAAATTAAAATGGTGGTGGTTGCTGTAAGGAACAAAGTGGATGGAATGTTTTTTCAAAGCAGGTCAGACACGATTCCATGAAGTCCATGTGGTGTGGGGTGGCGACACTATCAAGGACATTTTTTTCCGTTAATTATTATTTGAAAATTGATTTTAAATTAATATTAAAAATGAATAAATTGTTTATTATAACTTTTGAATTAAAAATTATAATTGATGTTACGATTTTTTCTTTTTTTCTTTTTAATTGAAATCTTAAAATATTTCAAGACAATTAATTTTTAAATAAATTTACGATTTTAAAGTTATAGATTTTTTTAAAAAAATTGAAATCTTAAAGTATTTTATTATTTCAATTTATTTTTTTTAATTTAAGACTAGATTTTTTTTCAACTTTAACAAACTGGTAATTTTTTTTCTTTACTACTTTAAATAGTATGCTTTTTAAGGGCGTTCATCAATCGATCCAATGCAAACCGTGGTGACTGAATCGAAAAATCGATAATCGAAAATTGAAAAATCGAAAACCCAAAAAAAAATCGAAAATTTTCACTGGATTGGATCGATTTTCGGATTGACTAGTGAAAACCGATCCAATCCAAACTGATCCAATTATAAACCATACTTTACCCTTTACCTACTTGGACCTATTCCTCATCATAGCCCAAAAATCAAAAATCCAATATATTGCTCCTTATTTTGTCCAATGAAAATTATAAAATGGTGTTTGTTTTTCTCCAATGAATGTGTTTTTTATGCTAGATACTTCTTATTTTGATAAAAATAAGTCTCATAAGTTTTATTTTTAGACTTTTTAAAAAATCAAAAACCGATCCAATCCAAACCGAAAAAAATTGGATTGGATTGGATCGGATTTGAAAAAAATTTCAAACCGAATGGATGATTAAATAACCAAATCGAAAAAATTGGATCAAATAATTTTTTACTTTAAAATTGATCTAATCCAGACTGCGAACATCCCTAATACTTTTAGAAGGAGTCCTTCTGGCGCCCCATATACTCATCCAGCACCTCCTTTTTGTTTTTATCATATTCAAAATCTCAACAATACCCTTTGTCTTCGCGGCTCTACTTTCCCTTCAACTTCGCGCCCGTGCTTCTACACAGTGTCCGAGAAAACACTGAGGAAACCTGAATTGTTGAATGTTTCAACTCCATTACTACATCACATGCATCTTTTATCAATTTCTTTGCCATTTGAGAATCTGAATTAAACTAAACGACAACTCCATAATTAGCAACATGAATTCCATTTTTCATACCCATTCCTTTGCATCAACTGTAGTGAAAGAAATGCTGAAGTTGCAAAAAATGATCATGTCAAGAACCACTGTTAGTGTTCTCTTAACACTCCACCGCAAGCACACGCACCAATTCTTGCTTCATTGCCATCCTTGGGACAGTGTCCCCATAAGCACCAACAAGGCAACAACTATTATTGTTGAAAAACCAAGGTCACATACCGAGTATGTGAATGAGCTTCCACGAACATAGGAAACAGAAAATGTGAGTGTTGCAGGTTACCTAATCTACCTAAACTGTAGGGTTATAAACTTGGACTTTCATTGGGTTCATTATTATGACAAAAAAAAAAGTTAATTCGAAATGAATGTTTTACATTCTGGATTATCAAATCCGTAAGTTTTTGCATTTGGTGTTTCGGATCACACAATTCATAATATTGTGTCTTTTTTAAATAAGTTTTCAAGAACACCTCAAATGTAATTAAGGAACAAGTAATCAAGAATATTTTATAGACTAGATTTGCGATGACCAAGAAAGACGTGATGTCAACAGACAACAGAGGACATTGTATAACGATATGGCCAGACGATGACGTGCAACAATGTGGTTGCGGTATTTGATAGTCTGGAAAGCACAAATGCTGACAAAGAGTGGTGAAAGAAGGAGGGTGCAAATAGGGGAAGAGGTTCAGACTAAAAAATGAGGGTATGTTGGGGTTTTTGTTTTATTTTAAACTTAGATTAAATTAATCTTTTAGTCCTTTAATTTATTTTTAGATTTAATTTATTTGTATAATTTTTTTGGATTCAATTTAAATTTTTAATTATTTGAAAAATTAGAGAATCAAATTGAACAAAAAAAATTAGATGATCATATTGAATCAAATATTAAAATTAAAGAATCAAATTAAACCCAAAAATATTAAAGGATCAAATTAAATCTATATAATAAATTAGAGAGAAAAACTAATTTGACCTTAAACTTAAAAAGGGTGTAGATTGCGTTATATGGAGGTATAGATAGAAAGACCATTTTAGAAGCCAGTATTATTTTCGGGCTAACTATTCAAAGTTAAATCACGGGGAGCATTGTTGCTGCACCTCTCTGTCACCATTCCCATTGCATTTCAAATTTTTCAATCTATAATGTAATTTAGATTATAAATTGAGCATTTTGTAATGTAATGGGTGCTTGAAGTAAAATTTGAAGGTGTAGGAAGTTTCACTCAATTATGAGCGACAAACTAGCAAATGATTTAGTTAATATTTTTACATAAATTTATAAATATAAAACAATTTACATTAACACCTTCTTAAGTTTTCTCAAATTATACACAATATTCTTTTTTTAATGTTAGTGTAATGTATAACGTGAGAACAATCTAATATTTTTAAATATTAAGATTAATGTAATCAGTGGCCTGCAAAAAATAGTCTAATATTTTCTGAAACAAAAATTATATTAGTTTTATTAAAAATAATAATAAAAATATAAAATGAATAAAATTAGTATCAATTTATTTTCTCTTTTATCTTTTACAACTATTTATATTTATCTTATTAAAAAATTATCTTATAGAAACAAGGACAAAAAATATTTATTTAATATATTTACTTTTCTGAGGGACAATCGCCCCATTAAACACCATGTAAATACACCGGTGTATGTAATATATAAGAAAGTCACAGGGCATATTTTCAAATATTAAGATGAGCCAGCGTAGGGATAATAAAAGAAAAAAGATTGAATATAATTTGAAAAAAACTAAAAAAATGTGAGTGTAATTTGCTATTTAAATAAAAAAATTATTCTCTTTTTCAAACATTATTCCTCCTCCCTTCTGTTTGACCGCACCTTGCTTTCTGGTTTTATGGTGCTCTCCCACTTGTAATTTCACCACACCCTCTCTCATTTCTCTTCTCGGTGTTTTTCCGGTGATTTCATTTTTTGGACTATTTTTCAATGATGTATGTAATTAACCAACTATACTACCTATGATCCCTTTACTGATTTTGCAAAAAAAAAAAAAAAAGAATCATTTTTCACGTATTAAAATAATCTACAGGAATAGTAGGAGTTAATCAATGCTACTTAGCAAATTAAATAATAGCCATTTAATTAGGATTAGAAGGCAGACAAATAAAACGTACTGCACGCTTTCCTTAACCACAAAGTCAAACCAGTTCAATATTCTCTCTTAAAAACCTGTTGGGATTATTTCATCCATTTTCAAACAAACCAGAAATACAGAGTTCTTATGCAGAATTGTAAGTGACAAAATAGAAGCCATTACACACATAGATACCAAACTATAGTCGTAGATATGATATATACAAACTCATATCAAGCACTAATTCCATCTCCGGGGTTAAGTTTCGTTGACCCCAAGTTGGCCACGTGAAACTGTGATGCATACTTGTTGGAAGCAGCTTCTATCACTGGCGGTTCATTCAGAAATGCCCAGCTGCTTTTGGTCCACCTATTCACCCCAACCATTTGCTAAAATATTAATTATTTAAAGGGATTCATATTAATACACCAAATTGTGCAATTACTATCTCTGATTTAATTTACCAGCCATTTTTCTTGATAAGTTGCTCTAAACTTTTCTGGTCAACGTCCATGCCTAAGGACTCCTTTATGCTGGCCAAGGTCACGGTACTTGACTTATGAGAATTCTCTGAATCCTCGAATTTTCGGGCCTGTCCAGTATCCATCATAAACATCAAAATATATTACTGGCTTTTATATATATGTGTTAATTTCTCACACATAGAAGGGGAAAAAAATGTAGAGATGTAGTTAATTTCAAAGTCAAAAAACCTGAATAGTCTCGGATAGTTTGGACATAGCTCTGAGGTGTTCTAACTCTGTCTCCTTCTTTGCTCTCCAGTAAGCATTAATTTCTTCTTTGGTGAGCGATCGATTCCTCTCTATTGTAGCTGCAACAATAACAAATTTTTCCTCCGTCAGATATCACAAGTGATTTATGATCTAGACTAGACCAAGAGGTGAAGCATAAGTGTATAACATAATACGAGAAAGAAACAACACTAGTACTACTTAATTAATTAATTATCTGTACCTGATTCAGGATCCAATATCAGAGAGTCCCATCCTGCCATAAGAGAACCCATTGTATTTGTTGCTGAATTAATTTCTTTATCGTAACAAACTTAATGACTAAGCCACACTAGCTCCTCCGATGCCTTTCTAAATCGATTACCTGTTTCTTGATATGAACATATTTTATAAGAGATATATATAAGTGCTGGTGTAGTGTAGTGACGAAGCTCCGGGTTGTTTCTCTATTTTGTTCTTATCTCTTGGCAAGGTTTTTAGATTGTGATGAGTGGACAAAAGTGTCACCTTTGGATGTTAACGGATAATGATGATGATAATGATCCTACTGTAACGGCAAAGATCCCCCTTGCAGTTTGGGCAAATACAAATAGAAAAATTGAATATTTTAAGGCTTTAGTCTCAGGCAGCACACAGACTTTAGAAAACAAGGCGGCGACATCACCAGAGTTTCTATTTTAAGAACTTTAGCAATTAGTTTTTGTTGTCCCAATATTTTCCCTCTACCCTTTGAACAAGTAATTGTGTGTTTGGATGACTGGCGGTCAAATCGATTATGAATCAAATTAATTTTAATTATTGTAAAATTGATTTTGGTAGAAGTAGAAGTTATTTTTATTTGTATCAATTCTATTATGATTTTTATGCATTATAATTGATTCTATGATGATTTTAAAAATAATCTAATAAAATTAGTTAAAATTAAGGTTAACTCACCTCACCATGATCTATCATAATTTTGAAGGTTATTCAAACACACATTAAATCTAGTAGAAACATATCTCATAAAAATGGTTTTTTTCTCTCTTTTTCCAAGACTATCAGTATTCAAATATCATTACATCATATTTGACACTTGATTAAGAGTTCAATTCCTTTCTATTAATGGAGAGGTCTATTAGGAGAGAAATAGACACATGGGTGTCTCTATCTTTCTTTCAATGGACCTCTTCATTAACTAGAGATATTTTTTTTTTTATTTCTTGTTTAACCAATATGATCAATATATAAGTTGTAAATTTTCTTTTTAAATTTTAACATAATTAAACTTTAAAATAATCCAACCTCATAATCTTAATTTAACGAGTGCAACCCACAATTATAAAAATGAGAGTTAAGACTGGTTAAGAAATTTCATTAAAAAAAAGACTGGTTAAGAAATTAAATAAAAAACTAACTAAATTTTATAATCAAAGATTCGTTGCATGTTTAAACCAATTGTATTTGTATTCTTATGAAGTCTACAACGTTCATGTTAAAAAAGACCACTTACTTTTTGTATATATATAAAAAAATACCATTTGATTGTTCGAAAACCATCTTTGAGGATCTTGTGTTTTTTGGGTATGATTTCCTGCTTATCAATTTCTTCGATCAATGCCTTTTTAATTTCTGGTGATTGAGTAGTAATTTTTCCGCGTTTTGGCAGGATAAATTATTGGCAATTTGTTTGAAAGATTTTTCAGTCAAACTATAATGACATTCCTTGTGTTTTCTTATTGGAAAGCACTTCAATTCACTAGTGAATTTTTTTTATCCCCTCTCTGAATCACAGCTTTGACAATTAATTAACAAAAAACAGCTTCTGAAAGAAAGGTGAATGGTCATCACTCATCACACTCAGTAATTTGTTTTTGTAAACTAGAGAAAGTTGCAAGTTTCCCCAATAAACAAACTTGACATTAAAAAAGAACAGCACAAACGATGGATGTTACTGACATGAAACATCAAAACAAAAGCCCTGGCATGGTATCATGTCATGCCTCAAGTAAATAAGACCATGTTGTTCATTATTTTGTTGCAGCATCCTTATCCTTTGTATCAATGTCTCCGCATCTAAACTTGCAACCATGACGACGAGGCTTGTCAGGGTTATCAGGTTCAGAGTCACTGGGTTCATGGAAAAGTCCCCTGAGGCACCGTCTTCGAACCACGGGCCGGTAAGGCACCCTCTCCACACGGTTAATGCTAACTTCAGCCTTAGGTTTTTCCGAACACGGTTGTTTCACATCAGGCTGAGGTTGTTGGGGGAGAATAACACGAACACCAGGGTCTCTTCCATTGATGGAACCGTTCGACATGATCGAATTGTTGATGCTCTGAATGTTGCTGTTTACGTATGTCTTCCCCGCTTCATCTTTCTCCGTGGACGCGCTCTTCTTACCTTCAGGTTTGGGCCTAGTTGAGTGAGAACCCGCCACGTGCATTGTCACTCCTCTGTTGTCACCAGCCAGAGTTACCACACTAACTGTTTTGTCATCCACGTTCAATGTTGGATTCAGAGCTGAAATATCATTAGTATCTTTTTGGATAGTGGGGTTTTCCTCGTTGAATAATGGTATGGTTGCTGATGTTGAAGCTGGTGGCACAACTTTGATGTCTTTCCCGCTAGGAGTGGACGTGGCAACCATCATCTTTCTCTCTATGGTGTTGCCATTTGATTTAGATTGGTGGGGTTTGCTTTGTGTTTCCAAAGGGGCATTGGAATTGGAATTCTGAGTAGGAGTACTATCCAACTCCAATTCCTTCACATTTGGCTCTGAAGGTGTAGAAAGGGATTCTGGCTGAAAAGACACTGGGGAATCAATGATCACTGAAGGTGCTGGTGAGTGTGATGGAAGAAAATTTGACACTTGTTGAGGTTTAGTTTTTGGGGTTCCATTAGGAGGAGGAGGGGTAGAAGCTATTCCAGGAGGACGAAATGGTGGTCGATGAGTGGAAACAGATTTTGATTTTTGTTTTGGAGGAGGAGAATGAGTTTCAGTGGAAGGACCTGAGATCCAAGGGATCCTAAAACCACATTGCTGCTTTTTCCGTGGCATGGATGCTGGATAGAATAGATATGATTAATATCTGGTATCAGAACAGAATGAGTTGTTGTTTTTTCCACCGGATATATAAGGTTTTCTATTTTAGTTGAACTTAAAAACCGCAGATTGCACAGGTTGTCTATATATACAGAACTAGGAGTTTATACCTTGGATGCATTGGAGTACTTTCGTTAGAATTTTGGTTGACTAACCAGTTTTTATTCCCAAGCTTTTCACACTGATTTCCTTGAAACTTCTTTATTTGTGCTTTGCTTAGACTAGAGATTTATGTTGTCATCAAACAAACGTTTGCAAACCATTCTTATCTTGTGGTGTACGAAAGTGATTTCTTTCGCTTCTCACGAAAGAAATTCCCAGCATATTCTTGGCCTCTTTGAAGCTTACTGAGCTAATGGTTTTGGTCATTCATCCCCGTGTTGTTAAATTGATTTCATTGAGTTTGATATGGAATGTATAGCACTAAAAATAATCATCTGTAACCGTAAGTCCATAATGTTGGGCAAATGAATGCCAAGAACATATGATCCAATGAGTCGGCAATTCCATGTTTAAGCAACTATAAAGTTCCTTTCTTCATATTCTCCTTTAAGAAAAGAATTCAAATACAAGATATAGTCATAAAGTAAGGATGGCACCCAGCTACTTTTGTGGTTATATGAAATACCAAAGATGGGGATAGTTCCATATACCTTGGCCGCTGCTAAAGCAGAACCAACTACCAATCAATTCCAAGTATTCCTAGCAGCAGCATCAGGGTACGTAGAATCCTACACTTGAGGGAAAAAAACACGAAACCCTTAAATTTTTGTTATTAAATTTGTCAGTAATGAAGAACATCCAATTTTGAGTTAGGTCTTATATAGATTAAAATTAAATCATTAGTCCTACTCCTCCCAATAGTTCTCTATAAGTAGAACAACGGTACTTTGTATTTTTTGTTGTTGAATAATGATACTTTGTTGTTATACATTAGCAAGCACTGATTTTTAATTTAATAGAACAGAACTAGAATAACAAATGCTAGGAGTCTACCGAATACTGCGACTTCGCCAAAACCCTCAAAGGGGCGCAATATTTCAACAATTCCAAGGGAATGGAATCCTTAACCTAAACAAAATATATTCAAATTTTGGATGTGTCACTTCCTCTCCACGCATGCAGCAGAAAGGATTGGAGAATGTCACAGTGTCAGAGGTACTAATGACAAAAGGGGAAGCAAATGTTGGTTCCTGGCTCTGGTGCCGAGTTGATGATGCTGTTATCAACGCAATGAAGAACGTAAGATAGTTCAATTTGTTCAAAATAGTTCACCGTAATTAACTTTCTTAAGATTTCTTAACTAACATCAACATGGTATAAGATTTTCAGATGGCTGATAATAACATTGGATCATTGGTGGTACTAAAGCCAGAGGGGCAGCATATAGCAGGCATTGTCACAGAAAGAGGTAGATGTGGTTCCTTCCAATTAATTCCCTTTAGTTAAGATAGAAAACTCATTACCAATGCAATTTGCAAACCAAAATTTAAACAGTATTTGACTCATTGAGCTAAACTGAACCACTTTTTTGGATGCATGCATGAACCAACAGACTGCTTGAAAAAAATAGTTGCACAGGGAAGATCTCCCTTACACACACAAGTTGGTCAAATAATGACTGATGAGGTTATTTTATGCTCTCTTTTTTCAATTATATTTAACAACCTAATCTTGTGTTTTCAATAAGAATAATGAGGTTACTTATGAACAGAATAACCTGATAACGGTGACCTCCAACACCAACATTCTTCAAGCAATGAAAATTATGACAGGTAAGGATAATTCTCCTATTGGCATAAGTCTTCTTCCTTCTTTTAATCTTTTGACACAAAGCTTAAGGGTCTAATGTCAACCTTTTCTTGCAGAGAATCATATCCGGCATGTTCCGGTTATAGATGGAAAAATAGTTGGTATGATTTCCATTGTAGATGTGGTGCGAGCAGTGATGGAGCAGCAGAGTGGAGAATTGAAGCGACTCAATGACTACGTCAGAGGAGAATACTATTAGCAAAAGAATTCAAGCATGGATACGGATTTGATGACACGAAATTCATGTACCTAAACAGAATGCACCTTTATATTTGATAATAAATTTAATTTGATTATATTTTATAACTTTCTACTTTCTAGTAAGTATCTGGTGAATAAGTTTTCTTTATTTTTTATTAAAAAAATCTGACAAAATAAATAATAAATTTGATAATCTCCATTCACACCAAAACATATATATTCGATTTGTGAGCCTAAGTCAGTTGAAAAATCATATTCAATATTCTCATTCCCCTTTTCCCTCAGTCCCTCACCCTTCCCAAGCCTTAGTACGAATCTATTAAACATCACGCCACATTAACATCTCTCTAGCCCTAATAAAACTAAAATTAAAACACACAAACATTTCACCACAAATGTATGGGTATTCATTGGTTGAAATACTTCAGATTTCGGATTTAAGGAAAATCAAGTCTTAACTGATTATGGTTAATTAGGTTTATTTCATTTAGGTTTTAAAATATTTTTACCAATATGAATGAAATCGATCCGATTAATTTTTAATAATTATCACGCTGCATATATCATTAATTTATTTATCCAAAATATAATATTTCTTGTGGTCCTTGTTAAAAAAATTGAAAGTGTGTTTTACTTTCCTTCTATAGCAAAAAATATAAATAAAAATTAAAGTGTGTTTTCATTCTTCTTAATAGGATCAATCTAAAAAGTTTATTGCATTAATTTTAAAGTAAGT
>PYAF01004627.1:757136-786808 GCA_007407185.1 Glycine tomentella
ATTTTTTTTTTAAATATTAATTTTAAGATAAATTTAATGTTCTCAGTTATTTTTTTTTATTTTGATGAATTACTTAATTGGATGTTAAAATAGGGCCCAGAGAAATTAATAAAAATTACATAATAAATATGATCAAATTAAAATACTAGGTAACATTAAATAAGATCATAAGAAAATCAAAACAAATGAAAAAGAAGTAAAAGATAATAGTAGAAGGAAAACAAATAAGTTCAAGAGTCTAAAATGTTTAAGAAATAGTTGATTGAATAATCGAATTGGTTTAAGTTGAAAAAAAGATAGAAATAAATATATAAAATCTATTATTTATATATTAAAAAGTTATTCCAATTTGATTATATTTTGAATAACTCAAAATTGACAATTTTTATCTTTATAACCTACCTATTTCATACATTAGAAGTAACAATTATGAAATAATCTAAATTCTCAAAACATACTTTCACCCTCCTGCCCGAATATGTTTGAAACTTGTTCCATGGAGAAGCTCCTTAGCCTATTCTGTTTTCAGAAATTGAACGATAAAGATTCTTTAACTAGAATTGTCTAAAAGATTAAAGATCTAGATTCGTGATGCTGTAAAGTCAAGCACATTTTTGGCATAAATACATGTCATGATCGGGTCCATTAGTGACAGAAAGCAATCCCTTTCAGCATAGGGCAGTATCCCCAAACTGCAGGAGTGTATATATAGTGTAGTGCCTGTGGCTTGTTTATTTGATTTTTTTTTTTTTTTTTTACCTATTTCATCACCTCCAACACGGAGACATTCGACAATGGGCATCGAACTAGATTCTATGCGCTACGACTCATTAATAAGATTCTATTTTCACAACCAAAAATTTTAAACATCCAATTAACAGTTTTATTTTTGTTCTATCTTTCTCTTCCTATCATTCTATATATTAAGCCAAATCAATTACTTATTTCACATTTCATCCTTTCTCTTTTAAGTTGTACACAATTCACGATTGATGAAGAAACATTTTTCGATTAATAATGCATTAAATACTAGCATATTTGTAATCAAGAAGTTTTAATTTATAAATTATTTCATGTAAATTTATTCAAATTGTTCGTTACCATCCCATTCTTAAACATTTTAGACTCTTGAACTTAATTTTTAAGAATTTTTTTATAACGAGAAAGTGTTTTTAAAATTTAATTTTAGAATGTTTTTATGAGATTTTACGAGTATCGATCTATAAGAGTTATTTATAAGAGTTTCGGTATTATACTTAATTTTATCTCCTACAGTATACTACTATCAATTTATTCTTCAAATAAAAAGTGAATGACCAAGATCTCCAGCAATTCCTATTTGAACTGCGTGCATCTTAGCCACTGATTCATGCTTTTTTTTTTTAACAAAAATATTAATAAAATCCATAACAAATTCTTAACAATAAATAAAAGGAATATCTTTATTTAGTTTTCACATTTTTTCAAGACTATTTTATCTTTCAATTATTCTCGAAACCACACCTACTAAAATGACTCTTTCTTATATTTCATCTCATTTTCTATTTAACATCTACTCTTCTTTTTTATTTTATTATGTTTTTTATTTTCTAAAAGATATATATAGAAAGACAACCCCAGTAATATAATAAGAAAATACACGGTGAAACATGAAAGTTAGGCACTATTCTTCCAACAAAAATGATTTTTGGACATGCATACCACCTATTTGGCACCAATGAGAAAAAGATAGGGAGAAGAAATAAAAATAGAAATGTTAGGTGATACATGAGATAAAAAAGAAAATGATAATAAGTAAGGGTGAATATGCATTGGATTTTTAAGAATCCAATCTATATCCAATCCATATTTATTTAAATAGATTGGATTTTAAATTTATATCTATATTTTTTTAAAAAAATAATTTAGATTCAAGATTCAATCCATTTAAATGGATATGGATTTGGGCATATCCAATTTATATCCACTTAAATGTTATAAGGATTTTTTTTTACAAATTTTAGTTATTAAATGCTAAAAAGTGAAAAATTAGTATCTGTCCATTTAAGAGCTATTTTCAACCCACCTTGGTCAAGACTATTTTTTATCGATATTTGTTAGTGTATTTTTGGTCTACCTCAACCAGGGCAATTTCGTACAAATATCAGTCCAAATATTTTTAGACCAACATCAACTAGGAATATTTTTTTGTTGACATTAGTCAATGCATTTTCAGTCGACATTGGTCAATGATGTTTTTGATCGATCTTAGGTAAGGTTACTTTTTGGTTGAGGTCAGCTAAGGTTTTTAGTCAGTGCATTTTTTTGGCCGACATTGACTAGGATTTTTCGATCAACATCGATCGTGGCTAATTTTTGGCTGACATTAGTTAGGATTTTTATGGCTGACATCGATAAATTTTTTTTGCTGATGCTGGTTGTTGATATTTTTTTGCCAACATTCGTCAGGATTATTTTTTGGTCGACGTTAGCTAGATTTTTTTGCTGACGCTGGTTGAAACTAGATTTTTGTTGGCCAACATTAACCATGACTATTTCTTTTGGCTAACGTTAGCTAGAGATATTTTTTGTTGACATCAACTAGGATTTTTTGATCGGCGTTAATTGGGGGAATATTTTGGCCGACATCAACTAGGTTTTTTTGGCCGATGTCGGTCGATGATGTTTTTCAACCGCTGTCGATCAATGATGTTTTTCAATCGATTTCGGCCAAAAAATAATCTCGTTTGACGTTGACAAAAAAAACTCCAGCCGACGTTGAGTGAAAAACCTACCTGACGTCAATAAAAAATAATTTCGACAGACATCGACAAAAAAACCTAGCTGACGTCGAGCAAAAAATAGTCTCTACTAATGTCAGCCAAAAAATAGTTCCAATGAATGTTGGCTAAAAAATGTTACCAACATTAATCGAAAAATAGACTAAACCTATAACGGCTTAAAATCAGCATTAGTTGATGTCGACCAAAAAACCTCTAGACTACATCGACCAAAAAATGACTCCTAACAAAGATGGCAAAAAAAAACTTAGTCGTCACTTTCAAAAAAATTATATTTGATTTAAAAATCCAAACTAATATCCAATTCATATCCATTCCATATCCAATTAATTAGATTTGATTTAAAATCCAAAAAAAAAATTGGATATGAAACTAATCCATTTAAATGGATTTAAAATAGATTAGATTGAATTGGATTGAATATGGATTATTTTATAGATATAGATTTTTTTGCACAACCCTAAACGGTAAGAAAGAAAAAACCGGTGTTAATGAAGAGTTTTTTTTTATATATATAAATATCAATATTAAAAAGTGTATAAAAATGTGGGGTGTTCAAATATTATGAACTTGCAGGGTTCCCTATCCCTTGGTGAAACGCTATAGCAAGAAATTAACTGTCAGAAAAGAGAACGTGCTCTGTAACTGGTAAACAGCAATGTATATAAATCTGAGTTATGGCTTTCGCAGGGACAAGTGCAAACCTCTGTCCAACCAGAGTAGGCTTCACTTATTAGGCACGCAATGTCTTTCAATTCTAATAGAAGAAGGAATATGTGAGTATAAAATAAGTAAGCTAAATTAAAAATACAGAAATTGTTTTTCATTGGTAGTACATCTTGATCCAGTTATTTTAATTTCTTGTACTACTACTATTTTATTAACTACAAATACTGCTACTAGTTAATTTTTAATACAAGTTATTGCAACTCCTTTCATCACACTATGAAGCAATGCAATTCATACATGATCGAGCAGAGCGCGCACTGGACATTAATTATTCTCGATTTCATATGTAAAATAGTATATTAATCAATGGTGATGGAAAAAGTATATATTACTTGTTACAAGTTGCAAAACAAGTGACAGGATCGATTATTATTCTATATGTATCTTACTAGAAAAAAAGAAGCAGAATATCTTAGCCTTGTTTTAATCTTCCGTATATAGCGAATATATATCTCTATAACAGTGAGAATTGGTATCTAATCTCCACCGCCACCACCACCAGACCAGATCAGGCTGTAAAAATTTGAAGAAATTCTACTACTAATGTTGATAATACAATACAATACGTACAACATAAAATTGAAATGGATCAAACTTAAGGTCATACATGCATAGACTCATGTATAGGTTTATAAAGGTGAGTGTGAGGGGATCAAATCCGAATGAAAAGGACTAGGGAAATGGTACATATATAAATGACCCCCCCGGTATTGGGAATCATTTTATGTTTTGTGAGGGAAGGGAATCATATCATATCTTGTTGAATCCGTAAAAAAGTATTCGCCAACTTGCACAACCCCCACTTTACTCACCCTTATATAAGGAGCTAGACCAACTATCTTTGCCCTTAAGCTGAAGTCACCACTCACTATCTTTGTTCTTTTTCTTCTATTCTTGGGGTACTTGCTTGCTAGTGTCTTCACTAATATATAGCATGGGTTGGACACGTGAAGAAAATAGACGTTTTGAGGATGCTCTTGCGGTTCATGGGCCTGATGACCCAAATCGGTGGCAACATGTAGCCAACGCCGTGGGTGGAAAATCCGTACAAGAGGTGAAAATGCACTATGAGATCCTCCAGGAAGATGTCATTCGAATAGAGCGTGATCAAATCCCACTTCCCAGCTACAGAGGTGCTGCCATCAACATCAACGCAAGACAGAATATTGACAATGAGCAAAGGTAAATGCTTTCTATATATGCCAATGTGATCTAGGACAACAATCATAAAACTTAATTTGTAAATATAAACATGCATTACTTGTCATGTACAAGGTTTTAATGGAGCAACACAAGTACCCGCTAGCAACTTATTAGAATGTGTGTTATGTTATATACCGGTTATATGACATGGAAGTTATGTGTGTATACTTCCAAGTTTCAACGATTTTTGTGTTATCTTCAATTGTTTCCCACATGTATTAGAGCAGGAAATCAGTCAAATCATTTTTATTGCAAATACCAAAACTCATTAAAAGGTGTTTTGAAAGAGATATACCTTCTAAATTTGGGAGAACCCTTTGCATCTGCATTGCCAATTTCATTAGTCATCCCGTTTTAAAATAATTCTCACTTTTCCAGTTTTAGAGCTTTCACGATGAGCACAACGTCATGTCCTCGGATATACATGCTATTTTTGGTTATCTTACAGAGTAATTTACAATTCAAGAAATTGTCATAGCAACCCAACAAACTATTTTATTATTATTACAAACAGAGTCCACGTGAAATTTAATCCATCAAGTTTCAAATCACATGCACCTGAGATCTATTAGTTTGGATAATGTCCATCCTGGTGCTTATATTATTAAGAATTATCAACATGTCAATATGCTATTGGTAATAAAATCATTGGTTCATGCATCGACAATTTATTATCTTTTTCCCTCGGGGATAAATCACCTGTAATCATTGGATGTAGTTTTCTGGCACATGCAATTTGTCGTCCACTTATTTTTATATATATAGAGTGAATTACGCATATTTTTTCTTTCTTTTTAATAAAATTTAAATATTTTTTTAAAATTTAATAAATTACAAATATTTTTTTCTATTTTTAAAATCTATATAAATCCCTTAAATATCATCTAAATTTAATAGTAACAAATTATGTGGATTGACAATTTTGATTAAAAAAAATAAATATATTTTTCATCCTCAAAATATGTAAATATTTGAAATTTGTCACCTAAATTTTTCTATCTATCTTTTGTACTCACAAAATTTAAATATATTATTTTTTTGTCGGAAACTAGGTTTAGACTCAAACCTATATGTATGTAATTGTAAAAAAATGTCGGATTTTTTTATTTTTTACATATTTTTTTAGCATTTTTAAATTAAAATTATCAACTAACATAATTTATTACTTTCAAGTACTTAGACAATATTTAGATAGTTTGTGCAAGTTTTAAAAATAAAATAAAATTGTGTATAATTTCGTTAAACTTTAAAAAGAGACACACATATATTTATATTTATATATATATATATGTATATATGTTTTTTTCAAAAAAAAAAAGAAAAAACACATAATTTTCTTAAATCTCAAAAAAATGTATATGCTTGTAATTTACTCATATGTACACATCTTAAAAGGTTGAATTTGTCCCATTCTTATTTCTGAATAAGCCTATTTTCTTAAGCAGGCGAATGAGGAATCTAAGTCTCCGGTGAGGCAAAGACTATTCGAACTGTGAAGTTGGCAGTTTCGACGAAGCCATGTGAAATTATGTTAGTCTGCTCGCTGCCCTGTGTATCTCTTTTCCAGTTATATTCACTCAATTGTAATTTGCAAGAAATATCATGTAATGTATCTTGGTCAAAATAAAAAATTGTGTAGTACTGTGCTGGCACCATCCTAGACAATCATCAATGAAATGTAACTTCTCAAAGTTTAATTTAATGATTTTAATTATTAAACACTTGTTCGTCGTTTTATTTTACGTTTTTAGCTGCAAGTTAAAAACTCAAGTTAAACAAAGTACTTACTGAACACACCTCCATTACAATATGTATCAAATCAGAAAAAATGAATTTCTTGCCTATTAGTAAAGTTCATCTATCATGTATCTGTCTTGGTTCTGCTAGCAAATTATTGATGATTTGATCCACCAAAACCTACTGGCATATATTCATTTCAAAAGAAACACACAGAAAGATTTATAGATGTGAGAACTCATCCAAATTTCAAATATAGAGTTTGTAGTAAGTAAAATTTTCTAGCTGTAAACATAACACTTAACTTTGTTATATTTATTAAATTATTACATTTACACTTCACTAGATACTATGGTCATATCATAGAGTTACTTATGCCTCGCTTATATATATAAAAAAAAGTTACTTATATATGCCTCAATTAATACAACTTGCGTTAAGTTTACTAAGTAATTCAATTCAATCATTTGTACAAGATTGTTGTGTTATAGTGTTATTCATGAGCAATAGCTTTAATTTTTTATTTTTTTTGGTACAGGCAACAGCTTTGATTTGAAATAAAATGATAATAAAAAAAACAAATCAAGATACCTGGACCGTTCTCCAAGGAGAGAAACGAAACAAAAAGAAAAGTGTGCATGTTAACATCTCTCTCTTAAAGCTTCTAAAATCTCTCCTATTAACACTAATTTGAAATGAGTTTAAAATTAAAAAAATACTCATGCTTAATAAATCCATATTTATCCAGTTTATTTATTTACCTACCTAAAAAGCGTATTTAAATTTTATTCTCATTCTATTTATGGTAATAGAAAATTTAACTATTGATATATAATAACCTTTTGTGCACCTAATTTAGAAAATATAACAATATATTATTATTATTATTATTATTATTATTTTCAATTCCTCATTTATATAAATACTCATCCCCTCCTATCTGATTATATAACTGTTTTTTTCAAATGCAATGCTTCCCGTCAAAATTTGACATAGATATTTTTTAATATTTTAAAAAAAAAATTATAATCTAGTACTTTTTTCTTTAAACTCTAATTAACCGTTCTTATTTAACTTTAATGTCACATGTAGCTTAGTTAAGCTCTGCACTACTAAAAATAATATTGAGGGCGAGCCAACAGTAACTAACACCAACTAATGGCTAAATACAACTAGTTAAGCCGCAAAAGAAGGGTATGCAAAAGGAATCATGCAATAGCAGGGTAAGCGCTGATTTGTTGACAAACTAAAATCCTACCCTTAGAAAAGAAAACGGAAAATTTCATTTCCAAAGATAACAAACAGTACGTACGCAAGAGTCGGGTATTTAACACCTGTATGAACCCCCCATTTTCTGCAACCAAAACATTTTGTTGCACTATATATAAAATACCGGATTCCAATAAAAGAAAGTTGCATTTTGTTGCCACCCTTGGTTCACAAAATTGTCAAGGTGTTTTTTTTTTTTATGCAAAATCCTTGATTCCGGGGAAAGGGAATAAGGAAAATGGCGAAGATATCATTTGTTTTTATGCTGTTGGCTCTGCCATTATGTTCAGTTTTGGGCCAAGAAGATTGGAAGGATCTTCTGAGCCAAGGAGGATTCTCTCAAGATTCTTTTAACAAGGCCCAGGTGGCTTTAGGTGCTGCTTCTGCCCAAGCAGCTGCGAATGATTATTTTGGAGTTGACGACTCTCCTGACTCCCCTCCTCAGGAAGCCGAGGATGGAGGAGAATCATCCTTGGCTGACTTTTTGGACGCAGACAAGTAAGATCAAAACGATTCTCTCTCTTTGTTTTCAAATTTTGAATATTAAAATAGAAAGGTAAAACATTTTTTTTTTTTGCCTTACATATCTTTGATCATTCTTAAAATTAGAGAAACTATTAGATAATCATGTACCACACTACATGACTTACATGACTGTAGATCCTATCAATCTTCATTTAATACATAAAGGAGAATTATCAATTGGGAATGAATTTAGTATAATGGATTAATCTCTCAAAACATGCATGGCAAACAAAAGTTCAAATTCCATTGAAAGATGTGCTTATATTTAATGTCCAATAATGTCTTAAATAAAATTGCTTCTATAGGAGGATAAATGTGTCCTACGAAGATAACCATTAAAAAAATGAAAACTTTTGAGTTTATAAGAGAAACTATTAAAACTTGATTACATGTTGGTAAAAATGGACAAAACAATAATAATTTGACAACTTGTAATAATTTTCCCCCAAATGCATAGTATAACTTGTAATTCCAAGATATGTAGTGTTTGAATGTAATAAGTTTCTTGTCCTCCCTTATATAATGTAAAAAAAAAAAGTATTCATTACTTTTTTTATTAAATGAAAAGTCATTATCTTAAATTGTGTGACTTGACTTAATTTTATACTAATTATGAATGGTTAATTATTGATGTGACAATTAGTAGTACAAGTAACGACATAGGAGCTTCATCCACAAGGTCAACGGTAGATTCACCTATAGAAGCACCAGAAGATTCACCTGTAGATGACATTGATGAATCAGATGATTCTTTCTCACCTATAGGGGCACCACTAAATTCGTCCAATGAGGCACCTAATCAAGCACCAAACAATGCACGGATGGGAGCATCAACAAATAGTGCATTATTAGAAGCACCTGAATTGGCACTTACAAATGCACCAACAGAATCACCTGAATTCGCACCTACAAATGCACCAATAGAAACACCTGAATCAACATCCACAAATGCACCAGTAGGGGCACCTAAATTAGCACCCACGACAAATGCACCAACAACAAATGCACCTATGCAGTCACCTATAGCTGAAGAGGCTGACGAAGATGAATTGGCACCAACAAATGCACCTATAGGGGAGCCAGATGATGAAGACGAGTTTGATAACTCTCCATCAGCACTCACAAATGCTCCCATAGAGGCACCTGAAGCGAAACTCATAGATGATAATGATAACGAATCATAAAATAACAATATCATACTAATTAATTTTTATTGACATAAACATTTATATATATATTTCGTTGACCCTGAAAACTAATTTGGAGGGTGATAATATCTACTTTTGACACTTAGAATGCAGCATCCATCATTATTTTGTTACCCTTTAACAAATGTGCTAAAAAAATGAGCCTATTTTATTTTATTGGGAAAAGACTTTCGTTGTTTAACAAATATGTGTAATTTTCATCTCCATATCGTGCCTACTTGAAATAAATGATACTTTCTTGTATCAAATTTTTATTTTATTATTATTATTATTATTATTATTATTATTATTATTATTATTATTATTATTATTATTATTAATCCGAATATGATAATATTGGCTAAGATAACAAAGACAACATAATCAACATTATTGAACATGAAACTATTCATATTTATCCTTTCCCATTCATTTGATTTCCTTTAAGTCTTAACTGTTTGCTCGTGTCGGAGTTATAGGAGTATTGTGTTGCAATTTGTACCATTTATAACGTCGATGAAAATTATCACACAACTGTAGGGCATGTGCATGCATTATCCTACACGACTGTAGAGAGGATCCTGTTGGAAATGCACTTGATAATTTAGATCAAAAGAACAAAGAGAAATATATAAGAAAAATATAAGGTAAAAAAGAAATGAAAGAAAAAATGTGTAGGTTTATAGTTACGTACGTGAACATTTCATCACTTTAAACACGTTATCTACCCTTCTTATTTATTCACATATTTTTTTCAATCATATAATATTATATATCATGTTTATATTTTTTTTTCTCTCCATCCGTATATATTTCCAAGAATCTTTATTCTTATATTTACAAAAGTGAAAATATATATATGCTGATACATGACATAAATGTGCTACGAGCTTCTACACATAAAAGTGAACCAGTGACGTTTTCTTCCCAAGCCACGTGTCTTACCTTCGTCTGTGCTCTCTTAGAAACAGAAACATCTTTTCCAAACTGCATGTCCATCAGAATCTCCATTCCCCCTGCAAGAAGCTTCTCCTTAGCCTTCCCTCTTTGCAATTTCCCAGAAGTGGTTTTCGGAACACTATCACTCTCAAGTCTCCACCAAAACCACCCATCCAACCTCCACCTTCGCATTCTCCCAAACAGCTTCCTTAATTCCCTCACAAGTCCTATTCAACGGCTGATTTTTAAAAATAATATAAATTAAATAAATAATTGGAAAAAGGGGCAAATGTCAGAATATTTAGGAAAATGGGGCACTGGATCACGCCCATTTGAGGCGTGTTTAAACACGCCTAAATGGGGCGTGTTTGCTCCCATGGTGACACGTGGCACAAAAAATGGGGGTGCAGGGTTTTCGCGGTGTTTTTGTAAAATTACGGAAGGCGATAACTTTTGACTGGGACGTCCGATTGACGCGAAACCGGTGGCCACGCGCTCGAAATTGAGAGGAGAAGGCCTAGACAAGTTCCTAAAGGGGACTTGCCCAAAATTTTTTTCCCAAACGAGGCCTTTAAGTGCCTCAAAAATGCGATTTTGTCTTTCAACCTCCAAAAAATTGCTCGTTTTTTCATTTTTCATTTAATCAATTAGTGAATTGCATGCTGCTTTTTAATTTTTCAATTACTTCTTTCGATTTCGAGTGTTTTGACATAAAATACGCCTTCATCGGACATTCCTATAAAAAATTATGATTGTTTAAAGTATAACAGATGTAATTTCTTAAGCATGTATATACACGTCAAGCATATTTGTTGTTTCTTGTAGTATTGGATGGTAGGACAAATTACATAGATAAGTAGAGATGAAAATGGGTTAGGCCAGCTATCAGGGGCTTTTGGCTGACCTATTTAAGGCTAGGTTAAAGCTTTTTGAAAAACCTATTTAAATAAAGAGGTCAGGTTTAACCTTTAAAAAAAACTTATTAAACCTATCAGGCTGACTTATTTAATATATATATATATATATATTTATTTATTGTAAAGTAGGTTTTTAATATATAATAGGCTCGTAGGTCAAGCCAAGCTTTTAAATAGGCTAGGTCAGACCTAAAAAAAAAACCTATAATAGATAAATAGGATAGGCCAAGCTTTACATTTTTAAGTCAGGCCCAAGCCAGGCCTAACTACGTCTGACCTGACCTGTTTCCACCCATATATATACGTCAAGCAAATTCTTTAAACAATCATAATTTTTTATGTCAAACGCTCGAAATCGAAAGAATTAATTGAAAAATTAAAAAATAGCATGCAATTCACTAATTGATTAAATGAAAAATGAAAAAACGAGCAATTTTTTGGAGGTTGAAAGACAAAATCGCATTTTTGAGGCACTTAGAGGCCTCGTTTGGGAAATTTTTTGGGCAAGTCCCTTTTGGGACTTGCCTAAGCCTTCTCCACTCAATTTCGAGCGCGTGGCCACCGGTTTCGCGTCAATCGGATGTCCCAGTCAAAAGTTATCGCCTTCCGTAATTTTACGAAACACCGCGAAAATCCTGCACCCCCATTTTTTGTGCCACGTGTCACCATGGGAGCAAACACGCCCCATTTGGGCGTGTTTAAACACGCCCCAAATGGGCGTGATCCAGTGCCCCATTTTCCTAAATATTGTGACATTTGCCCCTTTTTCCTAATTATTTATTTAATTTATATTATTTTTAAAAATCAGCCCCTATTCAACACACCCTTTTCAATACCCTTTTCGATCCTCTGCATCTCTGCCACAACCGCCACCGTTGCTGAAACTTTAAACGATGCAAGGCAACCACCTCCGAGTAACTTCGTTCAACTATTACAAGCCGCAGTCTCTATGAAATGTGGATGAACATTTTGATCGTTTCAGAGTTCCATAACGTCTTGACAGCGACCAGTGACAAAAATATATATTTTTTCTCCTTTCACTATGCCTCTGTCCCCACTTCGAAGAAAGCACTTACTAACCACGTTTCTTAGTCTTCCATGAAACACTTTTGTTAAACTAGGGCGGCCAAGGTACCCAGAAGCGTTGCCTGGGGACCCAAATTTCTCCTTCAACACCATCCTCGCTGGCTCCAACGTTTCTTCCTTAACAACCATGATTTCCACGTCTTCCTCTTCCACTTTTCCGAGCCTTGCAACCGGTAAGAGTTTGTTGTGAGTTGGAAAATCTGGGAACCTTGAAGAATTGGCACCAGCACCAACACCATCGTTGTCACTATATACGGTCCTCCATCGTTTTTATGAGGTTTATCAAATAAAAAAATTATGAGATGATGAAAACATAATGCTTAATATTACTTTTGAGGGAAAACTGTGTTTTTTTAATCTTTGGGCTCTTTATAGGCCGAACTTGATTTTTAGTCCTTATACTTTTAAATTTGATGAATATAATCCACAAACTTTACAAAATTCACAATTTAATTCATCTTTTAACCTTTTGACAATCAAATTTAGTAAAAGGATGATATTTAGTTAAAAACTTAACATTTAGCCTTTTACTAAATGTTAAGTTTAGTCGTGAGAAAAAATTAAATTCACATACTTTCAAAAGTTAAAAAAGCTAAATTCATCAATTTAAAAATATAGGGATCAAAATCAAGTTTAACCAAAAGTTTAGGAACATAAAACACATTTTTTTATTTTTTTTTTTAATGTGTTACTAATTACCATATAGGAAGAAAAACATAGGATGCAAACTGCATTGCATTGCTCAAATATGGTAGATGACAATTCTATTACGGATAGGAATTACACTTCTTTTACATTTTTGCACTAGACGAATTTTACTTAACTCAAAGGCCAGTCCACTAGCAGGTCGCAAGATAAGGACTCCATACATTAATTACATTATCCAAAAGTCCAAACCACATTAACATGCGGCAAAGGCAGAGAAGCACTGCCCTCCTATAATAAGTCTTGTCCTACTAAATGACGACTTGACAACTTGACATAATAGGCCTCCAACAACTACAATAACTGATGCATAAAACAAAATTAAGGAGTGGCCTTTATTAATCTTGCACTGGTTTTATTGAACACAAGGCAGTCATAATACACTAATTCTTCAACTCCCCTATGTCCAAGTTTCAGTACTAAGATCTATCATTACACTTCACAGCGTGGCTTTGCATCTTCACGCGTGAGCGACTGCTAACCCAAGTCTGATACAAATTTTGACAGCGATCATTGTCCCCAAGCACAGGCGGCCCTAGAGTATGACAGAAACAAGAAAGCTAAGTGAAACACGTACTATACCTTGAAATTTACATACCTCTTCTTCACAGTAACTGAATTTTGCATATAGAGAACATCAATAAAATTTAAGGAAATATTTGACAGTTGGCACAATGAAGCACAAACAAGTACAAAACGATCACACCATAACCATAAAAAATAATCCTAAACAAACGGACAAAACATAGCATGGATAAGTTTAATCCAAAAATTATTTTAAAAAAATACACGCCTAATATCAAACAACCAATGGAAGAAATAACTTCATGTCATTTTTTTTGTCTTCATAATGTTATTATGGCAAGGATTCTAAAAGTCAACTTTTACAAACAAAATAATCTAGTATAGGTTTTGAGGTAACGTTTCTTGCTACTAAACAGACACAGGAGTGATCCAATACTACCAAACTAAATACTAAAGGCAGAAAAGAAAATTTCCAAAATATGGTGAGAAGAACCGATGAAAAGTCCAAAAATATACCCACCATAAAGGTCCAATGATCACATCAGATTAATAAATGAAAATAGTGACCCATACATTGCAACAACCACCAAAAAGAGCACACCGACCTAACAAAGCAGAGTTCCTCTTGACACTTACTAATCAGCCAAGGTGTATTGAGCAAAATAAAAACATTTCAGTGTTCTACAGTATAATTTGAATAAATTAACAATAGTTTCCAATAGAAACCACTACTCTTGCAACGGAAAAACAATTGAACAAGCGGGCACAGGCATGTCTTATGCACCAATTCCTTTCAAGTTGCAATCACATTATTTTCACTGCCTTATTTATTAAAAATAAAAATGATTTACACAAACATAGGAACCAGTATTTCCTTAAATTCAAGTTGATTGATAAATCGAGATGCCATCATCTATAGTGTGTAATGGAGTGTTGACTCATCCCCTTCAAGAAGAACACAGCAACAATGAACTACTCTTATTAATTTTCTTCCATGGGAAGATAGTCTGATTCCCACAGCACTTCTTTCAATCCCAAAACCATAAATCAATAAAGTCGTATAATGACTATTCCATATTTACATAATCAAATCTCACTTGTAGTATCTATCACCACTTAAAGTCATGGTGGTACTAGTTCTATTTTTAAATGTTACAGTATGCCTTTCTTTATGATTCTGCTTCCTCCTTCCCTGTCTTAAATGTTATAGCATGCTTTTCTATAAGATTATTGTTTTGATCACTTCTTAATCAATATATGATAATGCAAGAGAGTCCCAGCAAGTGTTTCCTTCCTCATATAATACAGTCACTCTATACAGTTTGTGAGAGATGTCCAAGATTTCTTCCCTCAATTCAAAAGGCATGAAAAACTATTCTAACTACGTCATCGTTATTTAATCACAACATTAAAAGATATATAAAACTCTGCATTCAAAACTAGATAGCACGAGAAGCAACAAAGTGGGTGCATATTAATCACATGGAATGTATCTTGTTATCATATATCACCCAGGCATCAAAGGCACAATTTTGTTCCTTATTAGACAGAGATAGCTATATGCCATTATTCATACATATGAGATCTCTGCTATCAGGTATTCCACGTCACTTTTCCTTTAAAGTGTCATCAGCCAAAGGCACTAACTCATAAACGGTGTGCTTGGTAGGAAGGAAATAAATAGGTGAGAAAATCGGTGGATGGAAATCGAGAAGAGAGAAATAAAATAAATGGAAATAGGAGAGAAAAATAGACTAGAAATAGGGATATTAGATTTAAGAGAATAGGAAAGAGAGAAATAAGAAAAAAATAAAAATAATTATTTAATTAAAATAATCAATTTTCAAAATGTGAAAATCAATTATCAAAGTTTGATAACACATTATCAAAATCATTTTTTGTTTTATGATGATCGATTATAATGTTTTGATAATCAATTATGTGTTTTCACTTTTCAGAGGTTTAAAACCACCAGAAAACACGTAAAAACTGCCAAAAAATAATCAATTATTGTCAGAGATAAATGAGTTCCCCCACCAACTTCCCTCTACAAACACACCTCCTTTTCTATTTCTGGCCTATTTCTTCTCCCTCTTCCTTATTTCCCTACCATTTTATCATACCAAACAGCGCATAAAAAGTTATCAACCCTAAGAGCCAGATATAATTATCACGGTTGCTTATGCCAAATGACAGATGAAAAAAGCTATTTTTGTTTTTCAATTCACTTGGAGAAAGAGAAAAGGAGCACCAAAAAATGCCTCAAGTGGTTATACTGTTTAGCAACCTGTCAACTTTATGGAAATTGAACAAAGAAAAAACACAGAAATCGTGATATGTAACCATGAGGTATGAAGAGTGAAGACCTTACCCAATTTAACAAAGAAAAAAAATAATACAGCATGCCTTCACAAGATGAAAATGAATATCTATCTTTACGAGAGTAATTACTCAACAAGTGTAATTAAGATAACACAAAGGACATCTGCCCCAATAAATTCAAAGAAACACATCTAGAGAAAATTAATAAAGTGAATTCCTGAATATTTTCAAAGAAACACATATAGAGAAAATTAGCTTGTTCCAGGAGCAGGAGCAGGTCATTTTACCAAGTCATGTTCCCATTTTCTAAACAGAAGACAAACACCTGACAACTCTCAAGCAATTGTGAAACATTTGATATTTGATATCAGATAGCCATTACCCCTTAGGAAATCAGCCTATGATAACTTTCATAAACAATTCACTTCATTATGAATCAAAGTAAAGAAATAATTAAAGAACCACAAGTGAAATGTTATATGAACACTTGCATTTAATCTAAATTCTAAGCACAAATATCTACCAGGGCATCAAATCAATTCATAAACCCTAAAATCAAGCATATATGAACTGTAGAGAAACCAGTAATGCCTTACCCGAGA
Organism: Glycine tomentella; assembly: GCA_007407185.1. Taxonomy (NCBI): domain Eukaryota; kingdom Viridiplantae; phylum Streptophyta; class Magnoliopsida; order Fabales; family Fabaceae; genus Glycine; species Glycine tomentella. Next base: position 773,663 of record PYAF01004627.1, read on the forward strand.
TTAAACATGCTATTGATGGGATCCAAAAGCTGTGGTTGTGGAGGATGCTGCTGCTGCTGCTGTTGTTGCTCCAGTTGTTGGTGCTGGTGATGCTGCTGCTGCTGCTGCAAGCCGGCACCGGTCGCTACTGCCACCGCACTCGAAGGAGTTCCCTTGGCTTCAACAAATCTCCACATGTACCACGAAGCAACGGACCGGTAAGGCCTCCACTTGTCACACAAGTGGTCCATCTGCGAGGGCCGGGGCAAGTCCTCGAGGTTGTAGAGAAGTTGAACTCCTTTCCTGACGCCAAGGTCATTGATGGGGAGAACATCGGGTCTGTGGAGTGAGAAAATCATGAACATGTGAACAGACCAAGAGCCAATGCCATTGACCATGGTGAGCATGGTGAAGAGCGACTTATCATCCATGTTCACAATGGCGGAATCGGAGAGTATCCCGTTCTGATACTTCCTCGCCAAATCATGAAGGTAACTCGCCTTCCGCCCAGAAACCCCAATCTGGCGAAGCTGTTGGGGTGTTAGGGCGAGAACGGTTTCGGGAACGACGCCGTTTTCGCCTCCGCAAAGCGCTATGAAGCGCGTGTAGATGGAGGTGCCGGCTTTGTACGCGAGTTGCTGGTACAAGATGCTGCGGGTTAGGGCGAGGAAGGGAGTGTGGAAATTGTCGAAGGTTGGGGGTTGGTGAATGTCGATAAGAGGGGAAAGGACTGGGTCCGCGTTGCGGAGGTACCGGAGCGCGATCTCGACCTCGCCGTCGCAGGAGAGTGAGCGCGCCACTATGCGAGGGACCACCGTCAGGGCTCGCGGCGGAGCAGCCTTGGTGGCGTTGCGGCCGCCGGTTCTGGCGGGTTTGGAGGTTTCGGTTTGGGATTCGGAGGTGGAGGGGTCCGGAGAGACCTTCCGGATCTTGCGGGGACGGAGGGGGATTTTCGTGGCTGGGGATGTTGTCGGCTGAGGGACATTGTTTAGTTCTGAGTCCGCCGTGGCACCGTCGGGAACGGCGGTTGCGGAGGGGGCGGGGAGATGTTGAGGTTCGATTAGGGATTGTGCTTGACCTAGAGTCTGTTCGCCCATAAGTGAGATTGGGGAACGTACAATTGGGAGGGTTTTTTGGAGATGAATCGATGCAATGTGATGAACGGAACGGAACTCACTCTGCTTTAACGGCTTTGTTTCTTCATCCTTTCCTCACTCAGTTTCTCGCTGCTCTGGTTTCTTCGTCTTGGTCTTCGTCGTTCGATCTTGCCTTGGTGTGGTTTTTTCTCTTTTCTTTGTCACACGCCACCTCGCAATGCGTGCTGCACGTGAACTTCTACATTCCTGTTGGCCCAAATCAATCCGGCATTGAGAAGCCCAATGTTATGAAATGTGTCCGCGCTAGTTTTTTTGTAGAAGGCTTCTGCATGCTTATTTCAGACTAGCCCGATCCTTCAAACAAAACAAATATCAAATATATATTTTTATTCATAAGAGTATATGACAATCAAAAAGAATTTATTTATTTTGTTCAATCAAATTACACTCCCTTAACAAATATCAAATATTGAATGGTATATAGTGTATGAGTAATTTTAACAACACACTTTTTAATCTCCATTTTTACTTTAAAAAAAGATTTTTTCGAAGAGAATATTGTGTTGTAAGAGAGAGAATGGTGCAACCTTGCAACATACCCCCACCAAAACCAATAAATGATGGATAAGAAGGATTTAATCTTACAAAAGTATCAGTTTGTGATAATTTAATCTATTCGCAACAGCCTTTGCCACAGAGAGATCGCATTGATCTTAAGAATAATTTTTTCAAAATTTAGTTTGAAGATGGAGATAGGAGAAAGCCATGTTGCTATATCGATGAGAATATTTTGCTAGAGTTATGGCTTCCCTGGAAAGATGTTGTTACCGTGAAACTTCTTAAGAAATTGATAGGATGCCTGATTATGTGAGACTAACCAAAGATTATCTAGTGAATTGTTTGAGGTATTGATGCAGTGGACGTGGGTAATGTTTTTTTTATGGTAAAGTTCGATTTCATCAAAATATCAAAAGAAAAGGCTTTCATGGGAGTTCATGGATGATCTTTTATCATTATCAAGTTAGACCATGGTGATGGATTTTACTTCTTCTTGTGTTAAGATAGGTAGAACATTGGTTTGGATTCATTTTCCAAGTCTTTCTATGAAGTATTATGATGGAAGTGTTCTTTTGGCTTTGGCCGCCGATGGTGATCGAGACACCCAGTTAGAGTGAATGTTAGAATTGTAGATGCATCAAAGGAAAATTTGTTAAGAGTATGTGTTGAGATTAATCTTGATCGAGTTTATATTGGAAAAATATATATGATTCAGAAATCAATGATTTTATGTAGAATATGAAGGTTTACATCTCTTTAAAAGAAAATAGGTTTTATGGTTACATTACCAAAGTTGTAACACAACACTGAAAATAGAAGTTATCACTCATATAGTAGATGGGCTTGGAAAAATGCACGTGCACTACCAACATGAAACCCTAGTCCAGAACAAAGGTAACTTGTCAATTGTGATGTGCGGGAAAAACAATCCAAGTGGTGTCAAAAAGATAATAGAGGAAACAAAGGTAAAAATGTAACGAAGCAAGAATCAAGGAAGGTAAACAAGGGAATTAGACCATCTCCAGCTCTAGTATCTTAGAGTTGCTTAAACTCAAGAAATCGTTTCTTATTTTTTTTTTCTTTGTTGGAGGTAGTTTAGGTGACAAATTGAACATCTTAAAATTAAGAACTGCTTCTTATATAAGGAACGCTCATTTAGGAATTAAAAAATAATTTATTTACAACTACAAGCATCATCTAGTACAAAAAGGAGTAAGTATGGGATCTTTTCAAAGAAACATTGTATTGGAGAAAAACACAAATTTCATTTCTTATTTATTTACATGGATAGAGGACCCACCAAAAATTAATAAGAAATGCAAATAAACTCCTATAGCTGGAGATGCCCTTAATATATCTAATCCCTTTAATGATAATGATGTAGGAAATTAATTCTAGCGAAGCAAACACTTCTAACATGTAATAAAAGTTTAAGGTTCTGGACTCTGTCAATAATGAGAAGGCTGCAAATAGGAAAACAAAAAGTTCAAGAAATGATAAGAAAATAATAGGAAGGAATCAGGTGCCTAATTCAACTCTTATTTTAATTGCATAATCTTCAATATACCCCACCGATGATTCTCATAAGGATGGAGGGAGTAAAGACGAAGAAAAAATAGTTGCCTCTGAACTCCCGAAACCAATTAACACGAAAAGCATTATTATGCATCCTACTGGCAATCAAATGGTTATATATGTACAAGTCTTGACCCCAAATAAACTGGCATGTTTGGATAAGCTTCTCTAGAAATACTTCTAGAAGAAGAAAATAAGAGCAAAAAGATGAAATGAGCTTCTCCATAAGTAAAAATAAGTTCTCCATTAGTTAATTTGTAGAAGCTCACCAATGTAACTTCTCTAAAAGATGAGATGACATCTACAAATTTGCTAATAAAAAGCTTATTTTTACTTATGAAAAAGTTCATTTCATTTTTTTCTCCTTACTTTTCTCTTCTAGAAGTGTTTCTAGAGAAGCTAACATCCAAACAAGTCCTATTACTTCTTGGTAATCCTGAATCTCTTGATTTAGTAAGGGTAGATGGTAGAAGCGATCACTCATGGAGTAGATGGGATTGGAAAATTGCACGTGAAGTACCAACATGAAACCCTAGGTCAAAATAAATGAGGGTTGTTAATTGTGATGCGCAGAAGAAAAAAATCCAAGTCACGTTAAAAAGATAATAAAGGAAATAAGGGTAATATGTAATGAAGTAACAATTAAGGAAAGATTGATAAAGGAATTAAAATATTTGATACCTTATAAATGATAATGATGGAAGAAATTAATTATGGCCATGTAGACACTCTAACATGCAGTACAAGGTTAAGGTTGTGGACTCCACTAATAATGGAAAGGTTCCTAATAGGAAAAAACATGAAATGATCCAAAAAAGGGAAAGAAATGGGTGCATCATTCTAAGCCTAATTAAACTCTTATTTTAATTGCACAATCTTCAATAGGCCCCATTGGTGATTCTCGTAAGGATGGAAGGAGTAAGGGTAAAGAAAAAATAGTTGTCTTTGAACTCCCGAAACCAATTAATATTTTAAGCATTACGCACCCTACTGGCATTCAAATGGCAATTCATGTACAAGTCATGGCCCCAAATAGACTATTACTTCTTGGTGATCCCAAACCTCCTCCTGATTTAGTAAGGGTGTAGATGGTACAGTCTCGCAAAATGCGAATCTAATGATGTGGACAACTTGAATATTGAAGATGAGATGATTATTGACACTTCAATAACATATTTGGATTTGTTTGTTGACTACTCTTATCTCATGGTTGTGATGACGATAGTTTTCAAATATTTCTCTTTTAATTATCTTAGTATGCCAAGGGCTTTGCTAATAAGGTAAATCATAGACATATGCATGAGTTGATGAGTAAATACAACCCAACTCATATGTTTCTATGTTATGTTATTTTTTCACAAAAATATAACACTACGAAAACAATTTTTTGTTGTAAATAATTTCACAGCACACAATAGAAATAGACACCCGTTTTTGTTGTTTATGGTGAATGTATTACACTCCTTATACAACAATGAAAATATGTTTCTGTTAAAGAGTAATTTCGATCATTACAAATATATATATTTATAAAGATTAGGGGAGAACTTTAATAAGAAAAGAGAATTAAGAATACCAATGAATTCCAACAAGCCCAAAGCTTTCTTGGGTAGTTCTATTCCAAGCATTATATTTGAATGGAATGCGCTGCACATTATATTTATATATATGTGCCGCTTGTTCATTGTACCCCTTTTGTTAATCACGAAACACTGCTAGCTAGTAGCAAACACAAGCAAGCCATGACCATGTTATGAAAGCGATTTCAAGCATCAAACTAACAGCTCCCTGGAAATGAAACAATATGAATGGCTTGTTGGACAAGTACTTGTAAATTTTATCAATTGCCATTAGCCAAGTCATTTTCTGTAAAGGAATACATGAAAAACATGTCCCCTTTTAAAGGTATATATACTGTTTTGCTGCTTTTAGGGAATATTTTTGGAGTTGAGATTTTTTTTTTTCGGTTGAGCCATCAACCTTGGGCAATGATCATTTTTTTTTCTGTTTTTTTAAACATTGGCAATGATAAATGTTGGTCACTATTTATTCAACTCATGAAGTTTAACAACGAGTCGAAAAAATGAAGTCCGTGCTCTTTTAAATTTTAATTTTTAAACTAAATGATATTAAAAAATAGAGGTACGTAATATTTTTTTTATTTTTTTTATAACGTTAATATTTATTTTATAGAAGTATACAGTATATCTCTAAATATAAAATCGTATTATAAACACACTAAATATTGTATATAATATATTACGCACTAAATACTACACAACACTTCATCCATTTTCTTAAGTGACGATTCTTTGGAAAAATATTATTTCTACATATCTATTATTTTCAAATTTTAAGATAACATTAATTTTTTTAATAATATATCATAAGTTGTTAACAAGAACTCGACATAAAGAGGGGTAGAGGTCGATCGAAACTTAATTGAGAAAGGTAGTTAAACAAAATCTAATGGAGTGTAATATAGATTGACGGTATGTCTTAAGACAAACGGGAGAGAAGCTATAAGTTTGGTGGAGGATTAAACCTATTAATAATTATATTTTTCAGTCATTTCCTTGTTTTAGTTCTTTCTTTTATCCCTATTTTATTTTAGCTTATTTTCTTCCCCTCTTCTTTTTGTCTCATTTTTTATTTATTATTAGGTTCATCTATCATCAATCGTAATTAACTTTAAGTAAAGGTACTGTTGATGATGTTGAATATACCAATTAAACACCAATTAGATAATTATATCCTAAATTGATTCTTGAATTAATGCAATTGTCACTGACACATTTATATGCATGTGTGGTAAGCATTTAACGTGAGTTGTGTAAAATCGTACTTGATCGGTTAGATATATTCTTTATAAAAAAAATATCATTTCAACTAATCTCATGACTAAACACAATGATACAATGATGGTAAACCGCCAACCATGCCACTTATTATCTCTTACAAAAATCATTTTGCGAGTTACACTAAGTATGTTCTGTTCGCTTCACTTATAATAGTTGTTACTCTACTGAATATTAACTTGAATATCAAAATCTATGCAGGTACACACCCCAACGCTAGTGACAACCTCTTCATGACTAGTTTTATGGATTTAACTTATAAAGCATCCTATAGCAGTGGAGGTGAACAAAAATTAAACTCTTAATAATTTAGCAAATTCATTTATAATTTAAAAAAATAAAACTTATTTTTAGTCCCTACAAAAATCATCATTCTTGATTTTAGCCTTTATCAAAATTTTACTCATTTCCGGTTCTTAATGTTAAAAAAAAATTGTGATTACAGTCCCTCAAAAGCCCCCTTTATAGCGACTTAAAAAAAATTGTAGTATATAGTTTATAAAAAGAGATACAATTTTTATAAGAACTTAAAAACAATAGTAATTTTTGAATAACTAAAATTATATTTAAACCTTAAAAAATATGAAAGAGTTTAAGAAATAAAGATAGGTGTATCACCACTCCATTCGAAGCTTCAGCATTCCAAAAGTTGTCTGGTTGATTTCGTCAGCCTTTTATAAGAATCTGCTGGTTTCGATTTTAGAACATGGAGGGCCAAGTTTGTGTAAAATACCGTTCTCATTTCTCACTTTTATGTTTAAATTGATTCTTTCATATTTTTTTCCGTGAATCATCACATTATTTTTGTTAGCCAGTTTCCCTACCATCTCTTTTGAGACAGCAAAGTCATCATTTATATCTTTCCGATCGAGAGAGATAAAAAATGAATAACTTGAGAAAATATGACATTCAATGGCTATGTTTTACTATTAACTGGTTGGTCCGTCTAGCTTTGAGACAATTAAACAGAAACACAAGGTATGGATGCTTTGCATATATATTATATGGAAAGAAAAAAATAAAAAAGTTAATAAAATATCTTATGGTACTAAGCCAAGCATCCAACACATATTATTTATTGGTAAATCGCACTTCACTGCAGACTCAGAGCCTTCATCCTACATTATGATAAAAATACAATCAGACTCAATCAAATATGATAATAATCTTCATAACAATATACTAGCTTTGACACAATACTGCATTGGGCAAATATTATTTGGTAATATGATTAAATATAAAGTAAACAATGGTTGTTGAAATTACCTGGTTTCTTCATCCATGTAACCGTAGCCTCTTGCAGCACTTCGGTAATTGGGAAGGGGCACGTGACCTTCCTCTATCTTCTTCACATCTTCCACGAGCTTCTCATAATGCCTTTTCACTTCCTCCACCGTTTTTCCTCCGACGGCCCTGGCCACCGTGTGCCACCTATCTGGGGTGTCCTTGTCGAAGATGGCAAGGGCATTCTCAAATCTCTTGTTCTGCTTCGGAGTCCAACCCTGGCTTGAGGCCATTGTTGTAGCAACACACACTCAATCAATGAAAATTAAGTGTTACAAATTAGAGAGCTGTGATTTTAAGGGGACTAACATTGGTACGCTTTATATAGTAGTTGGGGTATAAAGTGTGAGTTGGAGGTTGTGTTGTGTACTTGATGCTCATGCTAGCCGTTGCTTTCCGAACAAAACTGTGGGACAGATTCTGAAATTCCTAGATACCGACGTGGTTTTCTTTAACTTTCTCCTAATTTTAATTGCATGTTTTTTTAATAATATAATTACCTTAAGGCTTAATTAACCTCCAAGAAATGTAAGCAAAAATTGCCTTAATCGAGAAAGGTGTGTTGTCTCCTGTGAGTTTCACTCATTCATTCTTGTGAATTCCTTGTCACATCACATGCATGCCTCCCGTTACAGAATTTAACATAATTCAGACACCGTTTTAATTTCTGTCCAAGGCAGGATTTGATTTTGATCCTCATGGAATTTCATGTTCATGCTGTCAGTTCCCTGTCCTGGCATGGATATATATGGCCATAAACTACGGATCTAAACTAACTATATATGCAAAATAAAATGATCTCTAGCATGTCTGGAAACGGACCAGAGACACGATTTTTCACATCTAAATAAACGTTACTATTTCTTACTTTTAACGTTTTTCTTTTCTCACATTAGGGACATGATTTGTTGGTTTTAGAAGGTGTGAGCTTCTCGCTCCACCAAAGAAATGTCTGTATATTCTTCGACCGAATAACCTGGGATTTACATTCTTTACTCGATCCTGCCGTTTGGATACAAGTTAGCTAGATGCAGTTCTTCGTGAACTATTCTCTAATTAGAACGAGTTTTAATCAGTTTATTTAGCAACTCATGCTGATAAACAATGGAAATTTTCATTACGTGAATTATCGAAGTGATTTTAATCAAAGAACAATACCAAATATATTTTTGTGCTTTGTTTATTAAATTGATAAATATATTACTCAAATTTCCAAATTAGAACGTTAAGTAGTAAACTTAGCTAGGCAGCATATTAATTAGCACATACTTGACTAGAGTTATAGGCATTCAAAGTTGCATTTTAGTCAAGGTTGTAGGCTATCGAATTTTTAATAGTTTATGTTTGCGTGGATATGATACGTGCATCATATACAATATGCATAATTGTAATTCTGCAAATTCAACTTTAGAACATTATTATAAACAAATAAAAATTATAAATCACTTTCATTTTAAATGACTTATTGTCAACAAATAAAATATCATCAATTCATTTGATCAGTCAAATTAAAAAGGACAATTTGCATTGTTTAATTCATAAAGGGACTGCTTCTATGTTTTAATGTTACACCTACTTACTTCTATGTCTCGTGTATCATGTGCAGTGATGTTAGATTTTGATAACTTAAAAAAAAGGTTTAGATATTGAAGCATATGAAAATCGTGCGAGCTTTCATTTTGATTTGTGATGACACGTAGGGCTGTGAAGATCTTAACTTGCACGTTAGAGAGGACAGGTGGGTCCAGCAGCTTAGTCCATAACCACCAGCAGCGTTCACGGGAGTAGATAGGTGCCTTGCGTCTATGTAGAAATTTTCACGCCAAGAGTTCCACCTTGGAGCTAGCTGTGTATGGATCATCAGACACAAAACCAACAAAAGTGCTTTTTATCTTTTCAGCTGTTTCCTCTCTGTAATTTCTGTCCTTTGCAAAACAGTACCACATTTTCATCTTATACATCACTCAATTTTGTTTCAAGTGAGTCGAGCTAACGATAACAACATAAAACAAACTTAGCAGTGAAGTTGCGTTGCTAGAGACTTCAGCTTCTATAAAACGCTCCTACTCTTCCTAGCTAGTGTTCAAAGTTCCAAAGTGCCTAACTTAATTGCTTTGCCATTTCTTACTTCTCACTCCCTCCTATTTAACACTCGTTGAAATCCCTATCAAACTTCAATCTATTATGACAAATTCATAATGTCACACTACATATATTTATTGCTCCGTATTAGCTAGGCATTATGGTTTATATACATATATACAATTCCAACTATATTAAGCATATATAGTGCACCTAGAGTAATATTGCGGAGCCACAATGGGAGAGACATGTATGCAGCGTGGCTATATTTTGGTTTATCAAATGAAGCAAAGAAAAGAAAGAAAAAAAGCTATCTGTATGTTAGCGTTATCTTAAAGTTAATCTTGTCCCTGCCGGAGAAAATAAGTAAATAAAGGTTAGAACTTAGAAGGCTAGGAAAGTGAACCTCAGAGATTAGACGACATAGGACACTTTCCATCTGTTTTACATTAACATATATAATGTAATCTCAAATCTAGTATCTTACATGATGAGCAACCGAAAGTGCTTCCGTAATAAATGGTTTATTTTACATTGAATGAAAGCGACAGAACAAAAAAAAAAAAAAAGGGGGAAAAGTTATGTGGCCCGGAATAGAATTTTTGTATCTACTTTCTCACTTCTCTTCACAATGATGGATATGCATGCTCGAACAAAATATAGAACCACACATATAACTTAAATTGGTGGCTGAATTTCATCCTTGGAGCTGCCACCAACAATGTTCATTGAAGATTAATTTAAAGATGACTAGTATTAGTAATTTATTGAAATGGGTATATGGTATATTATATGATGATTGACCTTGTTCAAAATAACAAAACAGAAGAGTTCCACCAAGAAACATTTCTACTTTATTTGATCCGTAGCAAGAGGTGAGGTGATGCTGATACATTCAGAATCCTTATCATCCACGCATATCCCTCAGCCGAATTTATCTCTGAATTGAGCTTCCCTTTCTGTTTCAGAAGCTTTATGAGAACTCCACTACCGATTCAAGTTGGCATTTGGGGCCACTGCATTGATTTCTAACCAACCATGGGTTAGTATCCATACTTGGATTCCAAAACCTAGATGCTTTGAAAGCTGTAGTCAAAGGGACTCACCCTCTAAATTTGCTCAGCTAGCATAGTTCCGCATAATAGCCAATGGATCTAATTCGGAGACAGCGAAAAACAAAAAATATGTTTAGTCAAACTAGACTAACTTAATTACATTCCTTTCACCTATATATTATCTGATGCTAGTATGTTACGATGACATAATTTACACCAAGAAAATAATTAACTAGAAACTAAAAGTTTCCGGTGCAAACCTCCTATCATTTATGCTAAAACACGGTGCATTATCCCATCTTCGTCATGTCAAATGGCAAAAGAATCCTCGTATTCCCCCGAAGATAGATTATTACGAGCTATACTTGGCATTCAGGTATCCACCTCAAAGGAAACTTGTCTAAAACTACCTACAGGCGGTGAAATTTGTAAATAAAAGGATTAATTCCTTCTGTCGTGTATCCTCGATTAATGCAGCCTCATATGCTTGAACTTTAGGTTTATAGTATTAAGCGAAAGGTTATACCTATACTTATGTGGTTAAGTGATCCTACTCACATTAGGCCTAGTGCTCAGGTGGTTTGGCCAATAGTGGGCCAAGAAATATTGAATGGTGATGTAGGGGGAGGGTTCCGAGGAATACAAATAACCTCCGGTTTTTTTCAGATTTGGAGAGCATCTGGAATAACTAGTGAATTACAACTGTATTGTACCGCAATTGGTAAAAAAATCAGAAAAGGTTACGAGATTTATATTAACTGCATTCAGTATAAGTTCAAGACACATAAGGGCTCTAACCATATTCCGGCTCGTGATCAACCCATATATACCTGATCATTTATCAAAGGCCAATCTTCGGTAGAAGAGAAGGTTCCTTTGGAACACTTATTTATTTCTATTTCAGTATACCGACAACTAAGAATATAGTGAGATTTCAACTCATGTAAGCAGACAAGAAGAGACCATAGTTATTGTTTACATTATTTCCTGTTTATATAAATTTCTCCTTAAATATTTAAAGAAAAGGCAAATACTAAACTAGTGGTATTCCCAACAGTGTTAAATAATTGAAGAGATAATTTTACTGTTCATAATAATCCTACCAAAATCGAGAGAAAGAAAGGAAAAAAGACAAATAAGAAGATAGAAAGAATATAATTTTTCTAATAACTTAAAATCAACTTATAACTTTTGGAAAAGTTAAATAAGAGAACTATAAAAGTTAAATACACAAATTGATTTTAACTTGTGTGAGAAACTCAATTTATTTTATAATTTTATTCTTTGCTCCTAGGAGCACTTAAGAAATGTTTATACAATTATAGTGATATGGGGGTATGGCGAATTGGATACAGAGGGTTATTGAGAAAATAATAATGTAACCATGGAAGAGATTGTTGTCTGCTATCTTGAATTCATACTTCACATTTCAATATGCCTTTTGCAGCACTGATCATTTGTTGAAACAGACTCTTCAACTTGGACATATAGGAAGAGGAAGAGGATATATCCTAATATCATCAGTTGAATAAACTTGGAATCCTTATCATCCATGTTTATTTTCCACCATAAACCAATCACCGGGGCATGATCAATTGTTCTTTCTTTACAACTAGTAGTGCTCTATTTTCTTCGTGAGGTCCCTTCTTCACAAGTTGAAGGATATATACCCTTGGTCTTATTATAGATGTTACGCCCGCATTGCTACTCCAAACAAGTTTCAATCAATTCTTTGCGCAGTCACAAAGTATTTAGAATTGGAGGAATATTATTGATCGACAAAGAGAAGCCATAAAGTGAAAAACTCTAAAGAAAAATTCCATACTGACCCATTAACTCTCTGATGCTGTGTTTGAGATATATAACGTTAACGTTAGCACCAAGCTGGATTTAATTTGATTTGATTTAACTTCACATTATATATTATGCAAATATCAATTTTTATGTTTGGAACTTCATTCAAGTCTGCTAGTGTACGTAAATAAGTATATATCCTGTCCTGTTATAAAAATGACTTGATACAAAGTGACAGTGATATATAGTGTCTTCGACTCTTGGAGCGAAAAGGAAAATATATACAACTAATTAAGTGTACGACAATAAGTTATATATACCTGTCGTAAAACCTTATGTTCATATTTACAGGATTGAGAGCTAAGATAATGGATAAGATTTTATACCAATGAGCTTGGGTCAGTAAGAATATACGTACTATTCAAAAACTTAGGCCGTGTTTGGCACACCTTTCCAGCCACTTCTAATATTTTTACTAACTTAAAAATTGTTTTAGTAATATTTGACAAAAACAAGTTTTTTTAATAGTTAATAACATTTTTTAAAATTCTTCAAATAGTTTTTTTTAAAAAAATGCTAATTTTTAATTAGCTACTGATTTTTTAATAATTTTTTTGTCCTTAAAATATTTATAAGATTCCCTTTTTAATTTTTTTTATGTAAGACTGGATTTTATTATTTTTTTTTTGTTCTCTTCTTTCACTCATAATAACCCATAAGTAGGGTTTTATTATTTTTGCTATTTTACATAAGATGCTACCCGTTTATTATATTAGATGTTGATAATGATAGATAATTATTTTATTTTATTTTCTATTATTATTTGAATATTTTTATACTACATTATTTATTTTAATTATAATA
>PYAF01004627.1:788698-813149 GCA_007407185.1 Glycine tomentella
TATAATTTTTAAATATTTTTAATACAAAGTTAAAATTTTGTTTTTAAATTTTATTTTTAATCATTTTTAAAATAAAAATAACAATTATTATTAATAATAATATTATAATGTCTATAACAACAATTTGAATAAAATTAAATTAAAAAATTAAGAATACTAATATATATTCATAATAACTTATTATTTAATTTATTCTTAATTATTAATTTAAAATAAAATTATATCATAAATAGAATATTACTCCTTAATATTAAAAATATCAAAATTAATATTTAATTATCAAAATTATATATATATATATATATATAACATTAAAGTCAATAACTTAATTCTTCATTAAATATAATTAGAAACATTAAATTCAATTAAATCTGAGAATTATTATAAAATTAAATGATGAATCTAACGATTAGAAAAAGTTCAGTGAAGTTTATGTATAGGTGATGCTTTTCATTCCTACATGGAGGTGATATATTTGTGTAATAACAAATTGATACTTGATCATTTTGATCCTACAATTCCCATTGTTGATTGCATATTTTTACGGTAGTTGTTATTGTTTGTTGCGAATGTAGGGTATGTTTTAGTCATTGGGCTTACATGGCCTTATGCTGATAGATATGAGTTAGATTCCTTGAGAACTAATGGGTTCTTCATTGAATGGGCTTCATGTAGGTTTACAGTGGTTTGATTTCCTTGGGGTAGACCTTACCAGAACAATTGTACCACAAATTAGAGGCTTGCTTGAGGTGAGGCACTAGATTGCACTACGTTGGGCAAACGAGCCTATTCATGTCATGCCCCAAGGTCAAGTTTTTGAAATTGGTGATTAGCAATTGAAAGGCTTCAGAGCCATTTTTTTTAATTCCACACTTCTACCTCTCCCTTGCTTGCCTTATTTCTTTGAAGCTACAATGTTAGGTTATATATATGTCTAGTACCTTTTTTCTACCTTTGTCCATGTAATTAAAGTACAGAACTTGCAATCATACAATGGAACACATTATAAAGAATATGAACCAATCTTGAGAATCACTATTTTAGAGTACGCAACTATTTAAAAGCTTAAAAATGACAAAATTTGCACATCAGAAGTAACATTATCAGAAGGACAAATTACCAGAAGCATATTAAACTGATCATGCCTTCAAAGGATCAAAGTGTAATAAGATCAGAAACATAATCAGAAGATGGAACCTGAGTAGAACATGATCAAATAGTAGCCATATCAGAAACTACGTAAGATCATAAGTTATGTCACAAGATGCAGATTAAACAAGGATTTTGAAGCAACATATGAGTTCACTCATAGAATTGAACAAGTTTATGAATGTGCAACCACTGATCATTTAACATGTTAGCAGAATTGTTTCTTGGCAAACTCTAGTAAACTCGAGTGGATTAGCTTTAATTTATTAGTGAGTGGGTGAGTTCACTTAGGCAGAAAAATTAAGCAAGAACGAGCGTCATTTTGGGGGAACTGAGGCGTGTTTAGGCAGAACTTCTGGGTTGGTTCTCATTAATGATTTCCCTTTCATTCTTTATTTTATCTCTTGCGATTTCTGTCTTGTTCTCTTATCTCCCAGGAGTTCAATATGGTTTCCAACTGATTCAAACTTTGTTTAAGTGAAAGCTTTGTTCTTTGTTCCGATATAGGTCTGTTAAAGGTCTATATGTAGTTCTCTTTATCTTTCGACTTTATTTTCTGTCTCTTCCAATCTCACTGTTTTGCTACGCCTCTTCTAAATGCCTAACAATAGAGAAACAAGGAGGTTAATAACCGATGTTACTCCTTAGTATCACCTCTTCCGTATAAAATTCAAGGTGATACCATTATTTGTATTCACTTTACTTGAGGTATATTCCAAGTGCTAAAATATTGGGACTATATTGGATCTTTTAAGTATATTACAGTATAAGATTTGTTATGTTTAGGTGAATTGGGATTGACCTAATACTAACATTTGTGTATTGAATATTGATAATGATAATTTTGTTGTGTTTGATATCAATACCAAACCATAATTTTGGTTTTAGATTCAAGCATGATTTTGCATTTTAAAAAATTAATGCATTTTACATGCATGTAATGTTTACATAATATTATTAATAATACTAGTAATTTTGCCATTTTCAAAAGAAAATATTTTTTTAAATTGACTTGAGATAAATAGTATTGCAAAAATATTGGTTAAATAAATTTTTATTGAATAAGATGTTTAAATTGCTTAATTATTAAATTTTAATTAACAATTTTTCAAATACAAAATTTGCCTAGGGCCTATAAAATTCTAGAAACGGCCCTGAACTTGTTGAGACTATAGAAGATTCTAAGTCTTGTGCTACAGTAATTTTTTTAATAAAATTTTAATGATAAAAATTGATGTTAATAAAAAAGCATGCATCATTGAAGAAAATATTAAATAGCATTAATTAAAATTATGAACTAAATCAGGGGACTGATACAAATATTTCTCTAAGGCATATTGTTTCGAAAGGAAATGAAAAAGTTGTAGTGGTAATGTAATGGAGTTCAAGCAACTATCAAGTGACGGAAAGGAAAAAAAAAGCATAAACAGAGGATGTTGGTCAACATAATTTTTTTTACACGAATCATTCTTTCAATGATATTAAAATCTAGTGTTAACAAAATTTTATATTAATATTCATTATCCACTATTACTTTTTTTTGTTACCATATTACTTATTAACTTATCAATATTGAAAATCACCTTCAGTGAAATAATCTTTCTCAACCACATTCAAGAGATTCACGCTCAAGATCTTGCTTGAAAAATTCTAGACCAATTCCATTTGTACCAACGTAATGTTTGTTTTATTTAAAAGGCGTACCACTGTTAATATTTCAACCTATTATGATTTTAATTCCTGAAAGAATTATGGGAAAATAAATTAAAAGTCAAAATATTAGTGAATTAAGCGCAACCGAATACTAATCAAACTCGTAATCGGACACTAAATGATGAAACTCAATTAGTGTAATTCCTGCTGCTTAGTGGTATTAATTACTTTTGTGAAGTGCCCGACGAAACTATACAACGCTAAAATCTAGTATTTTTTTACCCACTGTAGCAAACGTTTAAAATACTACTGTATAGCAATTTTTTCTTTTTCTTTTTTGAGGGGTGTATGCGGGGGAGGGGGAGATCAATTACTAAACCGAGCTATGTCCAAAGCCAACAAAACACAGAAGAGAAATGAGAATCAGGAACATTGAACACGTGACAGAGCAGATTCCAATTTCCAAACCCAACAAAACAGAGAAGGGAGACGAGAACCAGGAACATTGAACACTGGGCAGAGCAGAATTTGCTTTCCAAATCCAAACTACCCAAAATTCCTCAACTTAAATGTCTGGCGTCTCACAAGCCATAATGCCAAATTCATGTTGCATGAAATCTTCACTAGGTCTGTAATACTTTTCTGGAGAGTATAAGCCCAGGTTAGATACTTGACTGGTATAAAGACAAGCAAATCTCTCAACCTGCATCATGTATATAACGCAAGCTCATCAGAAGAATATCATTTTGAAATCAGAAGAAAAAACATGCATCATTTTTACAGGTTTCTTTTAAAATTGCTATATTAAGATGCAAGTGTTTGCTCACATATGTTTTACGTGTTGCTCTGATATTCTAAGGCGTAGTTTTGTACGGGTTGCTATGCTATTTGAATAATACTAGTAAATCTCCCTAGCAGCCACTCTAGTTAGAAACATACAAGTACTATTTCCTGTTGTACTTGATAATGGGGCATGAACCTAAATAATTAAAGAAAGTCACATTTACCTGATGAGCAAAGCGAGAATTCTGATAACCAGTTTTCATAAGCTGTCCCCATGGCTCGTGAAACTACAATGATTTATGGCAAACATCAACATTGTGTATACAGCATAAATTAGATATATTGTAATTGTACCGGACTAATAGGAAGAAAGGGAACTGGAGAGAGTCTACAGGTGAACTTTCTACCCTTTGATGTAATTTTCTCTGAGCTTCTTGATGACTTAATCGCACTCTCTCTCTTTCAAGCTGCCAAAAAAAGCCGGTTATCAAATATCTAAAAACTTGGACTTCCATTCATGGAATGAGAATAGTCGTTAGGGCCAAACCTTCAATTTATCAAGTTCAGAAGATAACTTCTGCTTGGAATCAGCATCTGGATACTTGAATCTGAAAAAAAGTGCACTAGTCTATAAGAAATCAAACAGAAAAAAAAAGCAGGACTTGTGTGGGAGGTCTAGAGTTATACTAACTTGAGAGACCACTTCAAATGATGTATTTCATCCTCAATGCAGTCACGCTTACTCCTCAAGAATTGAAGTTCCTGCACAAGACTATTCATGTAAAAATCTCCCAAGATGCAAATTATCATGTCAGAAGTACACAGAAGCAAGCTCATTTAAAATGCCAGAAGTCCACATGAAAATCTTTCATACAAGACTTAAACCAGTAATTTTCTCAATTTTTATTTTTAATCAATAATAATAATAAGCACCTTGCGGGTATCCCTAGATTCCCAGAGGAGTTTAACCTCCTTCTCCAGCTCTGGGATTACAAGCATTGTTCTCCATCCTGCACATTGAGCACATCGCATCAAAATCAAATTAAAGTTTCTTAAAGCAAGATCCAGAAATATAAGTGAATTTCAAAAGGAATAGTTAACAATTGGTTTCTACACATAAACAATTATTCTATTAACTCATTAAGGATTCCATCAATGTTTGGATCTATGGTTATACGAAGATGGATAAAATAAGAAATGAAGATATTCGGCAAAAGGTAACAGTAGTACCGATACGTGAAAAGATGAGGGAACATAGATTGAGGTGGTTTGGGCACGTAATGAGAAGGTCCTTGGATACTCCCATAAGAACAAAAGTTTGTTACCAAGAGTTCAACACAAAAAGAGGTAGAGGTGACCGAAACTTACCTGAGGAAAATTAGTTAAACAAGACTCAATGGAGTGGAATAAAAATTGGCAGACGATATGTCTTAGAACGAAATGGAGAAAAGTTATACGTTTGGTAGAAGATTAGACTTGTTGTTATCTCTATGTTCCAAATAATCCCTCTTTAGTCATTTTCCTCTCATCTCCCCCCTCCTTCTTTTCCTTTTTTTTTTCAATCTTCTCATATCTATCATTTGGTTCATCTACCACCGACCCCAATTAACTTGGATTAAAGGTGTTGTTGATGTTGATTCAATACAAATGCAAAATCCATTTATCAGAATAGTTAAAAGGATTAATGATATACCAAGAACCTTTTTGCTGCGTAGTATATCTCCATAAATGTGATCCCCAACATAGAGAACCTGAATATAAAGCATTCAATTTTTTACATGTATCTTCAATTTAGGGATAATAGTCAAGTGTACTTGAATCCTAAATCAACAACTACCTAAACATAATCAGCTATTTAAACCAGAAACCCCATCATTTGTTCATATTACAAATATGTAGTCATAACAATAAACAATATTACCTGTGAACTTGATTCAATGGAAAGCAGTTTATGCAGATGAGAAACATTGCCTCCCTACAACAAAAAATGACCATTTTCAAAACATTCACTTAAAATTGTTTTGAATAAACCTAAAGAAAATTATTTTTATTTTATTTTTGAAAATGATTATACCTGGAAAACTGGACAAGCATGATTCTTTGCTTCCGTGAATAACCTTGCTGAGGTATTACCCACCTTACAATAAAAATAAAATGTTTATACAAGATCTAAACAAATGAATAAAATGATGTGCAATTGTGTTAACCTGGGGTATAGGAGAGCCATTATCTGTATTGAGTAGCATTCCAGTCTCAGGCACAACCTCAAATAGGTTGGCACGATTTTCCTCATGAAAAAATCCTGGCTTTGCACTGTAGGATAGTGGACTTGAACAGGTTAGCATGGAAATCTATAAATTTCAATATAATTGAATGCAGTAAGAAACTCAAAAGTTAACTTTTCCCATTGAAAACACACTGCAAGAGTGAACCACAAATATGTTTAAAGTTGGATGTTTCTTATAAATTATTGAGTTCATATACTGAGTGATACATGATGTGTCTACAAAAGGGAGGAAGGCATGTATTTTAGTCTGATAAAAACAAATTGCAAATGCTATTCAATGCACAGCACAAGGACCAAAGTAAATCAGCATGTAACATTATTATGAAAGATTTACAGTATCCAAATCCAAGAATTATAGTATGAGGAAAATTCACTACAAAGCAGAACAACAAAGCCAAATATATATAACTAGGTACACATGCTAGGAGAAGAACATGACCTGCCAGTGATAACAACATCAAAGTATTGCAGCCAGCCGAAATTGTTACTCACATCTGCCTTACTGGATCCACAGAGGAAATTCATGACAATGTTTGTATAGTCCCATAAACTGCAAATCACATGCGAAAGTGTGAAAAATCCAAGTTAAAATGTTCATAGAGGATGAAACCAACTAGCATTCTTTGAGAAAACCTGTTCCAATATTTTCTGTCAAATCAATTCACTATAATTTTTAAATATTTTTCAATCCTTATAATATAATCTTTCATTCAACTCACGTTATTTTACTTTTCTTGTACATTTGATATCATAGAACATGCCTTTCCCACTTGGCACTATGTGTTAGTTTAAAAACAAAGGTGCTAAAATGTATTTCAAACATACAGTGATTGTTCCATCAATCATTAAAATGCTCAGGATAGATTCATTATTTAGTCATAACTGTTTTCCCTCTTTTTAGGGAAAATCATAACTACCTATTTGTCACTAAAAACGTTGCTTGTCCAGAGTCTCTGAGCATTTCAAGCATGGGCACTATTGAGGAGTTTTCATTAATATACCTGAGATAAAATTCAATGAAAAAATGACAGTCAGAGTAAGTTCATTAACAATTCATAGACAACATATGAATTTAAGAACACAACATCTAAAAGAAACGGTTAGCACATCAAAAGTCTAATATCTCATTGCAAGCATAATAAGTGTTTGTCCATTTCTATTAGGCTAGTGATTTTATATCCATACCGTTTTGGTTCTATAGCAACCATTTGCTTCAATGTTCCATCACGGTGGCACAAATCAACTGCAGCTCGAACATCTTTGTACATACGAGCATAACTGGAAGGACAATATTTAAAGGATATATCATATATGTATCATGGTGTGCTCACATGTAGGCTGTAGCCATTACTGGCTGCTTGACAGTTTCTAAACAGCTCACATGTAGGTAAGTATGTTCATACACATAAAGAAGCCAAATCTGTACGGGAGGCTAAATGATAACACACAGAGATTCTTTCAAAATACTATCAAAGATTGCCTTGTGTTTGAATGAACAAAAATTGCTTTGTCCAAGTATTTAATTGATATAAAAATAAAAGGCATTTAAAATTCTCAAAAGGAAAAATTATGCAATCCAGAATAAGACTCACTCAACACCCTCTTGAATCTTGCCAGGATTGTAATCCTTAAAATCAACCAGTTGAGCAAACAAGTAGGCTTCCGCAAGTGAAAATAGTGTATCAATTAGAGCATAGTCCGGTTCGTCAAAAGAATCACGTACTAAAGTATTTCCATAGGTCCCAACTTTATCTCCTTTTGATAACTCTCTAAATCCATGATAGGCTACTTTCACATACTTGTGACGATCCATCTAAATATATTCAGCCAACAATCAAACAGAGAAAATGAAGAAAAAAATAAAGTACCTGCAATCTGGTGATGGATTATTTCAATGGTTAAAAATGGTGACGAGAAAACATTTATGCAGTCTACACCTTCAATATGTTGCCTCTTTTTTTGTCAAGAACCAAGCCCCTGACCATGTACTTCCAGTTAAAAGACCAATTTAGTAACTGCAGAATAGAAAAAAGGCTTTAGCCAAATACAACAGAATTATACCTGAAAAGAATATGCAAACAAACAAAATCCTTTAACAAAGTGAACCAGGAGGAAGTTAGTAAATCTACACAAAAACACCTATTACACCAGCACTTGCATTATTATTAATGCATGAAAAAGAAGACAAAATAACCAAACATGGTAGAAGATCCCATAAGACTGATTGGACAAACCTCGCGAGGGTATCCCAAATCATAAACCAGCTTTTTGATTGTGCCTTGATAAGCAAGAGATTCGAAGGTTTCAGGCTTATACTGTGCCAGAGTATAATCCATGTCAAATCCCACAGCAATAATGTTCTTCATATTCAGTGACCGGTTACAAAATATCTGCTTGCCTATTTGAGTTTTAACTCCATTTTCAGGAGATGACCATACAAGTGGCTGTTTGCTGCCATCACGGCCAGGCAAATCTCTCAATCTTGAATCATGTACATCAATTTCATGGTTCCCATCCATTGAATATTGAACATGCAACAACGGATTAACTCCTGATATATTTAATCCATATGCAATTTAGTAATAATGAAACTATTATGTTGCCTATTTTCAGGGGGAAAAAATAGATTGACTGAATGAGTTCCATAACTTTCTAAACACAAGTATTTGAAACAAACATGCAAAAGAACTAAAAGCCCTTCCCTCAAAAATAATTCTGACATCTTACCTTGTGAAAGAATTATAGCATACAATGGACGAGGCTATGTTCCAACTCTAGGCTTCAAGAAACAACTATAAATTTAACTTGGGAATCAAGAAGAGTAATCCTCTAAGTTCCTAGTAGTATCTAATGCAGTATATTCTATTTCCCTCGGTAGCTACATCTAGCTTCGCAAAACGAATGGCTAAACACAGGAGAAATGAAAAAGCTTAGGGCACAAGAAATCGGATTGGGGAGAGAAAGGAAAAGGAACGAACCTGGTGACGTGGCGTTGGAGAGTGAGCGAGGTGGTTTGGCGCAGATTCTAGAGGCAAAGCGAAGGCGAGGAGGATAGAAAAGAGATGGGAGTTGAGGAGAGAAGTTGGAGAGAGAAAAGGAGAGGTGCTGCTTGGGAATTCGCATCGTGCACCGATTAAATAGGCTTGGTGGACATAGTGAGGGAATCAGATGCTGCGGGCATTGCACAGGAGCAAACGCAAATGCAATTACATTCACCACCTGGAATTGGAAATGCAGCTTTGTCAGCATTTACAACTTTTCCCAAATTAGCATGTCTCGGAAACGGATTATTCCTATCCCGGAATTCGGATTAGATCATAGTAATAATCAATTCGTATTGGGGAAGGAATTAATTCCCTTTCAAATTTCAATAGCATAGTACTACTAATGCCACCTTTTTCATTAGCTATCTATCGTTCCTTTTTCTTTTCACGATAATAGCAACACCAGAAACGAAAGGATTGGGAAATGCGAAACGGTTATGTTAGTGGAAGTAAAATAAGCGAGGGAGAGAAGCTGGTTCGTGAATTGAGAATTGAGATGATGGAGGGCGTGCCACGTGGAGGGAACGTATCAAGGCTTGTTTTTGCATTATTCTCTTCTGCAAATTTCTGGTTCTGGCTTGGATAAGTAGTGCCCGGCCACAATTTTTTGGGTTGGTTACCCCCAATTTCCCATACTCAATGCTTAGTCAATAATCCGGCAAACGAACAAAAGGGTTTTTTTTTCAATGGAATAAAACTTAAATTAATATCTATCAATTTCATTTTTGTTTAATCAAATTAAATATTTAACATCAATTTTCTATCCTATACGTCACATGCATAAATTTATAAAGAAATATTGTTGTCTACAGATTCGTATAAATCTACAGTTTACTTTTTAAAAAAATTGCAGGGTGCAGTTATCAATCGGACCGTTAAAATTAAATTTAAAAAATAACGTTTTGTGTTATAAAATAAATTAAATGGATTGGATTTTTATAGTTCTCCTCATAACCGTAGAGGATCAAAATCTGTCGTTCAGGCTTAAAAAGAATTATAAAATAAATTCAACGGCCTTGAAGGGATTATTAGTTACTTTAGACTTTAAAGAGTACATTGTAGGAAATTGAATCTGAAAATTCGCAACAGGCTTAGGTATCTTATTTGCCTAGTCACGATCCTGAAAAGTGAAAATAAGACAACTAAATTCAGAGTACATTTGAATCTGCAAATTCATAATGGCTGGTTACTTTAGACAATGGATAAGTTTATTTAAATTTATTTGTTGAAATAAGTGATTATTTAATTAAAATAAAAAAAAATTAGTGGATTTATTTAAATTGTTTTTTCTATAAAAAAATTGTTCTTTATCATATCTATTTTTTAAAAAAAAAATACTTATTTTAAACTTGATTTTTAAAAAATTTAAACAAACTCACCAATGGCTAGCCCTACAAGATTATCGGGTTTTGATATAAATAAACAAATAGTTCAACAACTTTTTACCTGACCATTATTTATGAAAATATTTATAAAAACATAAATTTATAAAAATAATTATTTGCAATTGAATTATTTTTTATTTATTTATTTTAACCATAGATGATAAAGTATAACATTTTAACTATTAAAAATTGTTGGTCATAAGATCTGTAGCAGACTAATGAAATTAGATTTTTTTTTGCAATCATAATATTTTAAAAATCACAATGCTAATAAAACTAACATTCAGTTTAATGATTAAAATTTAATTTAAAGAACGTATATATAAGGTGATACTATTAAAAGAATTATTATTGATTTCAATTTTAAAAATTAATTTAATTTAATTATTTTACCATTAATTACAATAATGGGAGATTGACAAAATAATTGCAATCAGGTGATCGGTTGAAAATATAGTTTATTAATGGTAATAAAAATTATGTGAATGATATACGTTAATCATTATATATATATATATATATTATGAATTAATTAATCATCGTTGAATTAGTCTAATCAGTCTAACAATTAAATTAATGATTATAATTCGCATCCATTAATTATAAAATTTGTTTTAAAACAATTAATTATTATTTAAAATTACAATTATAATTATATTTTTTTATTGTAATCAATTAATCATAACAATCAATATAATTAATATATTTCCATTCTGATTATTTTTATAAAAAAATTGTAATTATAATTATAATTAAATTTATTGCTTAAAACTCCCAAAAAACATCACATGTATAGATTCCTTTTATAAATTATTTTTGTATGTATATATTATAAATTCTGCTGATTTAAAAAAATTGCATAAAACTCCTAAGAAATATCACGTATATAGATTCCTTTTTATAAATTATTTTCGTATGCATATACTGTAAATACCAATCTTGCTAGCCAATAATGTTCAACGGATAAGAAGCATGGAATTTTGATACAAAATCTTGACGTTTCTTTGGTCAGAATAGGATGAAATTCCACGTAGTAATTAAGTTCTGTAAAAAAATTCTTTTCCTTTTCCTCTTGCTGGTTGTAATATAAGGGACGGTTGCTAATGCGGCAAGGGAATTGTTATCCACGCACAATACGGTTAATAATATGCAGTTGACTTCTGGTGTGAGTGAATTGTAGGGTCGAATTTTCTTTAAATCCCTGCTCTCCCAAAGAGAGGTAATCAACACGAAATGATTGTTGTACGCATTTTGAATTGACACAGTATAACTTTATCAATTGAGCTCAGCCTTGGACACTATTTATCCACCCTAAGGAGATAAGTGCACATGTGCTCAAGGTCTCAAATAGTTTATTTGACCTCAAACTCACCTCAATTCAATTTTATATTTTTATAATGTTAAATTTATAAAAACATACCTATTCTCGTCATATATTATAAACATATAGTTAAAATTTTTCGTCATTTTTTTTATTTTATCTTATCTCATTTTTTAATTTTTTTCTATTAAGTTCAATCATCGACGATTATCAAGATTTTTACTAACATAGATCTTTATAAGAATCACGTTATATACAGTATACTATTATAAGATTTTTTTTTTATCTTGTCTTTTTAGGAAAATGATAATCAGGTATTTGTCTCACTTATTTCTCCAAGCACTAAATTAAATCAAATATCTTACTGCAAGACTCTTCAAACTCAATTGTTGATTGTCTACTTAGGCTCTACACTTAAGTGTTCTTTCAACAAGTTTCTTCATACTCAAGTTTCCAAAAGTGTAACCCTAGACTATCGTCCAATACTGCTCAGGTATACAAAAAATTATAGTCTAAAATGTGCATAAAGTATTTATAAGTTTTACAAATTATATTCTTTTAATGGTTTAATAAATGAATTAGTATTATGATCTCTATAGATTGTTAACTCTTAAGACTTCTATAGAACTATAGAACCACTTTTTTTATAATAAAAAAAACTATAGATCGAAGATTTAGAAAAAATAGTTGGTGATAATCCCTTTAGATTGGACACGATAAGATGTTGATTTCGTGGTGTTGCCTCTATAAACATTCTCAATTGAAATCTCTCTACCATTGTCGGGTTGCACCATGGAGTGTGGGTGAGTGACGAAGGATGTGATGCCTTATGTTCCCACAATTGATGCTAGATGTTCTTACAAACTCTAAAAAAAACTATCCAAAATAACTTTTAGATGATGTGAAATGTATGAAGATGATTTTTGTTGTGCATCTAAGATAAACATCAGAGAGATCCAATAGTCATAAATAAATCATATAAGTAAACTTAACATTACATTTTAATCCAAAATCTTAATGTTCAAGTTTATGAATGTTATCCTCACTTATATGATGTTTAATCTTTTTCATTTGTACTCGATGTGAAACTTTACCTCATACTTATACTCCAAGAATCTCCTTATAGCCATGGGTGGTGCATATGTAGTGGAGGGGGTGAGGGTCTTGTAAACTTATTTGTGATGATTCAAGCTGAGAGGATGGTCATAAATCGCTAAAAATGCTCAATGTGATAATTGTTACACTATTTTTTTTTTAATCTTATTTTGTAATATCTATTTCATAGCAAGATTATGGGTGTGATATGTGATGTGAGATTCATGACATGTTTCATAAACATAGGAGGTAATTTGATTGAGCATATATAATGTTGATATGGGCAATCAAACTCACAAGGAAGGTGATTTGTTTGATTAGTCAAGTGAATTTCTTATTAAATCATGACACCTAGGGATGTTTGGAGGGAATTTTTTTTTTTTTTTGGTTTTTAGGGAATCATAAGATGAAAAACTTAGTTTTTCATATTTGGTATGTATTTAAAAAAATACATTCCTCGAACATCATTTTTTCATTAATATTTTTTAATTAATTTTCCACGAAAACTTTTTCATGGGAGGTGAGAATCTTATTTTTTTCTAGTTTAATTTTTCTTTTACTACAATAAAAAATCATATTATTCCTTATTAAATTTATAATATGATAAATAATTAAATTGTTAAAAATATATATAATTCTTTGAATATTAAGAAATTTATCTAAAAAAAACTTAACAATCAACCAATTTTTTTATTAATTCTCAGTAAAAATGATTTTGAAGCATGAAATGACTTATTCCTTACCAAACATCTCCTTGGGAATAGATTGGAGGCGCTACATTTTTTTTTACATACGTATACATTTTTCAACTTTAATTTTATCCCATAAGACACGTAACAATATATTAGTTATCAAATAAGAAATGTTAGGAACCAACACATTTTTTTTATTTTTTAAATTTTTTTATTAGCTGGTGACATCATAAAATTGTAAAAATATTTTGTTTATTTAAAAATATTTTGTTTATTCTTTTATAATTTTTATATTCTTTAACAAATAATAAGAAAATATATTACAAAATTTATTTTTGACAAACTACCTTAGTCAACCGACTTAGTTCATTTTAAAGTAACTTAAATCAACCGAGTTAAATAAAAATACACAATATTTTACAATTAGATATATAACCATATTTAGTGTACTTAAATCAACTTTCTTCTTATAAACAAAACAGATTTCTTGAAAATGACATTCCCTCAAGTAATACTCATGTTATTTGTCTCTTTCAAAAAAAAAAAATAATTTTCTGACTAAATATTTATTTTGCTTCATGAAAATATGAAAATAATATATCAATAAATTGATTATTTAAAAGATAAAAAATTAAATTTAATTATCGATTATACAAAAGTGTAACAAATTAAAATTATAAATAATTTAATAATAAATTAGTCTCTAAATTTTATAATAAATTAATCCTAAAATATATAATTTATTATTAATTTAATCATTAAATTTTAAATTTAATAATAAAATGATCTCATAAATTTTAAAATAATAATCTATTACCTTTTTACACAGACACTAAATTTAAATTTTCCATTATAAGAAAAAGACACTTATCTTTGTACAATAAAATGAATATTTAGACTTAATTTTCCCTTATATATTGGTGTGAAAATTGTAAGAGAGGACGGAAGAGGAAACAATCCGACCCGAAAAGCAACACCCGAGCGAACCGCGCAAGGTAACGAACGTAGCTGAGCAAAAGCAAGCAATAACAATGTCATTGTCAACGGTCGTTTCCCCCTTTTCTTCTTCCTCAGCCACCTTCATATCCACAGTTATCGCGCGCTCTTCACTCCCTCCGAAACGCAACGTCTCCCCTTCCCCTTCCCCATCCCCATTTTCCACTCTCTCTCGCAGAGGCATTGCTCTGCTTTCCTTCCTCTCCCTCTCCCTCTCAGCACCAGCCTCCGCCATTGAAATTGGCATCTGTACGCTCCACTCTTACATTATTCTCTGTGTTAACATTGCTGTTTTTGCGAAAACCCTAATTCCTGATATTGTTGCGCAGCAGGACCGAAGAATTGGCTTAAAGACCAAAAAAAGAAGGCCTCCAAGTACCTATTGGCCCCTATCGATGCCTCCCGACAAATCCTTCGCTCTACCTATCTCACGCTCAGTACGTCTTTTTCTCTTTTTTCTCGCTAGTTCTCGCGCACATGGCTTCTTATCTTAATTAGGTTTCATTTGCAGCTGAAACTGACGCTGCTTATTCGGATGAGGATTTGGAGAAGATTCAGCAGCTCTTTATATCTGCTGCCAGGGACTGCGTCCCACAGGACCGGAACTCATTCGTCACTTTCCAAGCCAACACCGGAGTAGAGGTTTGTGTTCGCCCTCTAATGCCCTAAATAATTTGAATGTCTCGCTTGTTTCACTGATTAGGGTTTGGATAGGAAAATGGAAAACGGCGACGGTTATTGAGCGTCAATTGTCACATTTTTACAAGTTCAAAATACTATCGATGACTCACTTTTTTAAAAAATAAATAATATATTTTATATAATCTTTGATTCAAACCTCAGTACTGACAGAATAAATCAGTTTTAGTCATTCAACAACAAATAACCATGATATTATAAAAAATAATTACACTGTTAATTCATATATTATTTTCTATATCAGTGTTTATTGATTGACCTTGTAAATATCTTTATATTGTCAAAACCAAATGATTAGTGATGATAGATTCCGTGTGCAACACGGGACATTTCTTTTAGCATATTGTAGAGGCTGTTAAACGGGCGGATGCTTTCTTCTTTTTCATGTCCCTTCCCCCAAAAAAGCATGCTAGCTCAAGTGCAAGAATCATTCTGATAGAGACATAAGTCGCCTCCACTGTCTTTTTTATGTGCAGGTGTGCACGTTTCGGTTGATTGTAAAGAATGCAGCTTCGTTGCTTGGAAATAAGGATCCTGTAAAGTTGAAAGCCGAAGCTTTGCTAGATAGTCTTATAAGGTATCCAATTTCCAGCATTGGTGTGCTCACTGTGCTGTATCCTACTGCACCAACTTGTGACTCTCAAATTCTCTCTTAATATTCATTAATCATTATTATTTAATTTTGTTGAGTCCTATTGGTTCCAAGTGGCAAAAAATTGTAGGAAGTCTCCTCTATACTTGAGAATAATGTATGCCTACTGCACATATACAAGGTGTATTTGAACATGAATAGTTTAATTTCTATTTAATTTTAAAGAAACTGGCTGAACCAAAACAGAATTATTTTTGGTTCCATTTTACAATATTATTTTTGTATTTCTTGTTAAGTCTAGGTGTCCAGACTGCTCTAATTATATAACTTCATAGTTTGTAATAAAGTGAGCAGTTTGAACTTTTTAGTGCAATGTAGTGGCAAAATGATTTCTTTCCTATGCATGATTATCCGGAAGATTTTGTTTCCAGCATCTAATTCTTTATGTGAACGAATCTTATACCCAGCATTTTAGATTTTGTATCATGTCAGAAATTGTTAATGACTACTTATTCTTTTGAACTTTTTTCTTTTTTTTACCAAATATGATGCAGGACAAAGGCAGCTCCAGTATAATTATATTTTGGATTTCATGATTGTGTTGAAGTTTTGGCAGTAATTAGTTTCAGAACATCTATTTAGTTATTTTAGATAAATTTACGGCAATTCTGGTACTAATATGTTCCTATAAGGATATTATTTGGTACAAAATTTCTAGAGGATTATTTTCTGGTCAATCTAGTTTTATCATGCCTATAAAAGGGCCTGCTGTGCATAAATAGAAATGAGATTCGCATTTTCAGTTTTGAATATTATCCAAGGGGTTTTCTTGTGTCATGATAACTGAGAAATTTAATAAAGACATTCACGAGCCTTCACCTATTAGCTCAAGCTTTTAGGAGAATTAGTCTTTCATAAGATATCAAAGCATTTAAGACCAAGTGTTAAATAGTTTGATCCTTGCCTCTCCAATTCATTTTAATAAAGTTGAAATTTACCACTTGGTAAAAGTGCGGGCCTTTACATTTGCATCTGCGCTTGGAGCCAAAGTGAGTATTCTGTGATGGGGTATGATAAAAATGTAATGAAATTATTCATGAGTTTTCAGGAGAGCTAGTCCTTGACAGTTGATACTTGATAGTAAATTCCAAGGTTTCCATTCTGTCTTTCACCTAAAGCATCGTTATTCACGCTCCTTTTTTCCTCCCTTTTAATACTCCTTTGAAATCGAAATCCATGCAGTTTACCTAATTTGATTACATGTAATGGTGAATGATTGTTTACTACATTGCTTCTTATCATGCAGATCTTTCACCTCTGTCAGTGGGATGGCAAGTGAAACCAACATTCAACTTGCGACAGATAGGTAGTTGTTGCTTACAGGAATATCTAGGAAGTTGTTTTTTGAAGAAAATTCTTTATGCTATTATTTGTGAAAGAATTGAACCTAGTTCATTGCACCCCCACCCCCAAAATATTAGTAGTGTTGACTATCAATGGACAATCTTAATGTTGCTTTGTTACAATTATATTTCATGTTATGCCTAACTACTTAAGATTAATTTCTCTATGAATGAGAGGTACCTGAAGTTCTGTGAGATGTAGTGAACTTATAAATTTTTTTAGTGGCTTGATGTACAAAAATGAGGAGAACCAGGAAACTGTGCTTGACAAATGCTTAGTTTCTGAAAAGCAGCACTCAAACTGCTGGAATTGTCTGTAGGTTGGGTTTATTAGTGAATCCTTCTCAAGATTTATTGACCTGTTTTTAACAATTCAAATAAGATGCTCTTGCATTTTGATTGGGGGCTTCATCTGAAGTTTTCTGTGACTTGATTTTACTGCCTCTCTTTAAACTATTTGTTTATAAATGTTTGGAAGGATTTATGGATATGGATTCAATTATAAAAGTGTCGTTTCGCTACCCTTTAATTATAGAGACCACTTTTATGTCCTGACACATGGATTTATATATGTGTTTTTCCTCTTGATTTAGTTTCCTGTCTTGGTTTCGATTTTTTTCTACTTTTTAAAGTATTAAAGGCTCAAGTTTTATCTTTGTAAGTTATTGTTGCTTGTTTTAATTTGTGATGTCACATATTTATTATTCTGGTGTTTGTTACCTAAATTATCATATCAATGGCTTGCCGCTAAAATCATTCTTTTTCCCCAGGAAAAAGATAGCTGATGCTGTATCAGATACCATATCTGATCTTGACAAATTTGAGCAGGGAATCAGGGATTGCCTTGAAACCTAACTGTAAAGGATAGCCTAGCTTACTTTTTGATGTGGAAAGTTGATCATTAAAAATCATGCAGGTATGTGCTCCTGTCTATATCCTTTGAGCATTCCATTATGCCTGCCTATTGCCTACTTTCCTTTGATTTTTTAAACTTAGTTTTTGTCAATATTACCTTAACATGAAAGGTTGGCAGTGTCTATAGAATTAAACTTCAATAACAGATTGCACTTTCAAAAATCTAACGATTTTAGTGTTTAATTTCACTAACTAATAGACCTGAATCAAGTTTTGACTTTAAACTGTTAGCTTCCTTCCTTACTGTCTGAATCAGATTTTGGGTGTTATTCCTTTGCTAATACTTTCACCTGTTTCTCAGGGAATCTTTTGGTGTAATCACCAATTTTCTGTTATCCCCGCTGTGCTGTTTGCCAGGAATATCAAACTATGCTTTTGCCCTACTTAAATTACTTCTTATGAGTTCTCTCAATCTAAAATCTGTAAGTACTCTGTCAATATGTATCTGATATTCTTTTTCAATGCATTCAATCCTCTGAATCATTTCGCAGAGGAATTGAACATGCTCTTGATAGCTTTATCCTTTTGATATTACAGGGTGTGTTCATAATTTGCACATACTGAATATGTAATGACTAATAACTTTGGTAATTTCTTAAACTAAGGTAAATGCTAGGATGTTCTGGAATGATTTCTTAAAATCAGCCAAAAAATATATGTATTTTTACATTTTCCTTAAATTATGACTGTTTCGGTATTTGTTTGGAAATGTATGGGGAATGTCCTGTTGTCAACAAAAGGGATCAAACAAATGCATACGATCTATTACTGTTCTAATTTGGATTCTGAATTTGTCACTATTTTAGATGGTATGTTGTGATTTTAACCGGAAATAATATTTGTTGATTGATGCTATATTTTGTATTGGTACATAATTTAGATGGTACATTCTTGTTGATGCTATCTTCACCCTGTTAAGTTATTTCTTTTTCTTTTGATGTTTTACTTATCTTTAGATTATAGATACTCCTCCTGCAAGTCTCAAAATATGTGTCTGCATTGTTGAAAGAGACTAATATTTCAATGAGGGAGGAGGTTTTGGTTGCTTAAGATTTTCTTATACTTTCAGACTGTGAATGGGAGAAAAGTAATAAATGTTTTTTTTAAATGCCCCCCTACTGGAAATATAACACACAGACACAAGCCCTTCTATAAGAGAAAAAGGATTGTCTTACTTTCTTTCCTACTTGACAGGTCAATTCATCAATTGATACTGAACGAGACGTTTGTCCATCTTTTAACTAAGATATCAATTATACTAAATCCATTCCTTTCGCGGCTGACCATCAGAGTATATACTTTGCTTTTTGGATTACTCTTCTCAAACCTCACTGCGTGAGAGTCTCATTAGTTGCCTTTATAATCAAGTAATACCACAACATATTTAAGTTTGATAGTAGGCATTAAATCTTAAGTTTATAGTACTAAAAATCACACTTAGAAATGAGTTGAAACTGGAAATATAATATAACAATTGAATCTTAAATTTAAATGATTTTGCAGTTTTTTCTTTTAAAAAAATGCTCTGAACATTATTTTATTTGTTTTTTCTTTTAAATTGGACATTCGTCTGGTTTATCGGGTTTTGTTGGTTAAACGGATTTTGAGTTAACCTTTGGAAGAAACCAAAATGGACTTTGTCAAACGGGAAGGTTTAAGAATCGAGAAAATTTAATTTAGTTGATTGAGCAATGTTAGTAAATTATTGTAAATTCTTCTGTTTTTGATTCCTTTGTACCAAAAAAACAAAAAAAAAAAAAACGGAAGGTTTAAGAGTTCGGGGCCGGAGTACTGGTTGGTCCAAGGTTTACTGGTTAAATAGTAACACTAAATTAAGGATATTAATAAATGCATTATATATTTACCTGCATTATTTTCATCATTTAGTACAGAAAAAAAAGAAAGTTGAATTCTTCCATCGAGAACTGCAAAGAGAAAAGGGCAGAAATAATTACTTTTGGTCCTGAGGTTATTTATAGCTATTTGCCCCCTTCAGCACTTAGCTGACGGTGTAGAAATTGTACGAGCGACATCATATGGGCCAACAATTCTTGGACGAATTTTCAAATTAAAATTTGATACCTACTTTCCATGTGCTATGGTACAATACAATTAATGTGGACGCATCTAGACAAGAATCTGAGTAGACGTGAATTGGAGACCAGATTATACGAATCAGGTCTGAGTGATTGGTCCATTATTTGAAGCATTTTGGTCAGGTGAACCAGAAGCTTCCACCAAGTACAATCGACAGCATGGCGTTCCATCGTCTGGATTGGTTTGTAACGATCTAGGCAAGCTGCGGAGCTTGTTGAAGAGATTTAAGGGATCATTCAAGAGACCAAAATGAGCATCTGGGTCTCCAATTTGCGAAAGTTTTACATGAGTGAAGCCAATGGATGGCAAGAGTTGGTCTGGCCAATCGCTGTAAAATTGGAAAGCTGAATTGGATAGAGTGGTAGATGGCTTATTCATGAAGTCTGCTAAGAGGACTGTGTGGGTTAGGGCGCATTTGTTAGCCAAAATCCTCAGCACTTGCATGGCGTGGGATTGGGTGAGGTAATAGAGGATGCCTTCTAGAATCCAAACAGTGTTTTTCTGAGGCAAGTACCCTGCAATCTCAAGCTTTTTCAACCAGTCACTTTCTCTTATGTCAGCTGCTACTCTGGTTAAGGATTTGGCTTTGGATATTATATGCTGGCAGTCGTATGAGGAGTCCTTAGCCGCTTGTAAAATAGTGGTTTTGACATCCAATACTTGTGGAAAGTCAACCTCAAAGACATCGCTGTCCTTCAAGCACCTCAAACGATATGCTCTCGTGTCCATTCCTACATTAGAAGTTGCAAGCCTGTCAATATATAATTTTTGTGCGAGAAAATTACGAATATATAGAATTAACTCGAGTCAATATAATTCTTTTTAGCATGCATAGTTCATTTTTAACCCTCTTTTGGCTCTCCCGCCCCTCCTTCCTTTTCTCTTATATGGGTCCTTAGGAATTTGCATTACGAAGTAATTATCTGGGAAAAGGCGTGTTAACAAAGAATAAAAATATGAGCAGATGCACTATGTTGTCTTGTCATTGATTATGTTTAGCTACTGGTTAGATAGATTAGATTGTGGTCCAAAAATGGCTAGTGATGATATAAGAAATAAAGTTTGTCAAAATCAAGTTGGCATTTAAATATCTTGTAACGTAGTCCTGAAGGCGTAATTCACCCAAACGTCCTAATTTTTTCGGCACAATGCTGTTATTGTCTTAGGCAGCAGAATCGTGCAGCCACATTTGACCAACATAATCACTTATTCTGAGTAACTTAGCAGATTCACAGCTCAAAATTACGTAGTTACCTATATTACTAAAGAAAAAAAGAAAAAGATCAAAGTTGTTTAGACAAAAGTAAATTAAATCAATGTGTAGCCGAGTGTTGTTGACAAACCTGCACCAAGGAGAACAACCTGTGCTTCTCTGCCATCAATGGAATTAAGGGCATCTTCTAGTCTAGAATCAAACCAAAGGGTTCGAACCGCGAGAATGACTCCGGAAGTTTCGCGAGCATTGTTGAGACGGTCTTTCTTGATCTTTTCATGGAGGTTTCTCAAGTAAGTCTCTCCTGCCAGCACGTCAGCCAGTGGATCATGGATGGCATGCTTCCACAGAGCCCTTCCCGCAGCGGTTTGGCAAGCTGATCTTTGAAGAAAATCCCATTCTTTTTCAATATTTGCATGGATTTCTCTAACAGCATCACTGTTCAACAACTCTGGAAACTTGAGCTCTTGCCATGCTTGGTCCTCAGGTAACCCATTTACTACTACTTCTTTATCTGACATGATTGTGTGTTACACAAAATTAAGGGATTAATAAGAGTTTGTGAAGAGGATAATGCATTGTTGTTTTATATATATAGAGATTTCGGGTAGGGATAAGGAAAAGAGAACCACACACAATCAGGGATGCCTAGCTTCTTGCGTTAATGAAAGGCACGGCAACCATGCAGTCCACGACTACCACAATTACATAACCCACCCAACCCTTTCTTCATTTCCCTGTCTTGCCTGTCATTTTTCAAGTACAAAAGTGACATTCAGTGGTTCCCACTAAAAAATGACTCATGCTGTAGATGTGGGTGCCTCAACTTGGATAACAACAACAACAATGGATTCAGTTCTTCAGTACATTCTTATAAAATACGATGCAGCTACTCTCATGCTTTCCTTGGCTTTGTTTTGTAGCCAAAGATAAATTATTAAACTGTCAATTATTATTATTATTATTATTATTATTATCAATCCAATTCAAACATCAATTTGGTTTTTCGAACTTATTGATTAATGATTTATTTATCACCGGTTTGATTTTTCATTATTTTTTTAAAACGCAAATCATAAGTTAATACTTAAATCAATAATTGATATATGTTTAAAGGTATTTTCTTAGAGTTATTTGTATTATTATGTTTACTAATATATACTGTATATATTAATTACAAAATCCTACACATTAATTGTCGATGTTACTATATGTAGAAATTGTGGCACCACTTTTTTCTTCTTTTTCCTTCCTAAAATACCTACTACTTGGGACCATGGAACTTGCAAGTTACAAGTACTATTTCTTGAACTAGGAGGAGGCCACGCCTTCATGCGTTGTAGGGCGGTAATCGATGGGCACGGCATTTACCCTTATCTCGCTTGCCTGTGAGATTTTTATTTTTAAAAAGTGAGCTTATTTTTAAGGGAAAAATAATAAGTATACACTAGTTTTATACTTTCAATTCAATCAAAAACTATCATTTTATGATAAATTTATTATTTTTATAAAATTATTTTAAAAATTATATTAATAATAATTTATAATTAGAAGACAGTATAAAATATTAAATGATAAGATTAAAATATTTCAAATTATAATTTCAACATATTAAAAGACCCACGTGTTCTTTTAAGAACCAATTTAAAGTATTTACTAATACATCATCCAATCCTAAGACGTCGAAAAAATATAATTACCTATTTCTTTCTACCGCGTTATGAAAGTGTATGCTTTTTTGGTAAGTTAAGTGCGTAATGTTATGCATGCGGAGCTTCCCAAAAGAGGGAATAATTGTGTCCTCCGTGAAGCTCTTTCCGAGAGGAATCTTTCTAAATTCTAAATTTCTAATCGATCACCGTCAAGTTCTTGATGCGACCTTCCTTTTCAGTTGGGTGTTAACTGTTAAGTGTCACTTAGCAAGTTCTTGATAAATACCCATAAGCTATAGAATATATTCACTCATCTAACCCACTTTTCACCGGAATTAAAACGAATCTTCAACATGCCAATCAAGTGATGATGTGCCTATATCTGAAATTAGGGAAGGAAAATAAGAAGGAAGAGGAAAGAAAAATATATATTTTTCAAGATATTTTCCCTTATTTAGTATACAAGAAAATAAGAGATGAAGAGAGAAAAATGATAAAATTCAATCATATATTTCTTTCTCCCAACAATTTGGAGGGAAAGATAATAAGACAAAACTTGAATGTATCTAAAGACATAAATATTCTTATTTATTATACATCTTAGTTTTTAGTTACAATATTTGTGTATAACTTTTATAATAACCAAACAACTTAAAAAATCATCTTACTTCCTATTTTCTGTCTTTTCTTTTTCTTTTTTTCTTTTAACTTTCCTTCATAAACCAAACTAACTAACAAAGCATTATAAATTGTATTATGAAATTTTTTTTACCATTATTTAGATATTTTGATGATAAATACATAGAAAAAAGACATTTTATGATAAAAATAAAATGACATTTTTATTTCTAAACTATTGTCTCAAATTGAGTAAAAAAAGCATTAAATGAAATGGAATAAAGAATATTTTATTTTGTTATTTTAAACATTTCAAACAATAATAACTAATATTCATTTTATTTTTTATGTTAGGGGAAGAGAGATTCTCCACACCTTTTTATATATTTTAAATAAAAATAAAATAAAATAAAATAAAAAAGAAGAAAGGTTTAGAAGTTAAAAAAAATAAGAAAAGAAAGTAACTAACTAAAAGTAGTGGGACTGGGACAGTTGTTAAAAAAAATAAGTTGATGAAGGGTAAAATTGTTTAAAAAATGTGTTATTAAATGAGATACTTTTCATTATTAATAGTTATAGATTATTAATAGTTATAAATACTGCCTTTTCATCAAGCCCTTCGGTAGGAATTTTATTTTGTTTAATCTCATTGAAGACACTAATTTTTTTATAGTCTTAATGATATTATTTTTTCATTTTTGCTAATTTTCTTTATATGATTAGTAAATTTTAGTTAGAATGCATTTACAATATAAAGTTTTTAAAACTATCGTCCAATATATTAACAAGTGTGTTAAGATAATTCACTCTTATTAATAAACATTTTAAAGCTATATTCAAGTTAATTTCTAATATAT
>PYAF01004627.1:816523-845429 GCA_007407185.1 Glycine tomentella
AATTATTTCTATTAACTATACAATTCAACATATTTACATTATATTATAATTTGTAATTAAATAATAATATAAATCTGTTTTAAAATGTCAATTTCATAATATATATTTTTCTCATTTTTTATGTATGTTAACTAAGATAATGTCACGTAACATCTTTATATTTATTATTTTCAAATAGTTTAGTTAATACAAATTTTATATAATTCAATTAATATAAAATTTATATTTATTTTATTTTATTTCTAATAAAATTTTAAATCAATTAAATTAATTATAATACTTAAAAATGTATAAATTATTTATTGACATATATTAACTTTCATTTATTAAAATTTAAACTAAATAATTAATAATATATTAAAAATTTAAATCATATAAAATTATTTTAATAAATTATAAAATATGAATTTAATACTCTTATATACGAACTAAACTAATTTCATTAAAAAAAAAGAACAACAGATTAGTCAAGTGCTTTACATGTGGGAAGACCAGCAGCCACTAATTAGTAATGAGATAATTGATGCTTACAACTCTGACAAGCGCACAACAATAATGTTGAGATTTCTTCCCTTTCTTAATGCAAAGTTACAACTCATTAACTTGTAATTTGGAATATTTATAGTAATTAACTTAATTATAGGGACTGGACAGTTTTTTCACATATTTATCTTCTCTGTTTCTATATATCCTCTCCGTTATATATATATATATATATATATATATATATATATATATATTTGGTACCAGCGTAGTTAGAATTTTAAAGTCTCTAATGACACCCAAGATAATTTTTAGAAATTGAATTGGTTATAAAATTAATTTTTAGTCGGAATGACAGATTCTCAACATATTATCTTATAGCACATCACTTGAAATAAAAGTAATTTTTGTCAAATAACATTAATCCAATTAATAAAAAACAGATTTATATTTTATAAATATATCAACGTGAGTTTAAATCTCATTATCAAATGTAAACATCCTATTAATAGGTAATTCGTAAGCATGTTTATAAGCATTCATCGAGTATGAGGTTTATGGTGGCAGTGATGAATTTTTGACACTCAACGTTCCTAAAGTTTTATTTATTTATAGATATAATAAAAAATTGTGACACAAGCTTGGCGGCAGAAGGGGAGGTAAAAATTAGGTATGACAGCGACATTTGAACTCGTGAGTATTTGATCAAATCTGTTCCAATTTTAATTGAAAAAATTGAATTTTTTGAGTTTGGATTTTTCCTTATAATCAAAAGCGGGGATAGGGAAGATATAGGATTACTGATACTCGTCTCGCTCCACACTCGTCTCGTAATAAATAATATTAAAAAATAAAAAAATAAATTATTTTCTAATTTTTTAATTGAATTGATTGATTTTGTTTTATAATTTTTAAATTATGATTTCATATTTTAAATGTGAATTTGTTATTATTATTTTTTATTAGATAATTAACTTTTTTGTCTAATTATTTAATAAAAAAGTTATTTTTTTTAATTTTAATCGAATATAGAAAAGGGGCAAAGAAAACCTAATTCTAATGGAAATGAAGATAGAAATGAATTTTAAAAGCCGATAGAGATTAAAAACGAGAGCGGATACGAGAAATGCAATACCTTTCCCGTCCCGCCCCATGCCATGCCTAGTAAAAGCCGGAGAAAAGGGACACGAGTAAGCCCCACAATTGGGAAAACCAGTCAACCTGCACCGTAACAATTATAGAGAGAGAGAGAATTAGGTATTTTCATCATTATTAGTATTTATTATTTATAATTTTTAATATCGTGAATGAACATTCGTTCTCATGTGAGTAGTAGTAGTGAGAATAAGAATTAAGAAACGGAAGGAATCAAAAAACGTGGAGGTCGAAAGGCGTGATCACATCAGAATCACCTTAAAATAAGAGAAAGAGAAGAAGGAACTTGTTGTGTCTTCAGAAAGAGAGAGATGGCGGCGGAGATACCGTGCTGTGGAACAAAGTTTTCACTGTACGTTTTGGTGATCATAGGTTTGGTCTGCTTCGCGGGCCTAATGGCTGGTCTTACACTTGGACTCATGTCTTTGGGACTCGTCGACCTCGAAGTTCTCATGAAATCTGGTCGTCCTCAGGATCGCATCCACGCTGGTTATTAATACTATCATAGTATCATCCCCTTTTCTTTTCTTTTTTCCTTCCAATTATTTAAATTCACTGCTGCTTACTCTTTTTTCTTTTCTTTTTGCAGCGAAAATTTATCCTGTGGTTAAGAACCAGCATCTTCTGCTTTGCACGCTTTTAATTGGAAACTCCTTAGCCATGGAGGTCTTGTTATTTTCTCAACCCTTCTTCGTTTAATTAATTGATTATTTTATTTTTTTGACATGTTTCTGTTTTAGGCTCTTCCCATTTTTCTTGATTCACTTGTGCATCCCGCTGCGGCAATCTTGATTTCGGTCACGCTCATCCTCATGTTTGGAGAGGTAATTTATTTATTCATTTTCGTGTTCTCAGCGAAACAACATGAATAATAATGTTTTATGAGGTTCTTCTTTCCATGATTGGTGCAGATATTGCCCCAAGCAATTTGTACAAGATATGGATTGACGGTTGGAGCCACGCTGGCTCCACTTGTTCGGGTTCTTCTTATAGTTTTCTTCCCGCTTTCTTATCCTATCAGCAAGGTATGCTTATAATGTCAATATATATGTATGATTACTATCAACACAGGGTAAGTTTAGTGAGAGTGGTTATTAGTCTTCCTCAACTTAACAAATCAAGGTTTGAATAATTATGGGAGAGGTGTTCATATTTAGTGTTTGACAGTAGTATTTCAGATAAGATTATCTCCCAAAAAAATACTTGTGGAAACAAACAAAAAAATGTCAGATTACTACATGTAAAAAAATATCTGATGGATATTATAATATTTTCAGGTTCTTGATTGGATGTTGGGTAAAGGACATGCTGCCCTTTTAAAGAGGGCAGAGCTCAAGACTTTCGTGAATTTTCATGGAAATGAGGTATGTGGTAGACACACACACACACACACACACACACACACACACACATATATATTCTTTATATTAATTTGAATGCTTTAAGATGTGCTTCTATTACTTGTGTTTCAGTTCTTTCAATATGGCTCTGGTTTGTGCTTTGATATAACATGGCTATACGGTTGTTT
Organism: Glycine tomentella; assembly: GCA_007407185.1. Taxonomy (NCBI): domain Eukaryota; kingdom Viridiplantae; phylum Streptophyta; class Magnoliopsida; order Fabales; family Fabaceae; genus Glycine; species Glycine tomentella. The sequence goes on from PYAF01004627.1 coordinate 819,690, forward strand.
TCTTTTCTAGGCTGGTAAAGGAGGAGATTTAACTCATGACGAGACAACCATCATAACTGGTGCACTTGAATTGACAGAAAAGACTGCAAAAGATGCCATGACTCCCATATCAAAGGCATTTTCCCTTGATCTGGATGCAACTCTAAATTTGTGGGTTTGTGAATTCTTTATTGTTCTCTCCACTAATCTTATCGCTTCTTTTGTATTAACCCTGTCCTCTGTGTCTGCGCTGAAGGGAGACACTGAATTCAATAATGACAATTGGTCATAGTAGAGTTCCAGTTTATGCAGGAGAAAAAACCAATATTATTGGACTTGTTCTGGTAATTTTTCTTCCGTTTCAGATTTTGTAAATAGATACACAGGATTGTAGAATGCTTATCTCAATGATAATGTCTATTATCATAGTTATTTATCTTCTTTCTTAAGTTGGTGTGTTTAGCTGCATCAATTGGTAACAATAACGTACTATTGTTTAGTCCTTCCTCCACCTCCTCTTGTTGAAGAATATCTCATTAATTCTCAACATCAATTTACTCTAAAGACTAATACTTTGAATTGATTGTATGTTGCTATAATATGTAATGAATAATGTTTATGAGTAATAATGCAATGGATTGATTTTTTTTCTGTACACTGTTATAAATTTAAAATTGTTTGGATGAAATGCATAAAAAATAAATATAAATTTGATCCTGAAGGAAAAAGTATACAGAGATTGATGTCAAGCTTAAAACCTTCTATCATATCCTGATTAAGGTTATTGTTTATGATATACCAAGTAATAGATTGTGGATCTGATATTGTGAGAAGAGTATACCGGAAATGTAGCAGAGCATTACTTTCAAGTCACTTTGAAAAAAAATAGATTTGTTGCTTGATAAATAGTAAAAAAAGGAACTCCATCACTTTCTATCCGCTATTATGTCACTCAATGATAACAAACAATAGCCTTATCCCACCAGGTGTCCACTTTTATGTCACTCATTCATTTTTAGTTAATGTTTTGTTCACTTATATGTGCAGGTTAAAAATCTCTTTATGGTTGATTCAAAGGCTGCAGTTCCCCTAAGAAAAATGCTCATCAGAAAAATTCCTCGGTAATTCTTTTTCATACATGAGATGAGATACGTTATCCTTACCTGTGAACTTGATAGTATATGTATCAACATTTTTTTTTTCTGTTTGTATGATGTTGATATGCTGGTATTACAAGGTAATCGTTTTTTCCCATTTATCTGCAGTGTTTCAGAGAACATGCCACTGTATGATATACTGAACGAATTTCAGAAGGGTCACAGTCATATTGCAGTTGTGTATAGGGATCTAAATGATAAAAATGAAGCCCCAAAAAAAGTTAAAGATGGGGAACAACTTGATCTTAAGGACAAGCATAAGAATAAAGGAGAGAACACATCCTTGGATAAAGGTAGTGATTTATTTAAATAAAACTAGAACAAGTTTCATTTTGTAGAGTGCATGCTAGCGAAGTATTGTGTATGGTTAGCAATTTATCAAACTCATAAAATAGTATATGCGAAATTGTTCTTTAGTTCCCTTGAAAGTGTCATCATTCCTCCTGTTTGCTGACCTTACTGATTATTTTATGAAGCTTTTGTACACAGCAATTGTCATTTGTATTCAATTTGTGTTTCCTTTTGTGAAGGTCATTTTCAGCACGATGTGCTTTTACTTCACACGTTTGTGGTTTTCTATCTGTATATTTAGACATATGCTCACTGTTGCCACGTATATAGGTGGGAAATTGGAGTCACATTATTCTTTGACTACCGATGGTGCTCAGCAAGCAAAGAAAAGTCCACCAGCAACTCCTGCTTTTAAAAAGCGACATAGAGGTTGTTCATATTGCATCCTGGACCTTGATAATTCTCCCCTGCCAGTGTTTCCTCCCAATGAAGTGGTTGTTGGTGTTATTACAATGGAGGATGTCATTGAAGAGCTTCTTCAGGTTAGAAGCTTGAATGCATTATACTTAGAATTAGTAATATCGGCTCAAATTATTTAGTCCTGTATGTTTGTTTTGATACTCTTCTTCTTAGTACTGATGGTGCAACTCTAGCTGTCTCTGACACGATGATGAACTCCATCTTTCGCTTATTCATTCCTATATTTGCCATATGTTAATTTTTGCCCATTGCACAATTCCCCATCCAATGTTTCTTCCATACTTTCACTCAGTATGGATGATTAAGTGTAATTTTTATAGTTATAGTCATTGAAAAAAGAAGTGCTTGATTTGACTTCTCCAGAACTACTACTCTGTTACGTGTAGATGTTTCAAATTGCTAGAATTGGTTGTTTTGTTGCTAGGGCTTTTAGCTTCATATATTATTATTGTTATGAACGCAACTACAGGTTGCACTTATGCTTCTATTGCCTTTTAATTTAGTTGCATATGTTGATCCATCTTCATTAAATCTGTGTATTTCAGGAGGAGATACTAGATGAAACTGATGAATATGTCAATATCCATAACAAGTAAGTTTTCAATTGTTCCCTCTTAATTGCCATCTGAAGCCCAACAGTTTTGTTAGATCATTTTGTTTCAAGCTGACTAAATGTCTCCTTGGTATTTGGTTTAGTGCACAGCAATAGAACATTGTTTGCTTATTGTATGAAGAATAATATAAATTGAGTTATTGCAAATGCAGGATAAAAGTTAACATGAATGCCTCTAAGGATAAGGCTCCTGATGCAAATCTGTTGCAGCCTTCAGAAGCAGTTCAAGGACACACACCAACTAATTCAATTTCTACAGCTACTTCTGCAACTGGCTCACCTACCACAATTGATCTAATCTCCGAAAGTGAGTCACTAAGGAATCGATAGTTCATAAGGAATAAGAGAATGGCATAGGTTTGTGTTTGTGTTGAAAAGGCAGAGCAGTATATAGCTTCTTGTAAAAAATTCCCGGTATGATATTATGTTAATAAATTAATATAGAGGAACACTACGGTAGCGGGAGGCTCGCCAGACAAAACAGAATGATTCATTTTGGTTTCACTTTTAATGAAAGTGGAATCAAAATTTATCACTTTTTAATATCACATCCAGGTTTTTTTTTTTTTTTTTTTTAAAAAAAAAACTAGTACAATACCTATGCCTTCGCATGGGTCACTTAACTGATTACACGCATTTGTTAATGTATAAATAGTATAAGATTTGATTAAAAAATTGTTGTGTAAATTGAGAGTATAGCAGTACAATACCTATGCCTTCACACGGATCACTTGACTAGTTGCACGCATTTATTAATGTGTAAATAGTATAAGATTTGATTAAAAAAATGTTTTGTAAATTGAGAATACTAGCAGTAAACAAATAAGTTTTGAATGAGTAAATATAATACAAATTTTAGCATTAGAAAACATGATATCATACGAAAGCACATTAGTCATAAATGGAATTCAAATATATTATATTACAAACTATTATTTAAAAATCCTAAATAGAAAATAATTAACAGCACATAATGAAGATCTAGTTTGATTTTGTGGAACATATCAAACTTGTTCCCCTGATTGATAGGAGTAGATTTAGTCAATCTGAAAGATAAAAATATAAATTAAAATATTAAAATACTATAAATATGACGTTATAATATATTAAGAATTGATAATATTGAATTATAATTATTTTATAGTGTATACCTATTTCATAATGTAATAGGTTGATGGATATGTGGATTAAACATAATGTTGACACTTGTGAGATAAGATGAATTGTAGCGTTGCATAAGAAAATGTCGTTAATAAAGTCAAAATAAAAAGGATGATATGGGAATAAAATTAGCATAGGTTGTATAATGAAAATATGCTAAGTTATAGCTAACTAAACCACAGATGTCTAATAACTAACCAAATAGTGGTTTAGCTTTGTCTAAATTTATAATTATTTAACATAAAAAATGTTAAATGATGATTATGAATAGACATGACAATGGGGTAATACGATGATGTATATTTGGTTCCTCGTTCTTGAACTCTATCAGGGATAAAATTTGATATTCATTCCATCTTTGTTTAGTGTCGGATATATTTATCACTTTTCCATCCTTGTTCACTAAAATGACTGCCACTTTAAAATAATATATTTATAGATATTTTCTGTTTAATTTTTGATTTTAAAACTAATTTTATATGTAAGTAAATTGAATAAGCCATAAATTAAAATGCAATTACTGATAACATAATCTGTTACAAAGAAAAAAGGTCAAGTCTCATAAAAAAATATATTTTGAGAAAACATAATTAACAATTTAAACTTTTCGAAAGTTAGAAAGAGCAGAAGTAATTGATGTAATATATATTCAATTTATTAAGATCATTGTTGTTAAAAAAAAAGTAATGTTTAAAGGAATTAATGTTTATGTGGTAAGTATATCTTTTACAAAAGTTTAAATTATATTTTCTATGTTCACTAAAAACATAACAACAAAATGAAAACCTTTGGATAAAAGTATATACAACATGAATTTGTGTATTAGTAAAACACATGATACCATGCAAAATTTTACTTTTACAAATTATATTTTATGAATTTATTTATCAATTTTAATATAAATATTTTATTATTTTAATAATAAATATGATGTTTGTAAATAATACATTTTTTATATAATAAATATTAATTATTTTGTATTGAACAAAAATTAACTTCCGTATTACACAATCTAACATCATAATGTAGAATATAAGAATAACAATAATAATATTTTAAAAAAATGAAATTGTATTTTATTAACTTGTGACTCAAAAATTAATTTTTTAACTTGACTCCTTTAACAAATAATATATTTAATTTTGTTTAGTTTTTTTAAAATTTATTTTTTATGTATTTATTTGTAAAAAAAATATTTTCTTAATTATAGGATGAGTATGAATATATCTGATATTCAACAATAACGAAATAAAATTCCATATCAGTCAAAGATGGGAATAGGTACGGGGATGATTTTCAGGAAGTGAGAACGGGGACATCAAATCACATACTCGTCCCTACGCCCGCCCCATTGCCATTTCTAACAATATAATCCCATGAACTTCTTTGGCACCTATACGGTTTATTAAGTTTCAAGAGTTATGTTATTAAAGATTTTTGCATAATTGCTAGTTCATACATCTAATTTGTAAAAAAATTAACTGTCAAATTTAAAAGAATAATTGAAAGAAAGTCAACTATTTGTGCTTAGGCATCTAATAGGTTCTTTTTAAAAAAATTGAAGGCAAAGATTATATATTATTAATAAAAAAAAAATAGCAGCTAACACATTCACAAGAAATGAAAGATTCAATCTAGGAGGGTACAAACAAAGAAGCAGTTTACATAGCCAAAAATACAGAAATCGACCTACAAACAAACCAACATACCCAACAAACAACATTGTAGGATTAAGTCCTATCCCTAAGAAATCCTTTATTTCCAAGGAAAAAGACCCCAAATCATTTTCAGAAGCGCTTTTTCCTGAAACACAACACCAAAAAAGGTTTGATCTATACACTGTAGGAAAAGTGAATTATATTTTCGAACTTTGTGAGTAAACTAAAGGTTTTATCCTTCTCAATCATAAAAGGAGAAACTTGCTTTATCTAATTTCACTTTAATCCAGCTCCACGATCGGAAGATGATTGAGCCATGCACTTTTTTGCACACATAGTTATTCCCCTCTAAAGATTACTTCATTAATCATTACTGTGCAACAAATACTCCAAATGCTTGTTTGCTACACAATCATCCAGATTCTTTGTAGCTTTTCCCCCTTAAGTGTTCTCAAATGCTGCCAAAAATGTGCCTTACAGTCCATATGCAAAGGTTGTTTGTGTCAATCCATTCATAACACAGTTGCCATACATTGTATGAGAAACTACACCCAAAAAAAGAGTACAAATGACTCAAGATGCTGATGATAGAAGCAGCAGATTGAAGCATCTGCTCCATGTATAACATTCCTCTTTAACAACCCATCTTGTGTCTAAATCTAATCCAAAACAACCGTCCACCCAAAAGAGCACACCTTAGATGGAGCCTTTACACTCCACAAAATTTTCAGCAAATCAGAATCCAGTGATAAGAGATTATTATGCAAAAGTGCATATGTATTACACACAGTATATCCTTCATTTGGTAATCCTCTCCAGCTCCAACCATCCTGAATCACCTTATTAGGTGAGGAGGATCCAACACGTAACATCAATAAGTTCTTTTTATTAAATAGGATGTTTTCATGTTAAAAAGTTTATTATTGCTAAGTAGAGATTGAGAACAATAGAACAAATTTACACTGTAGTTGAGTATGTGAAGGAAATAGCAATATGTGCTTTCCTTATAATGGTAATCATAGTTCACCTGCTAAATATATAAATATTGAACAGGTTCATGTTAGCAAACAACATTAAATGCATAGAACCGTGCCTAACAAAAATAGAAAGATTAGGAAATCAAAAGGAAAATGGAAAATTAAGATTTGTTGCAAGTGATTGAAAGTACTCCTAGAGTTGAATCATATGGCTTAAAATTCTTCTGCTGCATTATAAGATTGCTTTATAACAATATAAGTAGTAATAAGTAATAGATGACATTTGATGAAACAATCTCATTGTAATTACAATATTTGAAATCCATTTTGGCATTTTGCTGATTATTTTAAGCAGCCTGCGAATTGAATATGCATATGAATTGCACAAATGGGGTAAGTTAGGATCCATTTAGAAGCATGCAAAATCATTATTGAAAGCAGAAAATATCCAACATTTTCTATAATAAATAAAAAAATGCATTCACATCATAATAGAGAAAACTTTGGTGGCTGATATCAAAACAAGCAAATGTACTCAGTTACTTGATATCAATGGTGATGGCTTGCAGGATGCAATTAGGTAGTTTAATCAACCAAAATATATTAATAAAAACAAAAGTCATACATTGTCATCTATATCCCTCATTATACTAAAGTATATGTGCCAACAGAGAATCAACACTCGCCCTCTTTATAGGTAAGTGGAAATGTGGAATGCATTAGTAGTAGAAGGTTCAATGTACAACAGAGCTTGCTTGATAAAAATAATAGAAATTATCAAGAAAAAGGATGGCAAATTCTTAGAATAGCAAATTAAATGTGTACGTTGTTTTGTGTGAGGCACACAATGTGAAGATTGGATACGGCCATAAACAGCTAGTGATATTTTGGTATATGATTGCTCTGCTCTGCCTTTTCCTCCACCATTTCCTTTTAAAAGAAAATAATTAATGGAAGAATACTTTAAAATCATTTTTTATTCCCAGCATCCAAATTATATATTGAGAATGTACTATACCGTCAAGATAAATGTGCAAGCTTGAGAAGGTTGAATTTCATCTCAAAAGATCACTCATTATCTAAAGCTATTCATTGTGCAGATACCAAGTAATAGCTAACATACACCGCAGTAGGATCATATTTGACATGCTGTCAAATGTGCTCTTTCCATCCTCAAGAAGTTTCTTGCATTCCTTTTAGTCATCTTGCTCAAGCTTGAATACATCTATCTACATCTTATGTAAAGTATAGCTTAATTACAGTTATTTTAATATACAACTCTATAATCACTTGTATCTTCTCAATGACCCCTGCAACTACAAGATGAGACAATTTTCTCAAAATATTACAAAGAAACTACTATAAATAAATGTGCATTACCCTTCTGCATGTAGTATTAAAAAATTATATTTGAGTGTTCTGTTAGTATTTTTCTCAGTAGTCTATTTTATCTTAATCTTGAGTAGAAAAGACAGTAAACTTCTTTATATAGCATTACCTTCTGCGTATAGATTCTTTACAAGTGATATAAAATCTTAACCCTTAAAGATAATTATACACATTAAATAATAAAATATATAACTTAAAAATATTTAGATCCTTAGTTAGTGACTGTTGGGCCCTGAAATTAACTGAAGAAACAAACTTTCTATAATTTGATATTTAATTTTTCTTAAAATAACAATTCGAATTTTAAAATACATTTTTAAATCTTTGATAAAAAGATCTACACTTTTAAATAGAAGTTCACCTAATAAAATGAGGCAGAGGTAAATTCTAATTGAAATATTTATTCTATTATCATTCTCTCAATGCCAAACTATTTAATGTCTTCAAGCTTTAAGTTCCAAGGCTAAATCATCCAATGACAATTCTCCCTGAAATCCAAAAGCACACGTAGAACACTCAAAGTCCTAAGTGACAAAATTAAAAAAACAAATGAATAAGTTATGCACACATATATAGGGAGGAGGAGGGATTAATTTTTTTTAAGAGAAATTCTTTTAAAGTTATTTTTATTTTTATCATTCATTTTCTTGAAATACAATGATTAAGATTAATTATTTATTATAATTATTAAATTTTAAAAAAATTGAATAACAAGAATAAAAAATAACTTTAAAGGTGTAACTTATTCTTACTTTCAATAACTTAATACCTTCTCATATATATAATTAATTAATTTTCTCAGTATGAGAATCTGCATTTCCTGTTCCCTAATCAAGTATCATCCCCGTTTGCCCCCAACTTTCCAGCGTGTCGCTGTAATTTCCTTCCCCCCGCATCATTCACAGTACACACTGTTTACCTTCATGATCATGGATTCACGATATGTTTTATATATATGTACAACAAAATACATAATAAAAAGTCAGATGAAGAAAAAAGAAAGTAGTGTATAATAATGATAATTAATCTTACTAATTTTTATATTTCTCTATCTCGTTCTTTGAAACGAATGATCCCGCATAAAATAAGCAAGAAACGTTATGTATATCAAAACCTATGAGAAAACAAGCTAGCTAGCCACAGCTAAGAATTGGTAGAAGGGAGAAACAAACAATGAAGCAATATTTTCACTATTAAGAGACAACGATATTTAGTAACAATCAAACTACATCCAAGAATTATATTGTAATAGACTAATAGTACAGCGATTAAAGATGAAGAGAGGGTAAAAGGCGAGCTCTGGGAGATCAAGAAAAACACCCAATAATAGTATCATTATCATATTAATTCACAAAATCACAACACACATATAGCTAAAGCAATACATACAGCAAACCCTTAGCTTTATAATTAATTAATTAAGCCCTACCTAAACTTTTTTTTTTCCTGCATGTGAATGAAACATTGATGTATTCAAGTTCTCTCGTGGACCATATAATATAACCCTATTAACGCAGGGATTAGATAAGCTGAGAGAACCTGAAGAAAAAGTTCTTTGGATGCTTGTGTTTTCGATTTCATCAAGAATATTCATTCTGATTGCCCAAGAATTTCTTTCTATTTCTTTGTTCTGGAAAGGGAGAGGAATTAATCATAAAAACATAAAAAAAGGAAGATTAAAAAAAGCAATCCATGATTCTTAAGTGCTTTTTCTGGGTTTGCTTTTCCTCCTCGCCCTGCTTCTCGAGGGTTCCCCTTTTGGGACTTGAATCTCTTCCTTTGTGATTCTTTTGCATGCCACCGATTCTGATGTTAACTCCTCTTGTTGCTTCCCATGTTGTTGTTCTTTCTTCGTTGCTGAATAAGTAGAAGCTTCTGGTTCCTCTTTTGGTTCCACTTTGTTCACTTCGCTTTCCGTTTCCACCACAACAACCTTACGAGGTCTTCCTCTTTTTCGAGGAGGCTGAGGTTGTGGTTGTTGTTGTTGGGTGTCACCTCCTTCGGATGAAGCCTCAGCTATCGCTATCGAAAGTTCCTTCGTTTTTTGGCGCTTCTGTTTCCCCATAAATACTTCTCTATCAAACAATAATAATAATAATAGCAACCACTCCAACCACTCTGTCACCAATAATATCTCTAAATCATCAAATTTTCATACATCATTAAACCTAGGGGAAAACAACCATAAAAAATTCTAAAATAGTACTAGTACTAAGAAGCAAAACCTCCCTCTATCCATCTGAATATGTGAAGAGCAAGCAGTAGTCTGTGATATATCTTTGACCAGAATCCAGATTCTGGAAACATTATTATTATGAAAACAAACAAGCACCCTTCTCTTCTGAACTATATAGTGGAATATAAAATTAATAACTAGGGTCGTCCTTCATTCAATGGAATAAACAATTCAGAAAAACTCAAGAGCCGTTTAAATAATCTACGATCTTCCCCCTTTCTGTTTGTTCATTCAGTCCAATCTTTGCCGTTCCCATGAACACATATATAAATAAATATACTAGTAGAAAAATTATGCATCAATACTTAATATGTCAATGGATACTTAATGAAAAAACACGAATAAAATAAAAAAAATATAAGTATTATAGACATAATATAAAGAGAAAGATAAAAAAGAAAAAACAGATATTTGTTAAATATTTAAAAAATATAGATATTAACGTATCATCACTCACTCTTACTAGAATTGGCATGTGGAGCCAGAACTGTGAGACAGTGAAATATAGGTTAGAGGAGGGTTGAAAAAGGGAGGTGTTGGGTGTTTGAGTTTGACTGACTGACTCGATAAACTAACCATGGTTAGTTGGGGGCGTGGACCAAAGAAAGTGGGAGTGGGGTAAGGGTTTGGTGTATTGTACTAGTCAGTCTCAGACCGAGTGTTGCAGTGCAGTCTGACCACTTGTGTCGCTTCCCGGGTTTCGCGTCCTCACTCATCGGCTTTTCTAAATGTTGCTGTTTCTTCTTATTTTCCATTCTCATTTTTTACCCTTCGTTACATCCTAAGCAAAGCATCAATCAGTTATCGTTGCTCAATTTGTGTATGTGTAAGTGTAAGCTATTGGTAACACTGATACACTGAATATGGAGTTATGGACTTATTGCCTCGGGTAAAGCCAGCTACAGTACAATTACAGGGTCAACATTCCTGACCCCGCCCTATTTAATGACTATTTTTTTTACCATTTAAACATTTAAATGAGTAATTGTATAAAGTCATTATTATTTTTTTAATTATATTATTAATATAAAATATCAATCAATTTTTATCAATGATTAATCTTTATTGAAAAATATGGTTGATCATCTTTAGTAAAGTTATCTCATTTCAATATTTTTTTATCCACAAAATTTAAATCTCATATCTTACTTAAAAAGATGAGTTTAGTATAATTCATTTCAACGACTTATTTTATTGATTTATAAAACTATTATAGAAAAATTATATAATATATATATATATATTGTGTATTTTTTTTTATAAAGGTGCACTTATATATAAATATTTGTGTATGAATAATTATTTTAGAGATATAAACAAAATGATAAATATTTGTGTATGAATACTTATTGTAAAGATATGAGCTAAATGAATGATAAATCATAAAATATGAATATATTAAATAAAAATATGATATTTTCTTTTAGATTTATTAAAATTATTATTTATTTAATGTAATAAAACATATCGTTTTAATGAAATTGTATATTTATTTTTATGCAATATATATATATATATATGTGTGTGTGAAATTATTGGTTATAAATTCGAATCTAAAAATAAACTTTTTGTATATACAAAAATAAAATTGTGTATAATATTCATCTCTTTATATTTACATAGTGAGTAATTTCTAGATAATGACTTAAGTAATTTTTAGTCATTTAATATTTATATATAAGGCACCTAATTGGTATTCTTCCCTTAGTCTCTAAGATGTCATGACTAGCCTAGGTATAGGAGTTGACTTGATTTTGTTTGTTATTACACTCATGCCTAGCAATTGTGGGTAATTTTGAATGATACACATAAATATTAGAGTAAAATATTTTTTGACTTTCGGCAAAATTTGGTTGTAATTATCATATTTCAACTTTGATTAATTTGTTCTCTAAATTAAAAAAAAAAAACAGTGACTTTGACCCTCCTCAATGTTAAAATCGCCTATAATAGAAAATGAAACCTATTATTTATTAATTTTTATCGAAAGAACGAGGACTAAAAATAATCCCAAAAATTATAATTCCCTCTGGAATTTCTACCCCTATATTTGGAAAGCAACTGATTGTTGTACCTTGGTAGTTATCTTTGTTCAGCTAACGGCTTTTGCTAACTCTAAAACACCCTAACTTCTCCCCTTTATCTGTGTTTGCCGTCATAGATGTTTTGTTTTTGCCAGTAGGATAGAATGACATTGATGTAATCGTATGATTCTGTGGATTGCACAGAACACATATGTAAGACGTATGTCCATGTAGATGAATGCTTTTCTGGGAAGCAAAGACAAGTATTTGGAAAATGACGAAATGGTTTGTTTCATAGCTCAGTAAGTATTATTGTAATGAACTACTACTCTACCAGTACATTGCCATGTTTTCAAAAGATCAGCATAGCTCAGGAACAAGTTAATTTACTCTCTCAATAAAAGGATCGAAGTAAATCCTTACAGAGAATCTAAGTTAACAAATTTGACTATTGTTGATGTTCATAGCTCATACAATTACAATCATGTCTCCCCAGGTTCATGGGAAGCTGGCTCTGGGGCTACCTCTGCTCCAGAATGACCCTTCCCAACGTATCTTTGTTGTTGGGGTAGACGAACTTCACCTTCTGAATTGTCTTCTTATCCAACTTGTACTTGACTATCTGCATAATAATAGTAATAATAAAACCAGTAACATCATAGTACTGAAATGGGATTAGTATAGTGGTGTACAAGACATGTCTCTTTATTTTTTCAAATTATGCTTGTAATTTATTCATGATGTCGATTTTAGTGGCCCGTGAGACAAGAATGGTTTTTGAAATGCTAGCACAAAGAAAGCAAAAACCTTCCAAAATGCTTCAAAAACCCGAGGGGGGTTGTAAAGAAAAGCTATGGCAAGTCTCTCAGGGTATTGATTCTGTAGGATGTTGGTGGTCTCTTTGGCTTATTAATGGGCACATTGTTTCTAAACGACCACCCAGTGAAGTCTATCAACCATGACATTTGTTCTTGACCATGTGGAAGGTTAAGCATAGCATTTTTCAGCTAATACACCAGATGTCGCATCTGATTCTCTATTGAAGATGCGTTCTGCAACAACCACTAACACATTAGTTTTTAATTTCAATACCCAAGAAAAAACAAAAAGTAACCTAGCCATTTCTTCTATTTCTAAAAAATACTTTAGTTCTTAACATGGACTATATTTTAATCCATTTTAATATGAATGAATTTTGTACTTATAATTTTCTTTCTTTACTCTCAACATCAACAACTATTTTTGAACTCTTAATATTGACTTTGAAAACAATTTTGTGTGAACTTTTAAAGAGTTTAGATAAAAAAAGTTTAAACGGTCAACAAATAAAAATTATTATTAGTATAATTTAAAATACTTATTGTAAAAATTAACATTGTTATAGATACCATTGAATATACATATAAAAACTCTAACCTATACACTATTTACTCAATTTTTAAACTATAGTTTTACGTGATACTAAGGGTGGATTTGATTGAGTGGAAGAGAATGGAATTAAGAAAAAAAAATATCTATATTAAAATAGTGTATGAAAATATGAGACTCACAAAATTTTAAAAAATTTCATACAACTTCACTCTACAGGAGAACAATCACGCGGACACTAAAAATTTAAAAAGTTCAATTAGAAAAGTTTAAAAAACCAGAAAATATATTTGGAAGATATTTTATTGTACTAATTTCTTTTCTTTTCTTTTTTTTTTTACTATTTTTTATTTTGTTGAATTTAAGTATACCAATACCATTTACATCCCAGCCATGTGAGCTATCAATATCGCAGATGTGGGCAAGTAGCACATATCTAGCGGTAAGGAGTAAGAAAAATCTGTCTCCTAGTAAAATATAAGAATTTCCCCAATGATTTGATTGATTTGGAAAACTCTATGCAAAAAGCACTTAGACCTTTCTCCACAGTAAATATTTTTCACGAAATAAAGTTAAACATAAAACGTCCAAACCAAACCATGGTAACAGCTATCACTGCAGTACTTCTAGCTTCGTCCAGATAAGGGCCCAATTGCATCCTTCACCTCTTTACTCGGAAACGCTTAATGATTTGACACAACCGATTCTGAAAGTGACATAAAAAATAAATAAAATACAGAGACACGGAGATAATAATTAAGGAGTAGGAACATTTTCTCTGCGTTACAAGTTACAACAGATTCTCATAAGAGGTGAAGAAAACGGAACAAAAAATATCAATTTCGCATTATCAAAGATCAGGGAAAAACAAACGACATTGGAAATTGAACGTAAATTAAACTGCAAGGAAGAAGTTGAAACGCAGAAACAGGATAGGGGTCTCATCCAATTGTGTGCTTGTGTGTGGAAGCCATCAAACTGCGAAGACTGAAGAGAGAAGCAACATAATTATAAGCGATTGAACAAAAAACACGTCTCACACAAGCAAACAATTACTCTTTGAATAGGGAAGGGAGAGAAAAAGGAAAAAAAAATGGTTCCAGCTACCAAATCGGCTCATGGCAATTGTTTATATAGAAATGTACTTGAAATTAAAGGTTTTACTTAGCGACGCCTGGGGATATCATGTGAAAGCACACTCGTACGTAATTATAACTTTACAATTCTGAATCTCTTTTATTTACCAAAGCATCGGGATATCATGTGAAAGTCACTTTTATTTTAATTAAATTATGTTTCTATTTCGGGATGGGTTCACAAAAAGCCCAATACTAAGACCTAACTCTCCAAAGCTAAAACGCTTATACAAAGTAGACCAAAATATGTGATTTTTCCTAAAAAATAGTATTAGTAATTTTGATTAATTTAATGTTTGAATTTTATAAAAATAGTGATTTTTGTTTCTTGTCACGACAATGTTTTCATTGCATGTGAACAGAGACGAAAACTATTACTTTTTGTAATATTTAAGAATTAAATTGATTAAAGTTAATTCGGAAATTAAAATTAAGTATTACCTAAAGATTATAAATTGAAAATATATTTTATCCTAAAAAGTATTAATTGTGATACAATTCTTTCACAAAAATTTTAGATGTTCACACTCATTACAGAACACATCCTCTTGCTAATGACTTCCTGATTTTCATGTTGGAACCTAACTCAGTAGGCAATCACCTGAACTGAATAAATATCCATCTTAACTTCCTAGCTCAACCTCTACGGACCAAAAGTTTCCCTACTCGCAAATATGTTTTTTCTTCTATATAATACCCCTTTACTCTGTTTAAATATCCATTGACTTAAGCACCAAAGCTTTTATAAGTAGCGTTGCTACCATTTACCACAATCAACTATTATCGACAGTTCAACAAAGAGAAGAAATCATGATCAAAACGATCGTTGTCTCGTGTTAGGTCCATTGTTGGGATAAGTCAACATATAATCTCAATCAAAACTATTACTTTTTAGGTCATCCCTAAATATTAATCGCGTGAAAATTTCAACCTTGACATAAATGTTAATTTATTTAAATTTTATGCAAGTGTTTTATGAAATAAACTAATATACATGCAAGGCAGGTTGAATAGTGTGTATATGATGTTGAAAAACTTTTCATAATGGACATTTAAGATAAAATATATATAAAAACTTCTTTCGTAATATGGAAAACTAAAATCACAAAGGAAATAAGAAAACAAAACAAATTTTATACTTGTACACTCTTCAAGCAATATTGTCCAATCTTTTTACCCGAAGTTCCACTGAACTGTCTCTCAATGCTTACACCAACATAGTCTTCACACGAGGTTAAAAAACACAAATATTTTTTGTTAATAAGGCCCTTCAAACTTCCGCAAAAAACAAACACATTTCTACAAAAACAATTCACTTCGTGAGAGTATAAAACTTTAGCACAAAATATGAAAGTTAAAATTACAATTCAGTATTGTCCAATAGTTCAGGTAAGAACGTAATTCATATGCATCTTTTACTTCGTTCATATATATATATATAGCTGAGGAGAAAAAAATTTCGTTGAGACTAAAACGTCTTCCTGTTTTGTCTTTATTAAATGCAAGAGAGCATCTTCATGTTACAACATGCTTTGACTAGCCTTTCTTAACATGAGAAAAAAAAAAGGATAAATAGTTAAATTTGTCTCCGGTAATATAAAATAGTGATAAATTAATTTTTAAAATATGAAAATAATTAATTTGATCTTTGAATATATAAAAAGTGTGAAAAATTATTTTATCTTTAAATTTGTGAGACCATCTTTCTTAAAATTGTAATGTTCAAAGACTAATTAGACAATAAATTATATTTTTTAAGATAAATTTGATATTAAATTACCTGTAAGACTAATTTATTATAATTTTTACATTTTTGAAATTAAATTTAAAATTTACATCTTTCACGAACTAATTTATTAATGTCTGGTACCTTAAAAAATAAAATTAACTATTTACCTGAAAAAAAAATAACAGACTCATGTATAAACAGTTATCTAGAATGGTGTATTGTGCTTTTTTTTGACCCACTGAAAATTTATTTTTCCTACCAGGGAATTTATCACATACTTTGAAAGATTGAGTTGTTTCTTAGCATGTGTTTGGGGGTACGTCTGTGCACGTCTCCCTTTAAAATCACATTAGGTGAAAGTTGGAATTTATTGATTCCATAAAATATAGAGAGAGTGGATACGCATGTCGAATAATCATAATCATTGAATTATTATGTTTCGATCTGTTCCTTCAATTAATTTTCTTTGACTGGAGTACTCAATATATAAAATAAAGAAAAAATAAACTAACTGCATTTAAAGTCTAATTCTAAAAAATAAATAAAAAATGTAGACAACTAGACAAGTGTTTTTCTTTCCCCCACTAGCCTACAACAACAAGTACTAGAATGTTTTAGGGGGTGCTGTTTGGTTTGTTGGGACTTGGGAGTGAGGGTTTCAACCTATTTGGGATGTTCTCTCCCGCTAATCCCCTAATCCTAGTATGTTCCTTCTTTTTCTTTAAAAAAAAAAAGTACTAGAATATTTAAAAAATGAATATGAAATAAATTTTATATTTTTAACAAATATTTGGTACTTTATTCCGTGAACGTGTAAGTTGTAACCTTTGTGATTGGGCTAGAAGAAGCAAGTTAAGAAAGTCCCCAGGAAGCTCCGACTTACATCCAACGCACAAAGCGAGTCACTCACTCATGTCATCCTCCGCTCTCATCTCCGACACCCAGCAATGGAAGGACCTCAAGGTAACGCAACGGAATCGGATCCACGTTATTGCTAGTATTTCTTACCGTGAATCCGAATTTTCTATTAAACGCGACGCGTTTCGACTTTGAGCAGGCACATGTAGCGGACATCAATAGAACACATCTTCGCGATCTATTGAGCGATGATAAGCGTTGCCAGTCCATGCTCGTGTAAGCAATAATATCTTTATATTATTCATGCTCGATTCCTAAATTTCAATTCCTATTTGCGATGCGATGGAAATTGAAGTTTATGATTTTGTATGCTATTTAGTGAATTCGATGACATTCTGCTGGACTATTCAAGGCAACAAGCCACTCCTGAAACTATCCAGAAGCTATTTGAATTAGCGGAGGTTGCTAGTTTCTCATTCGTGCCTGATTTTTTTTTTTTTTTATCAATCGGTAAAACACGAAAAGGACTTTTATAATTCCGATTATTGTTTCTGGTGTTAATGTTTTGTAGGCTGCATCGCTCAAAGAAAAGATTATCCGCATGTACAGTGGGGAACATGTAAGCCATTGTATACAAATCTAACAAAGTTCATTACTGCACTCACATGAACACACTCACGATGCCATCTTTACCTTGTGTTAATTTTTTTAGTTTAATTTTTATGCATGGTCAGTGTTTTACACTCTCAAGTCATCCAATCAGAAATCATAGTTGACATGATTATTAATGTATGGTCATTGTAAAAGTCAACCAACTTAGTACTCATCTTACGTGACGGTTTGTGATTAGATGACAATACAAAAACTCTTTGAGAAATGCTAGCCACACACTAGTTTTAACAGACACCTTAAATTGTTGACCGAAATTTATTGACAATTACAATTTTTTGTAGGTTCCATGTCTTAATTAATGATTCTGCCTCCTGTTTTTGTAATTTTTAATAAACTTTAACTAATAATAGAATGTGTTGCTAGCACTCCCCAAACTCTTTACTTTGTCAATGCATACACTATTTACCGCAAATTTTTTTATGATGTTGATGTTTATCATTTTTGGGGAATGTTGGATTCACTTTCAGATAAATAGCACAGAAAATAGATCAGTGCTTCATGTCGCTCTTCGTGCTTCAAGGGATGCTGTCATACAGAGTGATGGGCAGAATGTTGTCCCTGAAGTTTGGAAAGTTCTTGACAAGATCCAGGAGTTCTCTGAGCGGATTCGCAATGGTTCTTGGGTAATGTGCTACTCCAATATTCTGTGTGGATGTTTTTTGAGCATTTGAACTAGAGGGTATTAATTACTAAACTTTTTTTTAAAAGGTTGGTGCTACAGGGAAGGCTTTGAAGGACGTTGTTGCAATTGGTATTGGGGGAAGTTTCTTAGGTCCACTGTTTGTACACACTGCACTTCAAACAGGTTGGGTGATTATTGCTAGTCTCTTTAGTAGCAATTCCACCAGAATTGGCCTTTTATTTGTGTTGACACATAATACACGTAGTAATTTGCAGAACCACTGTCCTTAGTTCACAGCGAGTAAAATTGCTGAATATATATTTGTATAATCATCTTGCAGATCCTGAAGCTGTTGAATCTGCAAGGGGTCGTCAGCTGCGCTTGTAAGTATCTAATGTTAGTGAAGTCTGCAAATGTGATTGTAAGGATTAGTTAACACTTAACAGCAACTGTATGATATTTTGTTTTTCTGAATCTAGCTTACTATAGCTACACATCTAGAAGCTGGCTGTACCATTTCCATAAAATCAATCTCATCTTCTATTTGATTCTATCTGCAGTCTTGCAAATGTTGATCCTATTGACGTGGCTAGAAATATCACAGGATTAAATCCTGAAACAACACTTGGTAAATCATCATATATAAAAGATGAATATATAGATATGGAGGCTTATCTTGTATGTCTTATTGTTGTTTGTAATAATTGTAGTTGTGGTTGTTTCAAAGACTTTTACAACTGCTGAAACTATGCTGAATGCTCGAACTCTTAGAGAATGGATTTCATCAGCACTTGGGTAAGTACAATATTAAGAGTAGTTCTTCAACGATAGTAGTGTAGGCATTGTTTTGGGGGTTCTGCAGTTTCCTTTCTTTTTATGTGGAAACTTGAAGAACTGGATTTGAAACTTATACTTCCTGATTTGTTGTAATATACACCCCAACCCCTGTCCCCCACCTTCTAAATATATTTGGCAATTTTTCAAAGGATAGAGAATGGACAATATTCAAAATGGACTTTGATGATGAATTAAAGACTGTCTCATGATATCATTACTTACAGGCCCTCTGCAGTTGCAAAGCATATGGTGGCTGTTAGCACAAATCTCACGGTATACCATATTTTCCTTTTTTTGGCATCATTTGATTGAGCTTTCTTCAATGTCTAACTCTTTGTTCATCAATGAACCATGATGGCTTATGATTGATCACAGCTGTTTGTCCTGATATATGTAGCTACCTTGCTTTGTTAAATCCTTAACTCTGCATTGTTTGCCATCACTTGTGCTATTAAAACATTTTGCTCAATTGTGTATGATTGGTTGATTTATCTCTACCAAAGAGTTGAGCAATAACAGATAATAATTGAATAATATAACTCTAACAAGGACAGATTACAGAAGGGTGAAGTTCTTTAAGTTCAAATTTCTTTGGTATTATTTTTACATTTTTGTTTTTTCTTTAATAAGACAAAAAATCTTAAAACATGCATTTTCTATTTATAAATATGGCTGTATCTCTAACGTTTTTTCTTTTTTCTTTCATTCATGATGCAGCTTGTGGAAAATTTTGGTATTGATCCTAACAATGCTTTTGCATTTTGGGATTGGGTCGGTGGTCGGTATAGTGGTGAGAAATGTTTCTTCTATTTCCCCCTCTTGCTACTATTAAAGAACATTTGAAGTTTTCAACAGATTTGATTATGATGACTTGAAATGCGGCTTGCAGTTTGCAGTGCTGTTGGAGTTTTGCCATTATCTCTACAATACGGTTTCTCTGTGATAGAGAAGTAAGTCCTTTATTATTAGTATAATTCTAATCTTTAGGCACCTCTTCTAGAGGAGAATGTTCCTAGAAATAGTTTAATTTGTTGTGGTTTGACTCAACTTTAGGTGCTTCTTGTCTATTGCACCCTAGAATAGGCTGGACTGGCTTTATTATGCTTCACCTTCTTCCTTTAAGGAAATAATTAACTTCATAGATTACATGAAGGATGTAGATAAGAATTCTTTTGATATATGCGCTATTTCGTGACCTTTTCCGAATGAGATATTTTCTGCATAATATTGACACTGGTTATAAAATACAACTTAGTTTTAAATATCCCTTAGGTAACAAATTGAGACACATACTTCTATGTTTTCTTTTTTATGGTGTCTTTTTCCTCAAAGGTTCTTAAAGGGGGCTTCAAGCATTGATCAACATTTCTATTCACAGCCATTTGAAAGCAATATACCTGTAAGTGCCCTTTGCTAACCTTGTATGCTTTTGGGTATGATTGTACATGCGGATCTCTTCATGTTGAAGCATTGTTTTTTAGTTTGTCATACTGCATACTGGTTATCCTTCCAATATGGTGAAGGAATCTCAGAACAGATAGTTTTATATTCTATATCAGTATTAATTTTGAGTTTGAAAGTTTCATATGGATCTATTATTTTGTAAATTAAATGCTTCAGATATTTTTTTTATTGAAATGTCTTCAATTATTAATCGAAACTAATATTAATTTTTTTACAGTTATAAATAGGGTATGGGAGCTTCTTTCAGCTTCTTTCTGTTTTTTTCCCCATGGTTCTTTTGCTGTTAGGAGAACAAATGATCCCTTATCTTTGGACTATTCTTCTCTCAACATATTCCTTTTTAGGAAGGGGAAAAAAGTATCTGAGTATGTATAGGAATTTGATAGATTTTAAATCAAAAGAAATGTTGATTTCTGACAGATTTAATGAGGAAATGGGAAGCTCCTTCTAGCTGTTATTTCCTCTCTTTTCCTCCCTTGTTTCTTTCACTCTTTGGAGCATTACCAATTCCCTAGCTCTGGACCTTTTCTCTCTTAATATATTCCTTTTTTTTGGAAAAAAAAGATGAAATTGTGGGGATGGATAGGAATTTGGTTCATTGCAATTTTTCAGACCCCTTGGTTCAGGGACCTTAGGTTCTCTTGTATTTAAGATGTTTTGTACTTTTGTCAAATACATGATGAGATTCTTTTATGAGTATTCCAGGTGCTTCTGGGTTTGTTGAGCATATGGAATGTTTCATTTCTTGGATATCCTGCCAGAGTGAGTACTTATTTGGCCTGTTCTCTTCAGAAATATTTAATAGGTTTCTTTGTTCTAAACTGGCCTTGTTCAAAAAATGAAACGTTTGGTACACTCTTACAGGCCATCTTACCTTATAGTCAAGCTTTGGAGAAGTTTGCCCCACACATTCAACAGGCAAGCTTGTTGCTGCATTGTGCTTGAATATTATTTTCTTTTTGTTCTTATAACATTTTTTTTTCTCGCATTAGGTTAGCATGGAGAGTAATGGCAAGGGTGTCTCAATTGATGGTGTCCCTCTACCATTTGAGGCTGGTGAAATTGATTTTGGTGAACCAGGAACTAATGGGCAGCATAGCTTTTATCAGCTCATACATCAGGTGATGTACTAAGTATTCTATAATAGGGTGTTTGAACATAGAATATTTAATGAACTTTTGTGGAAAATTTACTTGAAAATACTACTTGTCTAAAGGGTTTACATTGTTAAAATTAATAATCTCAAACTACGCTACTACTGTACTGAAAGTTTTTGGTTTTAAAAATCATTTTAATGAAATAATGTCTACAATTGCATGTTGTGGTTGATATTTCAATCCCAATTTTTACTGGTTTTGGATTCTCATCCTTGAGACAAATTAGAGAGTTTGGTATCAGTATAAATTTGGAAGAAATTGCATGTGTAATTTTACCCTTCCTTTGTCCTTCAAATCAATATCAGCACAACTATGCTATGATATAATGGTTATCTTTAATTTTAGTTTTTCTCTAGGATATTTAAAGTCCAAGAGCACATTTCTTCCAATTTTTTTCATAGCTGATGACCTGTATTTTCTGCTATGTTATTGGCCTATTAATTAACATAGTATGGCCAACAGTAGGTATTTAGATTTTCGCAGTTTAAAATCTTATTTTCTTCTTGCTGCCTCTATTGCAATTTTAAGTAGCTAGCTTTGCTTTCTTTGATTTAATTTTTTGAAGGTATGAAAAATATAAATATTTTACAAACTATGCTTTTGTTGAGAAATTTGTATCTTCTTACTTTTAGGGGCGTGTAATTCCTTGTGATTTTATTGGAGTTGTGAAAAGTCAGCAACCTGTCTTTCTAAAAGGTAAGGAGTACAAATTAACAATATCAAGTTTCATCATGGTAGTTTGCTTGTTTGAAGTCAGTTCTCTGATAATATTTAAGCAATGCAATTTATAACCAGGTGAAGTGGTGAGTAACCATGATGAGCTAATGTCCAACTATTTTGCACAGTCTGATGCCCTTGCTTATGGGAAGGTACATTTGTCCTCGCTCTATTCTTCTAAATTATATATCAGATAAAAGTGAATTAAGACTATAACTCAGTAATAAAATCTGTGTCAATGTTACCGACTTGATGGTAACGGAGATGGGGTTAGGACAGCGCCAAACTTATAGAAATAGCTATTTTTCTCAGCTTGTAAACTAGATTTTATGGTAGTCTTCTCTTGATTTATCATAAGGAATATGATTATCTATCAAAATCTTGTAGACAGCAGAGCAGCTGCAAAAGGAGAATGTTTCTCCACACCTTATTCCTCACAAGGTGATATTTATTCTTCGTCCCTGCAACTTGCAGATTTAATAGTTGAATCCTTAGTCCTTAGATCAATTTTTATTTTTTTATAACAAAATCTACAGACATTCAGCGGCAATCGACCTTCTCTCAGCCTACTGCTTCCATCATTGAATGCTTATAATATTGGGCAGGTATGAAGTTCACAAGGTTGTAATTAGTAATTAGAGGGAAATGGTTGATTCCTGTTAGCAGAAGTTTTAATTGTGTCACTTACTTATTTTCTTCAGCATGTTTGGCTGGAAAATTAGGTAGTTATGAGTTATGGCATATGAGAGTTATGCACACTAATATATTTAATATTCAAATTGTTGAAATATGGATGGGTATTAGAGTATTGTAAGAGAGTGGCAGTTATTCAACTGCACTCTCGGGTAGCTTACTCTAGTTAATACTAGTATGTTAGTTAATGACAGCTGTTGACAGCTGTCATAACTAACAGTCTAGTCTATAAATACCAAACTGTAACCTTGAGTTCAGTGGCCAATAATATTTTCCTCTAGGGCATTTAGTTTATTTTTGCTCTCTTGAAAAACTATTTGTCATATTCCAAACTAAGCATTCACACTAGACATTTAATATGAGAAAGAAGCATTTACTTTGGAAAGATTGTAGGGAGTGTTTTAGTTTTGTTCTTTATTGTCTATTATTCCTTCATTGATGTGTTCAAAATATTTTGACAGTTTAGCCCAGTATCAGAATAACTGCAGCAAAATATATCTGTCTGGCAAATAGTCTTCATTAACTTTTCCTTGTGTTCCTATTGCTTTCTCCATTGCTTCAGTTTTTGTATGCAGTTATTGATAGAATATAAAGGTTCCATATGTGGGTCTTCCATGATCAAGTTGTATATTCTACACAAGTCACTTACCTTTCTCATGATGAGGACTGATTTGTCAGTTTTTGTTTTTCATGATCTGACCACTCGCCAAAGTTGGTGTATGGTTTCTTGCATGAGGGTCTATGAAAATTACTTTACGCGTCCTAATTTCTTGTTGCTCTATGTTCTTCAGTTGTTGGCAATCTATGAACACAGAATTTCTGTAGAGGGTTTCATTTGGGGAATCAATTCTTTTGATCAGTGGGGAGTAGAGCTGGGGAAGGTATGTTTTAGAGAAGTGGTGTTATTATGTTGCTATCTAAGAAATTTCTAACAGACTTCCAAGTCTTGTCTGAGAAATATGTATGCAATTTCAATCTTAGTGTTCTTTCTTCTTCTTCTTTTTCTTGGTTCATTCTCATCATATTTAATGATATTGCAGTCGCTGGCTACTCAAGTCAGAAAGCAACTTAATGCATCTCGTACTAAAGGAGAACCAGTTCAGGGCTTTAATTTCAGTACTACAACAATGTTGACAAGATATCTTCAGGTACAGAAATCCTTTATCCTGCTTAAAAAGGAAGGAAAAAGAGAACTTTGTATTTTTTTGTAATGAAATATTTTAATTGTTTTTCTATTGTGTGCTTATGAACACATGATAAGAGGTGGTAAAATGAGCTGGCCCAATTAGGCTCACTAAAACATTGGGTTTGGGCTCTAATTATAGGCCTGAGTTAATTCCAAGTATTTTTGCCCAACCCCTGGGCTTCTCTTTGTTCAGGCTAGTCTGGCTTATTTAAATATAAAATGTAGGTTAGGGCCAGGCTTGGAGTTCTATTTTATGGCCTGAATAAAAGCCTTGTTATTTGACTTCTAATCTAGCCACCTCTGGATAAGAAGTCAAAAAGAAAGTTCTTTCTTTTGGAAAATAAAGTATTATCGAAAACACATAAGGTCATTTAATATATACTTAAAATAATTTAATAGAATGTATTTAATGTTTTCTTGTCATGTGCTGAAAACACACAAGGCATGCAGTAGAAAACCCATATTTAAAATATGATTCCTGAAAAGGGTTGATGCTATCTACTTTGTATCTTAGTCTTATTACTGACTGACCAACTAACCCACTGCCACTACATTTAAAGTGACATTTAAAGTGTCTGTTATATGGAATTTTTTGGCTGATAATAATACTAACCGTTAGAGAATGGTATCACCAACTGACTGGCAAACTAAACCCACTGCTACTACATTTAAAGTGATATTTAAAGTGTCTGTTATATGGAATTTTTTGGCTGGTAATAATACAAACCGTTCGAGAATGGTATCACCATCTTCATGCTTAATGGTAGTAGATTACTGAATTCACTTGTTACTAATCTAATCTATATAGATTGCAGTATAATTAATGGCAAAACTTTTTATTTCTCGTGGCAGGCAAGTTCAGATGTCCCAGCGGATCTGCCAACTCTTTTACCGAAGATGATCTAAGCACCTTTTTGCAGATTGTTATTTTGATGATTGAGAAGAAAATAATCTGGTCTTGTATATGATATATATACAGCATGACTACGGACATGTTTATTAACTGTTTTAGCACGATACTTGGTTATCCTTTTCTCTTGCCGTTGAGTTATGTTCTGCTGATAAGTGAAAAGCATTTTGGATTCTAAATTTTGTTTGGAGCTTGCCCTATGACATGTTTCGATATCCTCATTGTTTTTTGTAGAAATATCTGGATCCAATTAGTTTTTATTTTATTTTAGTAGACAAGTGTACAGCTAGCTAATTATTCCTATCTTAGTTGTCTTGGCCCACTTAGTTGATACTTAGCTGTAGATGCTTTACTTAGTGTTTGCTTAGTTGGTGCTTTCATTATGTCTCAGCCTTTATTAGTGGATGCTTAGCTGCTCTCTATTCT
>PYAF01004627.1:845529-867406 GCA_007407185.1 Glycine tomentella
TTCCTATCTTAGTTGTCTTGGCCCACTTAGTTGATACTTAGCTGTAGATGCTTTACTTAGTGTTTGCTTAGTTGGTGCTTTCATTATGTCTCAGCCTTTATTAGTGGATGCTTAGCTGCTCTCTATTCTGTTTTCTTATAAATACTACTTACGTAGTATCATTCAAAAATATGAAATATTCTTCTAAATATTTCTACATTTTTTTTTTTAAAAAAAAAAAAACTGGTTTAGCAGGATACTTGATGTATTGATCATCCTTTTCTATCGGCGTTGTGTTATGTCCTGCTGAAAAGTAAAAAACGTTTTGGAATCTAGTTTTGTTTTGTGGTGTGTGTGTGTGGAGCTTATCTACTGTGCTGTTGACTTCTTGTAGACTTGTAGACACAGCTTGGTTTGGTAGATACTCAGTCATTTTGAGCTCATGATGAACACGTTTTTAATATAGGTGTCTGAACATTATGTTGTTAGGCCTACATTTTGATCCTTTTTTTTTTAACCCTTTTAACTTCTAAAAGGCTAGAATTCTAAAACCTGGGCATTGTGTTCATTCTTTCCTGTGTATTTGGATAAGTTTTTCCATAACGATTAATTGAAAAAGAAAAAAAAAAAAATCAATCCTTGAGGATGAATACATGGAGTGAATAGTACATCTAATATTCAATCACTAATTTAAAAATAGTCAAAATATTCTTACCACCTATGAAAAATTATGTTGTTTATTTTCATGTCTATTTTTTTAATTTAAAGTCTTCATTTACTTTTCACTATGTAAGATTCTTTCGAATGTAACTTAAAACATTAAAATGTAACTTTGGTAAAAATGTGCAATTAACTTCGGTTGTATTTTTCGTATGTACTTAAAACATTAAAATATAACTTTGGACCCCAATTTTGTCTAATCTGCAATTAATTTTAGTCTCCAAATTATTAAAAATTACTTCCTTTGTTTTTATCTGTAAGATCCCAAATAAAAATGGTGCTTGTTTCTTTTCATAAAATACACTTCATATTATTCCTTACATTATTTATTTTTGAATTAAAATATTTTTAATTAATTGTACTGGGAAAATTTTAATTAAAAGAGAAAGAAAAGTTTATAAAAAAAAGAGAGAAAAGTATTAATTACATGTGTAGTTTTGGAAAAAGATAAAAAATTAAGATAAATTTATTATTATCCACTAAATTAATCATTTTTTAAATCTTAATAAATTATATATTTAAATCTTATAAATAAGAACGAAAAAAATAGTAACTTTGATCAAATATTCAATTTTGCATGTGCTTTTTTTTATTTTGATCTAATT
This sequence comes from Glycine tomentella, assembly GCA_007407185.1. NCBI lineage: Eukaryota > Viridiplantae > Streptophyta > Magnoliopsida > Fabales > Fabaceae > Glycine > Glycine tomentella. The sequence goes on from PYAF01004627.1 coordinate 846,834, forward strand.
AAACCTAGTTCTAACAAATTATTAATTAAAGTATATGAAAAAAATACACAAAATGAGTAGTTTCTTAGCCTTGGTATACCCACAATTCTTGAATGCTTCCAGCTATAGTTATTGGAATGTTGTCACAAGTATCTTTCGATACATCAAGAGTGCACATGGTCGTGAAATGTTGTATGAAAACAAAGACAATATCAAGATCATTTCTTATTCATAAAAGATCCATTACCAGATATTGTGTTCTTATTGGAGGGAATATGATCTCATGAAGAAGCAAACACACAGTGGTCGAATCTAATGTTGAAGTTGAATTCCATGCGATGGTTGTGGCCTCTTGCGACGTTATATGACTTAGACAACTTCTCCAACAATAAGAATTGGAGAAACTCAAACTACTACATTAATTTACAAAAATCAAGCTGCTCTCCACATAAGATGAAATCCATTTTTTCATGAGCGAATCAGGTACATAGAGATAGTTTGTCACTTCTGAGAAAAAGGTACTCTTAGGAGAAATTACTATTGATTTTGTCAATTTTAAAAACCGGCTTGTAAACATATTCACTAAATCCTTCAATGTTTTTTGTGTTAACCATATCTGTAACAAGTTCGAATCATATGATATATATGCTTCGGCTTGAGAGAGAATGCGAGATATGTTATTATCTTATATTTATTATTTGGACAATAATCATATTTTCTATTTGCTAAAAAATAGTAATTGATTGATTATTATAATCAATATTGATTCTATTTATGCACTATAAATAAAGAACAAGTGTGTTATATTAACAAACAATTTTCTAAAGTATAAGCAAAAATTAAAATTAAATAAAAATACATATTTTTGAAAATTAAAAAATTAAATATATCTATTTTAAAATGAGAAAATCAAAATTTAGGATAACATAAAATTAAATTATAAAAATATCATTGAACCAAAAACTTTTGACCCGATTTTTGTCCCTTAATTAAGTGACAAGAACTCAAATCTTAGACTGACCCTTCGATGTGTAATAAATATTATTGAAAGCAGAATACTCAACTTGTATACGCTAAGAGTCTTTAACAAAAAATTATAATTGTTTTTTACGAAAACAACTTGGTAACAGAAAGAAAAAAAAAAAAACATCAAAGTTATATTTTAGGCCAACTTTTAACATTTCAACGAAACGACTTCAGCGAGGGACGTTTCGGTCATGACGCGACACGTAAACGAAAAAAAATACTACGAGGTAAGCACAAAATCCTTCCGGCTCGTCAGCGTGAATAACACGTCCAGCAGGGATCATCAGCGTGACATTCACGCACAGCTAATAGCGCGTAAATATTTATTTCCCAGCATCACAAGTGAGGGAACTGAACCCCACAAGGGGGTTCGCCTGCTAACGTGAGCCTATGGGTCGCAGCGTGCTAATGTGCACCCCAACATTTATCATCCATTTGAGGCTTAACCTATATTCACCCCTCTCGCCCCTCGTTTCGGTTCCCCTCACTCACCTCACACCGTCGTTGGTTCAATCGCAATCATCAGAGAGACTCGCCGATCAACCATGGCTGACCGTGCCTCCTCCACCACTCGCCTTCACATCTCCGCCGCACCTCCCTTTCCGATCTCCAGAGGTCCTTTCTCTTGCCTCTAATTTTCGATTCTCCTAAACCCTAGCGTTGTTCCGCCACTTTCGCTATTGTTATTAGGTTACGCCAGCCACTTCGTTTCTCTGTTTGAGCTTAGGGTTTTGCTTCGTCTCTGAGTGGTTAACTCGTTTCGAAGTCCGTTTGATTAATTTTAGTTCTCGATTTTGAGTTCGGAGGTGGCATTGATGAATTGCTCTGCATTTCACTTATTTCTGGCTCTTTGAAGTTTGAAAACAGTGAACAGACAAGGCTTAATTATTTGTCTGTGATAGTGGTTTTTATTGTTCAGTTGTTTGGATTTCATAGTGAACTTGAGGAATAGAAGTTTAGATCTTCGTACTGCACTAAACGTCATTTCCTTTTGAAATAGAAACGTGTCTTTTATCCTGGGAAACTTTGGTTTCATGATGTTTGAAATTTGAAAGTGTTAGATCTTCGTTTACTGTAACTGTTAAGTAATTTTTACCTAAATAGGCAACACTATTATGTGTGTTTGGTGATACATTGGAAACGCAAGTCTCACCATATTTTTGCGTCAATCGTGAAGAAAATCACAGAAGCCACTATTTGTAGCTTCTGCCTGAATGTGGATCAAGTCTTCCCTGATGCATATTATGGTGTTGCCTTCGGATTTTGTCAGATTTGGTTTGATGTACTGAGGTATAGAGTTGCCCCACTCCACGGGAGGTGATGATGGAATACTGGCTTTTTAACTAATTGAAATTATGTCTAAACTTGTATAATATCACAATACAATATGAATTAGAGGTCGTCAGACATTTGCATGTGTTAGCTTTCTCTCCAACTTTAAGATTACAGACTTGATATGCATAATTTCTGACACTGATTTTAGATTCGTCTGGTTGCTTATTTGCAAATTTGTGTATCTTATCTCTGCTGCCCCTTTTATTTTTTTACACTGGCATTTTCTACTAGCAATAACTCTTAGTGCAGTCAACATAATCAGACGTGTGATGGATTTGTCCTTTCAGTTAGAATTGCACACAAAAAACTCTTAGAAAGGGTTGATTTCTTTTCATGTATTCATTTTTTAATATAATATTTATTGTAGCTTCTTATTGTAAGAGACCATCAATACATGCAAACATACATACATAATGATGGTCTGCGCATCTTTACTTTTCTTGGTCTGCGTGTGCTTTCTATCTACTAAATGTTCAACTTAAAAGAACAGCGGATGATAAAAAAATATTTAATTGCTTATGCCAATTGCTGATTATTTTTTTACTTTTTAGAACAAAGGAGTTTTACAAATAGTGTTCTATTTCTTAACTGGTCAAAAGCATATTAAGTTTTGCTTCTATTTTATGTGTTCTTCATGTCTGTTGTGAAACTTACATCAATAATTCACTGTTCTTAGGTTCTGCTTTGGGAAAATTTTGAGATTGGTTAACATTTTTTAATTCTTTTTTAGTAAGCATATTCTCATTTTTTGCAGATTTTCATGTCCCTGACAATCCAATTCCACTCTCACCACAGTGGCTTCTGCCAAAGCCAGGGGAGAGTAAACCTGCGATAGGGACTGTGGTGTGTAATGATTACTTACTACTGGTTTTTTATTTTTGTCTGTTTGCACTCCTGTAAAATGTGTATGTGCAAATCAGACTTTTGGCACCTATCAATCTATAAATAATTTATAATTGCTTCAAAACCCACTTCTTTTCTCTATTTCTCATTACTCAGGAAAACCATGTGATCTCAACTCCACCAAATGGCAATCGCTCAGAGACTGTTAAGACATCTGGAAATGGAGAGGATGTGAATGATGGCCATAAGCGCAAGGATGTCTTTCGGCCATCCATGCTTGACTCCAAAAGTGGACACCGTGATCGTTGGCGCGAAGAAGAGAGAGATACTAAGTCTTCCATACACAAGGATCATTGGAGGAATGGAGACAAAAACCTAAGTAACACTCAGAGTATGGATCGGTGGACTGAAAATCCATCCATGAGGCACTTTGGAGAAGTACGTCGTGCCACATCTGATAGGTGGAATGATTCAGGCAATAGAGATACAAACTTTGAACAGCGGCGTGAGAGTAAGTGGAACACACGCTGGGGTCCTGATGATAAGGTACCAGAAGGTCTTCGTGAAAAATGGAATGACCCTGGTAAAGATAGTGATCTGCATGTAGAGAAAGGTTTGTCTAACATTTCCAATCTTGTTAAGGATGAAAAGGAAGGGGATCATTATCGGCCATGGAGGCCCAACTCCTCACTAAACCGTGGAAGGGTAGAACCTACCCATCACCAGAATGTGATGCCAAACAAACAAGTGTCTGTATTGTCATATGGGCGGGGCCGTGGGGAAGATACACCTCCAGGCATTGCCTTCGGGCATGCTCAGGTTAGCTCTGGTGGTAGCTCCATTAACAGCGCATATATGCATTCTCAATACCCTGGAACTTTATTGGATAAAGTTGAAAGTGAGCAGGGAGAAACTCGTCCATTTAGATATAGTAGGGCAAATTTGCTTGATGTGTACAGAGTTGCTGATATGCATACAAGTAGAAAACTAGTGGAATTTCTGCAGGTACCTTCTGTTACTCAGGATGAACCATTGGAGCCTCTAGCTCTTTGCGCACCAAATTCTGAGGAACTGGTAATTGATGTTACTGTATATTTTGTTCTAGATGCCACCGTCATCTCTAGTGGTTTATTACATTGCTTTTCTGTTTGAACAGTCTGTATTAAAGGATATTGACAAAGGGGAAATAATTAGTAGCAGCGCACCTCAGGTGCCAAAAGATGGACTGAACTCGACAGAATTTACGCATTCAAGACGAATGAAGCTTGTAAATGCACCTTTCCAAGGTACATTAAGAATAGAAGCAATAACACATTTTTAGCTATCTTAAATATTGAAAACAATAAGGATCCTAGGACATCCTCTAAGTGGTTGAGAAATGAAGATGTTGCTAATGGAAAACTTTATGAAACCTTCAGAATTTCATATTTTTATTACCAACTTACACCAACCATGATGTAAGTTTTGTTTCCATCTGGATTTCGTAGGCGATCTTTATATTGCCTTTTAATTGTAGTGTAAATTGTTTAAAGCCTAGAATGTTTTGTTTTTAATATCAATATTAAGTATTGGGTATAAATGTTTGCATGGTTGGACTATATCTTTATTAGTGGTTCTTGATTGCCCTCTCTCCAAATTTTGCACATCGTCTACATCCCTTATTTTGTTTCAACTTTCATGTGTAACCAAACTAATTTTCTCCGTACCTAAATGCACTATACTTTGCTACATTTAACAACTAGGAAGATTAATTTTTCTGTCTCTAGGAGTTTTTCTAATACTTTATCTTTTCAGATAGAGTCGAAGATAATGATTCTTACAGAATGGCTGATGAGGTGCCTAGTAATAAGGAATTAACCTTTGAAGAAAGTCATTCTGTTCATCATGGTGCTACATGGCATGGCACGCCACTGGGCGAACATGCGGGCACACTCATGCATGATAGCAGAGATGTGTCCAGTGATATCAAATCAAGAAACTCTGATTTGAGCTGGTCACACCAGCCAAAAGATACTCATGCTCAGTGGGAGCGTAATTTGGATTATTTATCTGAAACCAGAGATGTGGCTAAGTGGCAATCTAGTGGAGATCCCATTAAGAGGCAGCTATCTGGCATTTTGGACAGTGAATTTGAATCCAGGAGAGTTCAACAAATTTGTCCAGAGGAGTTATCACTCTTCTATAAAGATCCTCAGGGTCGCATTCAGGGCCCATTTAAAGGAATTGATATTATTAGTTGGTTTGAGGCTGGATACTTTGGTATAGATTTACCTGTTCGTCTGGAAAATGCAGCATTTGACTCACCATGGTTGCAACTTGGTGATGCCATGCCCCATTTACGAGCTAAGGCTCGACCACCACCTGGATTTTCTGCAGCAAAACTTGAATCTACAGAGACACCTGGTCGGCAATATTCTAGTACCTTTGGGAATATGCATTCTGGTTTAAGCGAGGTTGAGATGCTGAGAAATGATTCTATGCATAGGGGTTCTACTACAGAAGCTGAAAATAGGTTTTTGGAGTCACTCATGTCTGGTAGCAAGAGCAGTTCCCCACTTGATAGTCTCACATTATCAGAAGGTTAATGATGTTATTTTTTTGTTTTCTATTTTATAAACATAAATGTACTGCCATGCATTATCATTCCTCTTCTTAATATCTTTCTTATATACTGTATAGATTATGTTTTGAGATGGTCTGATTTTACTCTATCCATGATATGTATTTTTAGGTTTAGAAGGGTTGCTTGGTAATAATTCTGGTAATTTGGGCCCATCAGGAGAAGATAGCGGAAACAACCTTCACTTGCTGGCCAAGAGAATGGCACTTGAACGTCAAAGATCCTTGCCCAATGCTTATCCATACTGGCCAGGAAGGGATGCAGGACCCCTTCAACCAAAATCAGATATTTTTCCAGATGCATCACCACATTCAAATATCTTGTCTTCTTTGAGTGACAATTCTAGTCAGCTTCAATCCCAAAATTCTGAATTAATGTCAATAATCCAAGGATTATCCGATAGGTCGTCCACAGGCTTAAATAGTGGCATTGCTGGATGGCTAAATTTTCCTTTGCAAGGTGGATTGGATCCCCTTCAGAATAAGATTGACTTGCATCATGATCAAAATTATGTTCAAATGCCATTTGGAATTCAACAACAAAGATTGCAAACACCGAACCAATTGCCCTTAAATAACTTAATTGCTCAAACTTCAGATATTCCATCTAGTATTTTGACAGCAGAGAAGTTGCTTTCTTCTGGATTATCCCAAGATCCCCAAATGTTGAATATGTTGCAGCAGCAACATTTGCTGCAGTTGCATTCTCAGGCAGCAGCGCCTCCTTCACAACCAATGCCTTTGATAGATAAACTTCTATTGCTGAAGCAGCAACAGCAGCAGGAGGAGCAACAGCTGTTATTACGCCGACAACAACAGCAGGAGGAGCAACAGCTGTTATTGCGCCAACAACAGCAGCTGCTTTCTCAAGTGCTTCAGGAGCATCAGTCTCACCAGCACTTTGGCAATTTATCTCATCCCGTGAGCTCTCAGACACCAATTCCCAGTGTTCAGGGTGAGCTTACTACTAATTCTTTGGATTTGCCTCTGCAAGTAAGCCAAGACACTAGCTATAATATAAGCAGGGAATCTTCTGCCCAGATGTCTGACCAATTATTTGAGAATATTAGTCATCAGAAAAGCTGGAGTGCTACACTTCCTGAGCAAATTAATGACAATTACCAGAAGGAAACATTGCCGGTATCAGCTTCTGTTGAAGGCTCACTATTGCTTGAGCAGAACAGAGCTAAAGAGGAACCTGGCATTGCCCAGAAACTTCTTCCTTTTTCTAACTATACTGCTAAAACCTTGGAGCAGATGCCAGACAATACTTGTAGGGATGATGATACTCTTGTGAGTGCAACTTCTGAGTCTGGTGAGAATTCTCAGCCAATACAGTGTGTTGCACCTGTTGTTGCTATGTCTTCAGCTGGATCTTGTGGTACCGAGTTACAACTAGTTAGTCAACTAAGTGAAGATATAGAGATTAAATCAGATAGTCTTGAAGAGCAGCAGGGTGGAAGAGAGCTCTCAAAGATTGGGCCCTCTGTTGTGGATGTAAGAAGTGTTGAAGTACGTGAACCCAAAAAGACTACTGAGAAGAAATCTAAGAAGCAAAAACCTTCTAAATCTCAGTCTTCTGATCAGGCTAAGGGATTGCTAAAAAATGTGAGTTTGCAGCAGTCAAAGAAGTCAGAATCTTGGAAGTCAAATTTTAGTGAAGCCAACAAGGGTGAACCAGCTCATGAAACATGTCTGCAACAAACAAGGGGTAAGGGTAAACAATATGCAACTGCTGCTGCAGAAATAGATGATCATCAAGAAGTTAGTGGTCTCCCTACTAATATTCAAGGAAGCAACACTGAAACAGTTATTGAGAATGAGTTGAAGGCAGTCAATTCTGTTGCCACACAGAATACTGAATTACCTTCAGCGAGAGCTTGGAAACCTGCTCCTGGTTTCAAGGCAAAATCTCTCTTAGAAATTCAATTGGAAGAACAAAAAAAGGCACAGACAGAAAAGCTTGTATCTGAGGTTGCTACTCCTGTCAATTCCATGAGCTCAACTCCCTGGGTTGGAGTTGTGGCCAATCCAGACTCTATGAAGGTGTCTAGTGATAGTAACAGAGAAGCAGAAAATACTGAATATCTGGCTAAAGCTGAAAAATCTCGAAATAGTAAAAGCAAGAAAAGCCCATTACATGATCTATTGGCAGAAGATCTTGTACCCAAATCTAGTGAAAGAGATGACAAGGTTCCAGACAGTATGCTCCCCTCACAAAATATAGCTGTTCACTCAGAACCAGTAGATTATGGAGACTTTATTGAAGCTAAAGACACTAAAAGAAGCCGGAAAAAATCTGCAAAGTTGAAGAGTTCGGGAGCTAAGGTTTCAATGCCAGTTGTTTCTAGCGAAGTGCCCATAAGCTCAAGCCACATTGAAAAGGTAAAAAGCTCCCATTCTGTTCAGCAGGAGAAAGAACAACTGCCTTCCATTCCTTCAGGACCCTCTTTGGGAGATTTTGTTCTTTGGAAAGGAGAGACAACAAGCCCATCTCCTCCTCCAGCATGGACTACCGATTCTGCTAGGATTCCTAAACCGACATCATTAAGGGACATTCTAAAGGAGCAGGAGAAGAAGTCCTCTTCAGTACTCCCAAACCAACTGCCTACCCCAAAAAAATCACAGCCTGCCCAAGCTGCCCAGAGTAGTGGTTCTTCACGCCCAATTTCAGCTTCATCTCCATCAAAAACTGCACCTTCTAGCCGGATAAACTCCCAAGCTTCTCTGTCAAAATACAGAGGGGATGATGATTTGTTTTGGGGTCCAGTTGAGCAATCTAAGCAAGAAAATAAGCAGTATGAATTCTATCTCTTCATTGTGCCTATGATTCTGCTTTATATATTGGCTCGAGTTATCTTACCTACCTAAACTGGAATTGTTAGTTTTGGCATCTAATTTTACATATTTTGTGTGTAAGCTACCAGACTTTGCTCTACATCACAACTATCTAGCCAAGTGCATAACAATGGATGCAAGAAAGGACATGCTTTTGTAACTGGACAATAAAGTTTCAGTCTTTATAACATCAAATTAGTGCCATTCCTTGTATAATGGCCTCAGAGCATTAAACAGTACTATAGGACATCACAAAAACATCACAAAAAGTTCTGAAAAACAAGGTGGTGTTGATTCATTTAAGATCTGGGACAACCAACTTGGAATACTTGATAGTCCTATATTAGAACAGTTGTAGCATTTAAAAGTAACTACGAAACAATAGATGGCTGACTTATTGTTTCCTTAATAATCCTGTTTTGATGATAAAGTTGATTTGATGTTTTATTATGTTCTTTGTAAGCAGGTCAGGTTTCCCTCAACTTGCTAGCCAGGGGAGCTGGGGTTCTAAAAGTGTTCCCATGAAAGGTAATTCACCTGGATCATTGGGTCAACAAAAATCTGGGAGTGGCAAACCAACTGAACAATCTCTATCATCATCACCTGCCTCTTCTCAAACGCTGCTAAAATTGAAAAAAAATGCCATGACCAAGAATTCTGGTAAAGATATTTTGCTCATCCTTTTATTTCAACATTGTTAATTCCAGTTTCCACTTGCTTGGCAATTCTGTCTAATTTAGCCCCTTTATATATATATATATATATATATATATATATATATATATATATATATATATATATATAACACACTCCTTTTGATTGGGTCATTGATGATAGTTTAAACAGTGACTTGCTTCCTTATTTAAATTTCAGAAGCCATGGACTTCAGAGTCTGGTGTGAGAATGAATGTGTGAGGCTTATTGGGACAAAAGGTATTTATTATTTCAGATTTGTTATTCATGATATATTTCACCGATGTTATTGTCCCCTAAAGAACAATTCAGTACTCGTCTGAATTTACTCAGGCATTTACTGGTCACATTATCTTGAACTTTCTATTTAATGTCATTTTGACTATTTTTGGGGTGGCAGATACAAGTTTCCTTGAGTTTTGCTTGAAGCAGACAAGATCTGAAGCAGAGATGTTTCTCACTGAAAACCTGGGATCATATGACCCTGATCGTGAATTCATTGATAAATTCCTCAATTACATGGACTTACTACCATCAGATGTTTTGGAAATAGCTTTTCAAACTGTGAATGATCAGAAAGCTGCAGGAGGCATGATATCTGCAAATATAGATGTACAGGAGCTAGGTTACACTGATGGATCCTTCTCAAAAGTTGGAAAGAAGAAAGGCGGCAAGAAAGGAAAAAAGGTCAGCTCTTCAGTTTTGGGATTCAATGTCGTGAGTAACAGGATCATGATGGGTGAGATCCAGACGGTAGAAGACTAATATTAACACAGGTTATTGCCGAACGTGTAAATATTTTTTGGCCATACTTTGTATTTTGTAAATGTATTTTCTGTTATTTATTAAACTTTTTAACACTAACAGTAGCAGCATCAATTGTATCTGCTCAATCAGTTTTGTTGTCTTAAATGTAGAAAATTTTGACGTTTGATCACGCTGACAAACATAATCTTGTGTCAGCCTTAACTTGATTCAATTAATTTGCTGTTTATCTTTTGTAAGCAAACTAATTGATTCGTAGGCAGAGTCTGTAGCATGTAAAGGCCTTACTGGAAAACTGTTCTGTTTCTATTTTTATATTAACTATATATATATTTTATAGTAATGTTTGGAATTACAATTGCTTGCAAAAATGCAAACATAGTTGATATCGACAAAGTTTAATCTCTAATAGTACGTATAGAAAATGTTTCATTGAGATGTTTTTATTTGTGATTGCTAAATTGGTCTTCGGGTGTTTTCTTGGTTACACCCTAAAATGACAGATAGGCAGGCTGATGAAATTTGTGGAAGCCTGGAAACAAATCAGTGTAATTTATCTAATTCATTTAAACACTGTAGAAAATGGAACTGATTAATGTCGTGAGAATCCCGTTTCTGGTCAATTAAGTACTTGATAGTTGATATTAGAATGGGCAACTTTGTAGCATGTTCATTTGTTATGTTCATATTTTCTATTAAAATGATTTTTTTTTCTTATATGTTTAAAAATAATAAAAACTAGAAAATGAATATTTTTCAAACAGTATCTTCAGGTCATTTTCCCATTATTTTTAATGCAGAATTTTTCTCGTATGTTTCTCCTCTCGGGTTTGAGAGATGTATATCGTATGTTCGCTTGTGACGATTGAGCATAAGGAATTATAGATGTTTGGTAAATACATGACAACATATACAAAAAAACATGATCAATAGCTGCCCCTTAAAACACTGGTACAGAATTACGGAAGTACTTTGATTTCAATCCTGAAACCCATGAAGATATTTATTATTCATTTGGGAGGTAAGATTATAAGGCAATTACTATTTGGAATGCTTGCTTCACTGTGAAACCAGCTAGCCCAACAGTATACAAGCAAAATGAAAGATTCTTGTTATTGGTCACTGTCCTGTCCTACTCTTTGCTTGCTTCATTTTTCTTGATGCCGTGATGCTCTGCACATGCTCATCATGAAAAGAGAAAACCTGATATAAGTGAGAGGCATAGATATTATTATATAGTAAAGGAGAATCTTGGTTATACCGAGTGTGATTGAATTTGAATAGGAAGAGATCGCAGAGACATCTTGGCAATTTCTGAAACGGCGGCGTCTCGGACGGCAGGGACATCACTCACCAATTGCTGGTAAGCAGCTTCAAAAGCTTCCCACCAAAACTTGGGTAATCCAACGGACTTCGTGTGAGTACTGTGACTGTACACATCCCACATGTGCCTCACCACCTTCTCTCTCTCTTCCACTTCCTATTTTCCAACATATATATATGTGCTATTCATTCATACAATATCATTTATTACATCTCTTGATTGTAAAATTCATACGTACCAGCACATCGAGGTCTTCAAGAATGGTAGAATCCAAGTCATCGTTGTTGCTCGAGGACCATTTGAGGGTGACGGAGCCAGCAAACATGGACCAGAGAGCAATGAGGATAACCGCAGCTAAGATCCATAACAACAAGTGCCTCTTGCTGTTGGTGTTTCCAGAATCACCAGCATAGTCATGGCTCCCTCTCTTTCTCATGCTTTTGGTTAAAAAGCCAGAGGTGTGATGTATAGATACTTACTAGTTACTACTCCTCCTCCTCTGTTTTATCTTGCTTTGGAAAGTGGTTTTGGTATAGAACAAAGCCACGAACACAAAGTGGGTATTTTAGTAGCAAAGTCGTGTGGGAAGAGGTTAGTGGGTTTGGCACTTGGAATAATCTGGTGAGAAGTCGCAAGTCAGACATGGACATTTTTCATCTGCTCTTCTCCATTTGACGACCCACGCAGGAAAACGAAACCCAAATTCAAGGAATAACTCGTTATGTTCAAACTCGCCAACCACCGTGTTAATGATTATTTACTTTATTATTCAGATTTGTCATTCCAGTTGTAAAAATAAAATATACGAACATATAATATAACCTATTATACTTCATTAGAAGAATTTTTTTTGTTAAGAATTAAGCATGATTTAATCCAACTGCTGCATATTTTGATATTAACTCAGTTATTTTAGATATTAAATTTTATATAAATCAGATAAATATAACAAAGTATACTTCATATTTTTAAAAAAATTTAATGTTAAATTGAATTTATCCAATATATGTTAACGTACGATTGGATGATCATTAAGATAATATCATAAATTGAATTTGCAACTTGCAACTTGCAAGTTTCATATTTTATATAAAAAGATTTAAATATGTGTACAAAACTCACTCTAGATCCCTCCCTATGACTTCCATTAAATCAACACATTGCAATCCGTACCTCGAAATTACCATGCACATATCATTCCTCAGGATCGCGCTCCACTTCATCTAAACAAACTTGAAAACCTTAGCGTCTCATGTTTATTTTCCCCTCAACATTCAAAATCACTGCAAAGCCATTCCATTGACAGGAAGTAGCAATAGAACAAGCAGAAGAATAGACATGCTCTTCCCTGGAAATATAAATTAAACCATAAGCATTGTAGTATAAATGTATAATGTAGACCTGCAATTGTTCTCGTCATATGTCAAATGTCAACGATTTTGTGCGCAGTTGAAGTCAAACACCTTGTAGAAGTTGACAATTAACTATTAAGGGGGGACAAACTGACAAATTGGGCTAATACATTTTTGGAGTAACATAAAGACAAGATTCGTGTGATTAAATAAAGCAAAGTTGTCTAATATAACAAAACGAGCGAGGAAGTGTATATTTTTTAATTGTCCTATTTGCCATATTTTCTACACCAATGTTTGGTTCCAGAAAATGGTAGATTGGTGGTGCATTAGAAAAATTAGTAAAACAAACAAAACCTAAAAAAAAAAAAAAAAAAAAAACATTATAGAGATAAACAATGAATCCTAAACATGCACTAAGAATCTTGCACATTAATAGAGAAACGACCTCAAAAACTTGATAAACAATTAAATATCAAGTGCTACATTATTTTGTAACTTTTTACCTTGGATGTGGATAACAAAGGCTAGAGCCCCAATGGAGCTATTATTAGTAAAGACGTAGTAACACATTCTAGGAATATGCAATTAAGATTTACAGTCTACCAGGATCAATCTAGAAACAAAGGAAACTGGGGCAAATGATATTGCAAAGAACATGCAAATTTCCTCGAAGGGGTCAGAGTAGCAGTATTGTCACAGTAACGCCGAGTAGTTACTAGAAATCACTGAATAGCGACCTAATGTTCAATTAACACCACGAAGCACGTACTCGGACACAGGAACGCCGCTAAAATATATATATATATATATAAAAAAAACATAGGACATGGAGACAATTTATTTATTTATATTTATATATATATATATATATATAATCAAATGACAAAAAATTAAATATGATCAAACATGACAATAGGATTTATATATTCATGTGGTAATAAGTCTTAAAATAAAGTGCTAGCCGACATGATATTCCATAATTCAAAATAACTAAGAGAAATTATCATAATAAAAAGTCTAAAAAAAATAATACTAAATTTATCTAAATTCTTCCTTTTCCTTGATCATCATGGTTGAAAAATACAACTTCTAACTTTAATTCATTAAAAAATGAACGGAATATCCCTTTTAATATCAAAAACTCATATCAACATGCATTCATGCCATCATAATAAAAATGATGTTTCTAACAACCTCAACTATCATATATTATTAACAAACATCACAAAATCTAAGGCTTGACACAAATATTCCCCTACACGAAAGAAATTTTCACACAAACCATTACACATAATCATCAAATCACACTTCTTAATTAATTAATAGAGCTTGAATAATATGCTAAGAAAATAATCAATTGAAAACTGACTATACTATAAAGAAAAGTTATCATTATTCATTTAGGGTAAGGAACCCAAGTTACCCATTACCCAACGCACATAAAAACAAGGGGAAGGAAGTCAACGCACATGGAAACATTGTTACTTTATGAAAGTCTAAATGCCTTCACGCTTTAAGACTTGGCTGTTTTTGCAGCCATCCATGGACAACTTTTGTTAAAATATAGTAACAAATTAGCAAAAGAAAATATTTATATATAAGACTTGGCTCTAAAAGCTGTTGGAATTCAATTACCGATATGCAGATTCTACTTTTAGATTCATTATCTTAAGCCCTTTAATTACTTTTAAGAACAAAACATTTACCATTAAGTTATCTAGTAAGTCAACTTTCACTTAGCAACTCCTTTGTGGCACCTTATGCCTCTTTTTCTCGACAATTTGTTGCTTTTTTCCTTCTTTTTTTCTGATGTATGATTTTTTAATTTGTGGGACAACTCGTTATGAATCAAACAGATAAATATGGATCTTTCTTTGATCACTAGGTTCTTCGTTTGTGGGATTGTGTGGTGTCATTAATTATTATAGTTATTCTGCGGGATTACTCAAGAAATCAATGATGACAAAGTGATAATAGAGTTACTTGAAATGACTAGCTGTATATGAGTGTCAAAGTGCACGAAACCCTTTTTTCTAGACTTTTTCAATATATGTGAATATCTGGTTGTTGATTTTTACTTTGTATAGACTGCTTCCGTACAATTCCATTGCTTATAAAACCTGAACATTTTGCAGCATCAAGAAAGTGTCAGATTTGGACTCAGTTCAATCAAGGTTTTTCAGTAATGTGAGTATCGAAGTTGAGAGAAAGGGGTGTTATTGACTGATAATGAAAAAATCATGGTGCTCTATTTTTCTTGTTGATTTTTGCTGCGTTTAATACTGTAATTAGAGGTTAGATTTCTTTCTTCATAATTGTTCGTTCTTCGATTCAATTGAAATCCTTAACTGAGTAATCAAATTACAATTTCTAAATTCCAATTGACAGGTTATTTAGTTATTTCTAAACAAAAATTGTGAATCAACCTGTTTTGGAATAGTATCTTGGTTAAATCTAGACCGGGATCTCCCATATTATCTAGTTCAGCTAGACTGGTAAATCGAAAACTAATGTGCAATGACATGGGAGCATGTGCGACATGGGTCACCTTAGTTGCCTAATTAATTTTTCCGCCCAAACTCAAGTATATAAATAGGCACCTCCTGTATGAATCCCATTTTTCTACTCTCATTCTTTTTCATTCTCCTCTTATGCATATTGCATGCTGACTTGAGCATTGGAGTGTTTGCGCATCAAGGATGCTAAACTCTGCCGCTTGATATCAAGATCTGAACCGGATCTCTATCGCAGAACCGAATCTCAGCCAATGAAACACATTTTATCTCACACAAAAGTTCCCAGTTAAAAAAAAAATTTGAATTGCTTGCTTCCAAGTACAGGATATCCATTCATGTCTATGCTGTATTTACACTTCCTATGGCTGAGGGGAGCAAAACAAGGAAAACCGAAGCAAAATCCTATCCCATTCCCACTGCTTGCTCTGCACCTTCGTGCTCTCGCTCACCACCAGAGGGAGGCAGAAAGCAATCCACAGACAACCCAACAATGTTAAAACCAACCTCTTCAATCGTCCATGTTTCCTCAATCATACGTTTGTGATTATGCGCCGCACCGTATCTATAAAGCGTGGCAATTGTCCTCCCACCGTGCGCTATGTTAATGCCATCTATGTATCTATAATCATCAATCATGGACTCGATGCTTGTTTCCCAAAACACTGACTCTTTTCCTTTAACGGCCTTCATTTTCACCAACTTGGTGTCCTCAAATTTGACTAGTAGCCCCGTGCGTTGGCTGAAGTAGCCCAATATTGTGTGCATTACAATTTCTGTATTGGACGTGCTCTGTGCTTGAAGAATGTGTTGATCCGTTTGTAACTTGAGCATGAAGCAAACGTCGCTGTTAATGCTGTTCTCTCCTACACATTCTGCGTCTAGGAATAAGTTAGCCGTGCACCTTGGGTCCAGTCCCTTATCATAATAACAAGCACACACATGATTAATTTTGTTAATAATTATAATTTTTTGAGCAAGTGAATATTTCATTCTGGAGGACATATCATATAAGAAGAAAGTATCTTATATGAAACTGAGATAATTAAATCTGAATTATATAATCAAATATAACCGTTCAAAATTGAATATCACTTGTTTACATTAAATCTTCACTCTCCATGCATGTTGACACGGTCTATATTTAATCATCTCACTCTTTCATATAAGATCTTTCTTCTCATAAGATATGTCCTTATGTGTGCATGCATATTATTATTTACCTGAAAGAAGCGACGAAGGGGTCTAGGAGGGCCTTTGTTAGCATGAAAAGGTTGAGAAGAAGAGTGGTTCCAAGCTAGCTTACCGTTACTGCCAGCACCGACCTTGAAACCGGAAACAACCAATTCCAAGCACCATAGATCAGGGTTCTTCTGCCATAACACAAAGCCTCCTACTTCAGTTTTGCCTCTTGATTGAACGCTATCTTCGTATTCATCACCTTGACGCATCTCCGACCCGCATATTCTCACTTGTCCCGTTGCACACATGCTTTCCAGTGAATTCAATGCAGCTACTCCTCCCGTCGCCGCCACGTACTGCTGAACTATGTACTTTGCAGTAGAATCTCTCTGCATGCATCCACATTTTATTTAATTAATGAAACTATTGTTAACTAATTCAAGAAGAACAACAACAAAGCAGGTAATTCACAATTCTAACACCCTCTCTGAATTGTTAGTTTTCACTTGAGGAAATTTATCAAACGGTAACTGAACGGTAACCCATAATTTATGTTAAAAACTCTCTTTCTAATTTTATTTATTTATTTAACTTTTAACTAATAAAAAAGTAACATGTTCGATACAGAACTACGTGATATATTTCTCATAACACAATGTAACATCACTCTTATAAAAATTACCTAAATGTTTTTACATTAAAACATACTTAAGGTTCATATGTATAGAGAATTAACCAAGACACAAACTAGAATTTCGTGATGTAGTTTATATGAGTTATTCGTCACCGTTATAGATTTATATGTTCTAAGGTTGTGTTTGTTATGAAGGATGGAAATACTATAAAAGAGGATTTTTGTACTTTTTTATACGAGACTCACCCCTCTTATATTCTACTTTAATTCAAAGAAGAATTATTCTACTTAAATTCAAAGAGAAATTAATATATAGATGATTGGTAAGGCTTACAATGGAACAATCTTTGAGGGGGCGAGTCAAAGTATGGCCTGATGGAACCTGAAGAGGAATAAGGGGAGCACCCACAAGCTTAAGCAACACCATGAATTCATTGTTTGATAGTGTTGAGAGACCGGAAGACTTATCAACAAATTGAGCATTCATGAGAGTTCGCAGGTTATGCCAACGATTGAACCCATTGGTGCCCATGCTGGTCAACATCTCCTCAGGAATTGGCACCTCAAGGACCGTATCCAACCCATCTTCCTTGTCAAAATTAGGACACAACTTCCTCATGGTTAATTTGGAAGGAATACGTACTAATATTAATTTGGCCCAGTTAAATGAATAAAATATATAAATAAATGATGAAGAAAGAAGGAAAGGAATCCTTTTGAGAAAAAACGGAACCCTTCCTCTTTCTGGGTAGTGGGCACCCCCTGTGCCTGGAAAGGCTTAGGGTTAATTTGCTAAGACCAAATGATTTTGTGTTTATGGAATTGTGTTCCTAGTGCAAGGGGAAGCAAGACACAGAACGAGGTCTTGCGTTTTCTTTCCTAGCCGTTCCTTGCCCGTAGGCCTAGGTACGTGCCAGGTGCCTTTGGCGATATATATATAGTTTTCTACTTTTCTCTTCTTTCTTTACGTAAATTTAGCATGCACAAAAAGGATGATAGTGTCTTCTTTCTTTATATATTTTTTACTATTTTTTCACATGCTTGATTATATGTTGTTTTATTTTTGGTTAGGGATTATGAATTTCTTTCAATTCACTTAATCAAAGATTAATCTCTCACAATATGTAATTCTTGTTGATCCAAGTAAAATTTGTATATGGTGAAAATCAAACATAAATTCTAGTGTTTTCCTAAATGTAAATACAACATAGTTTTATGTCACTTACATGATTATATATTTAAAAATAATATGGATTGTGTCACAATTCTTTATATATAGATGTTACTAATTTACATTTTAAAGAAATATGATCACCCTTCAATGAGTAATGTCAAAGTTTAAGGGAATGTTTTGGTAAACTTTTAAAATATTATAATTAATTTTAATTTTATAATTTCAGTTTAAGTTTCTTATGACGGTTAAATTTCAAATTTAACTACACATCACTCATCATTTTCTTCATTCAAGTATACATTGTTGGCTAAAATGGAGAAAGTGACAATGCATGAGGGACTTGTGAAGGAATATTTGTGTTGAATTGATATGCATAAGTTGAAATTTTATAGAAATTTCTCATAATTTACTTAGTTACGATTATAACACACTCTAAAAGCATCAATCTATTAATTACACCTCTAATTAGGTGTTTGCGATTATTTTTTCATAACGAAAATTAGACAGAGGACTCAATTAAAAAAAAAAAAAGGAACAAGAACACAATTAAAAGAAAAACAGTTCAAGACCTAATTGGATTTTTGGTAAAAGTATGGGGACCCGCAAAAAAATTAAACATTAACTTTATTATATATATTAGATGGGTGGATAATTAGGAGTCACAAAACGAGTTGAACATGTCGAACTAACCTATTTTGAATTGCTTTTCTAGTGGATTGGGTTGAAGTTTTCAAGCTGGCAACCCACTTTAACCACCCCGTTATAACCCGTAAAAAAATGAGGTTGAGGGAAAGTGGAACGGGACAACCCACCAACTCGTTTTTTATTAAAAAAATAAAATATGATTTAATTTTTGTCTAAATAAATTATTATTCAAAATTTTAAATAATACATTTAATTTTTTTAGTAAGTACTTATTGTTAATATTCATAAAATATAAAATAAATTAAAATATATAATTTTTTTGCTTTTCCTTTTGGTTTTTGTGGGCTAATCCACTAATCTGAGCGTAAATGTGGGTGAGCTTCAATTCTTAACCCACTTTTTTTTTTTATGTGGGCAAAGTAGACCAACTTGTTTTT
Source organism: Glycine tomentella (assembly GCA_007407185.1). NCBI lineage: Eukaryota > Viridiplantae > Streptophyta > Magnoliopsida > Fabales > Fabaceae > Glycine > Glycine tomentella. The sequence goes on from PYAF01004627.1 coordinate 866,196, forward strand.
GGCGGGTACGGGATAGGTCGTTCCATTTTGTTACCCTATGAAAAATCAAAAACTCATAGGTTTGATATAATGGTGTAAGACCTAATGCATTTATACAAAGGAGAATCATTTATTTAGAAGAAGAATTTGTATTCGATTTCTTTTGTATGTAAAATTCTCTTGAACTAACAATCATCATGCATTGTGAACAAAATTAATATGTGATTCAATAAGTTTGGAGATACATATTGTCTTTGAAAATAAAAATTAAAAATCAAAGTTTTGGCTTTTAAAATTTTAAATCTTAAAAATAAAAATCATCAAAAATAGAACCTAAATTATTAGAGTCCCCCCCCCCTCCCCTAATATTACTCTCATTTAGTCTCCATAGTTATCAAGAGAATTTATCTCAGGTGATTAAAAATGTGCATGATTTAACTCAGATGGTTAAAAATCGTGCATGAGTTGGATTCGTAGTGATCCATTGTTCCTCACCTCAAAATTCCGTTCAATAATTAACATAAATGTACCAAAGGTATAACCGTATAGCATATATTGTTGATTTGTATAAATTAATAAAAGAGAAAGTATAAGAAATATTTAAATACCGAATGTGGATAAGACCACATGCATGCAGTGCAAAGGCCGAAAGCTTCCCAAGTCAGGTGGATTTTGCACTTGTTTGGAAGTGAGTAGCAGTTGTATGTGAAAAGATATTATGAGAAATAATTGTGTTTTCTTTTCCAAATGATTGTTTAAAAAATGGTTAATGTAAATGAATAATTTATTAGACATTTCTATCAAAATGTTTCTGAAAATATAATATAAATACACACAACCTAAGACTTGTTTTAATTAACTTATTATCTGTGAAATAATCTAATTTCTTTCCATGACGCAAACATGTGTGGACTGAGTCAGAATTACCCCAAGAGTGTGGCAAGACATAAAATTTCAGTGTTGTTTGTAAATCCTTGTCCATTTGTCCACGTATGAAGTATGATACGTCCAAACTCATTTGGTTACTAAGTCTCTGCGAATTTTTGTCCCATTGTGCACCTGGTGGGAGCTATGGTGCCAAAATATAAAGCCATTCCAGTACGTCGAAATGTAAGTGCTTTATTCATAAAAATATGGCAAAAGAACCAAAATAATACAAATTAAATAAAAAATTACCAATTTGGTGCAACTTTCAAACTATTTACAAATCTGGGGCAACTGGTCACGCCCAG
>PYAF01004627.1:867506-914042 GCA_007407185.1 Glycine tomentella
TGATTTATATCTTTTTAGTTTTAATATATATATATATATATATATATACTTTTATCTTTTTACAAATCTATTATAATGTTTCAAATCTTCTATTTTATTTTTATCTTTTAAGTAGATTAGGTTATTTAGATTTTATCTTATTTTTTTCTTTTTTTAAAAGATTGATTTATATCTTTTAATTATATATATATATATATATTAAATAGGTCAGCCTGATAGGCCTAACAGGCTTTTTTTAAAGCTTGAGTCCGACCTTTTTATTTAAATAGGCTTTTCAAAAAGCCTAAGCCTGACCTTTATAACAAATAGGCCAGGCCTTAAACAGGCCAGGCCAAAGACCCCTGATAGACGGTCTGGCCCATTTCCATCCCTAATTCTGATAGACGGCCTGGCCTATTTCCATCCCTAATTGCTGGACCCGCCTTGTTTTGTTTTCCATCAAGATTCAGCCTTTCATATAATATTGGAGACATGACGTGACATTCCGTGGCGTGTTTTAAAGGTGAAACCACCGTTTAGGAGAATACTTTTTTAAGTATTTTTTTTAAAATTATTAAATGAAGATAAATTTTAAATAAATATTCAAAAAGTGATTGAAAAATATTTCTCTATTTCTTAGTTAAAAGTAGTAAATTATTTTATAATTTTTTTTCTTTTCTATTGAAGTCTTAAAAGATTTTAAGACTTCTTAATTTTTTTTTAAATACAACTTTTAAAGTTATAATTTTTTATTTTTTTTATAGAAATGGTAAATTACTTAAGATTTTAAAATCATAAATAATTTTATTTAAATTAATATTTTTTATATTATTTTTATTTAATGCTTTCTATGTTTTTATATTTTATATTATTTTATTTAATATTTCTATATTTTGTTCTAATTATAGTACATTTTAACAAGTTAAAGTGGTACATATAATTATTACTTTAGCTTCATTTTATTTTATTAATGATTCATTTATAGAAAATATATTAAATAAAATAATATATAAAAAATATAGAATATTAAATGAAATAATATACAAAATTATAGAAATATTAAATAAAAATATTAATTAAAATTATATATATATATATATATATGATTTTGAAGTCGTATTTTTTAAAAATTTAAAAGATCGTAAACTTTTTTACGACTTCAATAAGAAAAAAAAGTTGTGAAATAATTTATGATTTTGAATTTAAAAATTGTGCTTACAACTTATTATTTTTAAGTATTTATTTAAAATTTACTCTTATTTGATAATTTAAACTTCCACATGAGATTTTAAACAATTAGGTGATTTTACATATAATTTTCTTTAAATATTAATTTATAAAGAAAACAATAAAAGTATTAAATAAAATATTGTTTTATTTTTTTGAATAAAATATTTTTTGATTTTAATGCTTATACATTAATCATGCATAACCGTTTTACACATTATCATTCAATCACAAGTTATCATTTGAATAACTTTAAAATAATTATTTTAGAAGTTAACAAATTTACTATATATAATGAGTTATGATTAGATGATTATATAAAACTTTTTACATGATTTGTATATTATCATTTTTCTCATATTTTTTTCTATTGAATTATAATTAAGTGATGTACTTCAACTTTTATAAATGTATTATCACCTAACTTTTCCAAGAAACTAAGATGCATAAATTAATTTTAACTAATAATAAAAAAGATTAATTCATTTTATATTTTTTTCTATAAATATTTACAAAGAAGTATAACATTAGAATGTAACAAATGCAAGGGATATAAATCGAGTGATTATAAACCTTAATCATTTAAAAATGTTAAATTCATTGGCTATTCGGCGTTGATTACACCACGTATCAACACCTTTCGCATAACATTTTGCATACTAAGTTTTCAATTGTCGACAATAACTGTATAAAATATAGCAATGATGCTAATCCATTTGTTTCTGCGAACGTAATATTCTGGCAATTATGTGTGTCTTCATTGTGTAACTGGACCCCTACTTCACAGCCATTTTCGAACAGCACATTGCGATGGAATTCTAAGGCCACAACCACAACCTTTCGGGTACGTTACACACGGTTAGGTTAATTACTTGGATTCAGTCAGAGACCATCATCATATTCCCACGAATAGAATTTGGGTCCCACTTTAATTTATAATTAATCTTACTCCATGCATGCCGGCCATTCTTGTATTTTGTTTCTCCTTATAAATATATTCTTGACCCTGAAGTGTTTAATTTGTGCCATCTTCTTAATTAGCTTAATTACCACATCATGGCCAAACGCTTCAAATTGAAGTTCAATATCCCTTCATTTCAAATGTGTCGCTCAAAAGACCTTTCCTCTTTCCCTGGAAAGCCCGTTCCTGCCATATACCGTCTTTCCCCCGTTAACCACAATGCGCGTGACACAAGACATCCAAGCCTTCCTTCTCCGTCACCATCAAAGATAACGTCCATCGTGCAGGGATGCAAAATGTGCCATGACAAGCAGAGTTTGAAGAAACTGAAATCCATCAGAGGCCGGAAAAGCACGTCCAGCGTTCCGTCGAGGCGAAGCGATTTTCGAATCGACAACATCGAGGAAGAGGAGAGCGAGACTCTGATTTCTTGCATGACAAGTTTCTCCGACGAGTTTTGTCTCGGCCAGGAGAAGGATCTAAGTACTAGTAGTAGCAGCCAGAGAAGGAAGATGAGCAGCGTAAAGAACGTTCGGAGTGTGAGGTTTCAGAGTTCGGAGAAACGGAGAGGAACAGAGGTGAAGAAGACGACGGTGACACGGAAAAGTGTGGAGGGGAAGGTGAGGGAGAGTTTTGCGGTGGTGAAGAAGTCGAAGGATCCTTATGAAGACTTCAAGAAATCGATGATGGAGATGATAACGGAGATGGAGATGTCTGAGGCCGAAGATTTGGAGCAGCTTTTGCAGTGTTTCTTGGCTTTGAACTCGCGGAGTTATCATGCAGTTATTGTGCGAGCTTTCATGGAGATTTGGCAACAAATGTTCTTTTGGAACCCTACGTCAATGAAAAATCTCCAAACAGATCTGGAAAAGTAAATCCTGTATTATTTTTTTTTTTTGTGCTTTATATGTGAATGTGCCGATCTTGGGATGGTTTGGTTTTGATTTTATTTTAAAATTTATTTTTTACACCTCTAATAATAATTAATATAATATGATAAGATAGAATAAATAAATTAATAAATTAATATGATATGATAGGATAGAAAGAGATATTATTGTTAGAAAATATCGATGTTAATATTGGAGAAAATAATTCATGTATACATAATTATAAATTATTCTTTGCTTTTGATGTGTAGTGTTATATGTGAGAACTGAGAAGGGAGCTTGTTAGTGCATCATGTATAATTTGGATTTTTCTTGAAAAGAAAAACATATTATGATGTAGTGTTGATGTTCTCTTTAATTCTTTAAAAGGAAAAATACATATTAATAACATTTGAAATGTTCCAATAGTTGGTGAAGAAGAGAGAAAAGTAGAAAAATATAAATATGATACTTGATATGATATAATAGAAAAATTTTAATATTAGTAAATGATATATGAGATATTTAAAATTATAACATATCTAAATATTATTATTCTTCAAAGTCATTGGATAAATATGATATACTTCCTTTGTTCATGTTTATGATATAATTGATTAAATTAAGTTTATTAAAAAAATAGTTAATTTAGGTATTAGGATTAAATTTATCTTTAATTGTAATACTTTTTCAAATTTGTCATTAACATTAATGAGAAACTATTTATCTTCTCCAATCTTTATAGAAGAAAGAAAGTGACAATTCAAAATAGAGATGACAAAGTGAGTCAATCCACCCAAAACAAGTCGGGCTAGTCCAACCCACCAAAAAAGCGAACCGGGTAAGGTTAGCCCACTTTTGCAAAATGGGCTGAAAATGCTAGTCCGTCCCATTTTGAATTGGGTTAGTGAGCCAACAGGCCTAAAAAATAAAAAATAATTTAAAAAAAGCCAAAAAAATATTTAAAAAATATAATTAATTTATGCTAAAAATTAATGATAAATCCTTGCCTACAATCATTAATATCCTATCATGAACCAACTGGCCAAAAACTTAATTTATTATAACAATGGTTTTTAATATAAAATTAAAATACATGCCTAATGAAAAAATGATGGGAATGGAATTAGCCAAAGAGTTAACATCAGAATTAACGAAGCTGTTAGGCATCCCTGAAAGTGAAAGAGAAAGCAACTAAGAAAGGTAGAATGCATAGTTCACCATACCAATGGCCACTTTAGAAGGACCAGAGTCCTTCAATGATGCCTAATAACATGAATTCTCAACAAACATTGGAAAGAAATTTACTCCAAGAAAATGGGAGTGACACTTGATTGTCAAAAGCACAATCACTCAACCCAAGAATATGAACACTAATCACTTTTAATGACCAAATTAGGAAGGTGAAAATAAGTCAGCCAAGTTGATCAAAACCCATAGTGAAAAGGGAAAACAAAAGAAACAAGAAGAAGCTTAACCTTGAATTCATTCACCTTAGAGCAAGCAACCATCTTGTGGTGTGATATTTTCCAAAATAACATCATTAAATTAATTTTTCATCTCATTACACTTGCATCTGCGTCTGCATTTGCATTTGCATATGCATACCGATCAATGATCGAGGTCCTGGAACCCACTTCCAAGCCTTAATCCCTAGTTATTAATCTTATTATCATGCTCTTTGTTGTCTCTCCTCCAACAATGTTCTAAATAAATTCATCATCATCTCCAAACGAGTAACCTAAACAGTTTTCCAAACAAGGAAAACCCTAATAATCCAATTGAATTCCTTAATTCATGGACATGTCCACTTGAAATACTACCCAAAAAAAAACTAACCCTAAAAATTTCACTAAGAATCTTCAATCCTTCTCCTTGTCCACAGTAATCCAAAACACAACAACAAAGTCACAAAGACAAAATACAAAATCACACACAATAATACCTGGCGGCAAAGGCCTCTCCCATGGTGGCCTGCTGGTGTTGTTGATGGTGAAACATTGAATTCTACGGCGACACGAGTTCAGGCGTGGTGGCGAAGCTCCAGACCTGGCCGAAGTCGGGGCGGGGAGGTAGGGCCCAGAGGGCAGGCGACGTGGGGGGCACGACGAGCAAGACGACGTCATATTTGGCAGCGAAGTCGTCGTTGGGGCGAATGTGTTTGTCGAGGATGAAGGGGGTCAAGGGAGGGAGGAGGGGCTTGTGGTCGAAGACCGTGGAGAAGCTTGCAGAAGTGGTGCCAGTACCTGTGGCGGTGCGGGGACAGAGAGTTGGAGACATCAGTGGCGGTGCGAGTGTGAGGACGGAGACTCTGAGGCTCACCTCTGGCTCTCACGAGTCTCTCTCTCTCTCTCTCTGTTGTCTCTTGAAAATTCCAAAGAGGTAGAGACCCCTACTAAGTAATTCAGCTTCTCCTTGGCCCGCCGGGCTGGCCCACCTTTGGCTTGACCCGTTTCTTTCAGTGGGTTGCCACTTTCAACCTGGACTGCGTTTTTTGTGGGTTAAATGGTTTGGCCCGCCGGATCAGACCCATTTTATCATCCCTAATTTAAAGTAATATTTAATTATATATTAAATAAATTAAAATATTTTAATAAAAATAATTAATGTACTCAATAGAAATGAAGTAAAGTCTTATAATAGGGAACAATAAAGTTTGTTGACTATATGGTATAATTAGGGACATAAAAAGTGTAATTTGTGCAAAAGTCATTCATTATGAATGGTAATGGTTGAATTTGATTTTTAGATTTGATTAGTTAGCTCTGTGTGTGTTATCAAACTTGGTAATATTATTTTTAAGGTTAAATTATTAATTTAGTCTATTTACTTACTTATTTAATTTGGTTTCTCTTTAAATAAAAGTTTTAATTTAGTACCTTCTATATTTAAAAAATAATTCAATGTCTAACTTTTTTTCCAACTGAGACCAATGCATTAAAGCATTTAAAAAAATATAAGGAACTAAATTGAAGTATTTTTAAAAATGAGACTAAATTGAGTAAAAAAAGATTACATTGAAGCATTTTGAAAAATAAGGAATTGAATTATATATTCATTATAAGAGAGACCAAATTTTGAAAAATAAGGAATTAAATTATATCTTTATTATAAGAGAGACTAAATTGAATAAAATAAACAAATAAAAGGACTAAATTAGTATTTATATTAATTTTAAACATTTAATCAAGACGAATAATATAATTGGATTATCTGCTTTCTTTTTTCTCTCAAAATTGTATAATCAAATCCTACTATTAAGAAAAGTTGAAAAGTTGAGTCAAATTTCAATAATTTTAGAGGTAAAAAATGTAAACACATGAAAATCGAAAATCAAACTCAGTAAAGGAAAAGGAAAAATAAATAAAATAAGTAAATTATTAAGTTTGTCCATAAACTATTTAAGAAATTCCAAATAGATTTTTATATTTTCTTTTTGTAATTGAATTATTGATCATGTAAATTTTCTTTAACAGAGTCTTTAGAATTTTAAAAATCGCAATAAATGTTTTTTAACAATTTCATTCCATCATAAATATTTCTAAATAGTTCAGGCCGTACTTAATAATTTAATTTAAGTATAAAATAATAAAACAAAAAGAGATACAAAAGCGATGCCCCTTGGCGCGTTTACCCCAAAATTTCGAAAGCACTTGCCGCCATTTCTCTAGGTTAGACTGATGTAACGATCCGTTCTTATTTGCCGAGGCTAGCGGCGTTGGTTTCCAAAACGAAAATCAATCCCAAATTCAATTCAGAATCAGCCATGGAGAGCGACGACGACTACGAGCTTTTGCCTCCTTCTCCCGTCCAAGAACGAAAGCTCAAGCGTTTGAAGAAAGCAGCTAGGGTTCCCGAACCTTCTTACCATCCTATCTCTCCTCCCAGTTTTTCCGAATCGGGAAACGGCGAAGAACACTTGACGGAGCCAAACGGCGAATCTGGGCCCGAACTTGAAATTTTGACCCCAAGCCCGAGTCCGAGCCCGAGCCCTCAATCTGACACCCCGAAAGGTGTAACCGTCGACGACGATAGTTTGGGCGCGAAGAGGGTTCTGGATTTTGATTCCTTCGGTGAGGAACACGGGAAGGTTGCTGAGGAGAGTGAAGGAGTTAGAGATCTGAAGACCAACGAAGAAATCAGGGATTTGAATACCGATGAGGTAGAGAGGAAACGACGAAGTTTAGATGACTTACCAGAGAAGAACGAGAAGAAGAAGAAGAAGAAGAGAATCAACGACGACGGTGAAAGCAGCGAGAAGAAGCCTAAAGTATCTGCCGCCAATAAGAGAAAGGCCGATAAGGTGCATAACTGCATATTGTTCTGAATTTTGATGTATCTGGATTTGAATTTACCAATTTGTGGATTCTGTGATCTAACAGGAACGACGAGATACTCTGAAACAGCTTCAAGCAGAGTCTCAGAGGCTTCTTCGAGGTATGAATATTTTTTAAAGCTCTATTCGATGGCCGATCTAGTTTCTTTCTTTCTCGAGTTTTTACTAATCCTAATAGTTCACCGTGCTTTGAGTAGAAACTAGAGATGCAGCTTTTAAACCTGCTCCTCTGGTTCAGAAGCCAATTTCTTCGATATTGGAGAAAATTCGGCAGCGGAAATTTGAGATTTTAAAGAAGTAGGTTGATTTGCGTTAAGATTTTGCTTAGCAGGCTTTATTTTTTTTTTTTTTTTCCAAAAAAAACCTTAGAAAACATACTCGTGTACTTGGTTTGCAGATCTGCTGATAATGTAGAAAAGGCTGAACCGGAAGAAATATCAGCTTCTTGCCCTGCAGCCACTAAAAGTAATTTGGACTCGTCACATATTGGTGAAGAATCTAATGATGCTGCAGCTAATTCTAACCCTGTGAGCATTCCTTCTCCCATGGTAAATCAAATTGTATATTTTATTGGGAGGTAATATTCCATTTTGATTTTACAATGCCATTAGGTATTTTCTTCAGTTCAAAATAGCAGAAAATCTAATGCATTAGTGTTGGTCAAGAAAACCACTAGAATTAGTCTAGTAGTGGGGCTTGGTTAGTTTGCACAAAGTTGTAGGTTCAAACTTTGTTGCCATAGTACACCAAATTAGTTTTGCTGATGTGCTTTGAGGGTGGTATTTGTATCTGCTGTAACTATTTTTATTTTATCATTGATTAAAGAAATTCAATAAAAGTGTATAAATTGGAACATTTGAAATTCTAAACTGTTCAAATATTTAGTTAGTTTATCTGATATGCGTTTCCCTCATGTTGAGATACCATTGCCATCTAATTCACTGTATCTGTTGAGTTTTCAGGCCAAGGATTCAGAAACTGAGCATGCATTTCGAGCTCCTATTGGTGATACTCAGGTTTTCCACCAGCCATTTACCAAGATGCTTGCCTTAACCGTAGATATTCTATATTTATTGCTTGTCTGACTGTACTTTCTAGGAACTCTACACTGATTCTGAAAGAAGCGATACTAAAGACGAGGCTGTACATGAGAAGTCTTACAACCCTTCAGGAGAAGTGTTTGCCCCGTCGATGCTTGCAATGAACTTGAAACTTGATTATGCTCCTCCTGATGATTATGTGTAAGTGTTTAATATTTTCTTTTTGTTTTTTTTGACATATTTGCTTCTGCTGACTATTCATCGTGTTCAATTTCAATATTCAATTGTGCAATATAACCTCATGTGAGAGTGTTTCTAATACTACTATGAAACTAGCATTCTACGTTGAGCTTATCTTAACTATCTAGTTGTTTTGTGTTCAAAACAAGTACATAGAAATAATTCAAATAACAATGCGGTGTTCTTATGTTTGCAAACTCTTGTTAAGACGTGAAAGCTTCTAATTGATATGTAATGATGACCTGCAGATCATTTTCTTTGACAAATCATGACTTTTTAATTTTGTTATGGTAAAGGGCCGGTTAGTGGTTACTTTCTTGTTCTAAAAATAAAAAAACAAAATAAAATAACAACTGCTTTTTTCCAGCTCTTCCAATGAGGAGGAGGACAATGACAAGGAGAACATAGAGCCAGGCGTACATGTATCAGTTGACTTGACTTTACCACCAAATGGTGACCCTGTTAGGGCTTTTATTGACGAAGAAGCAGAAGAAGAAGATGACAGTGATAATGATCTACAGCATTTCCAAGATGATGAAGGTGAAGATGATGATGATAATGAGGAAGATGACATGATTGCAACTCAATATGAAGAAAAGCCAGATGATAGAGAAAAGCGTGAGCAACTCCACCAGCAGTGGCATGAGCAACGGGATGCAGCTGGAGTGGATAATCTACGTCAGAAATTCAGTTGTGGTTCAAAATTGAATGAAACACCATCAACTGAAGAGGAAGATGAGGAAAGCAGAGAAACTGAAAATGATGATGAAGCTGAAGAATACACTGCACCATCAGAAAGTCTGAAGACCACTCTGAAAAAGGTGAAGCAGATGATCCCACAGATGTTTTCAGATAAAGATGATAAATATGTATCATCTGATGAAGAAACTGAGGACAAGCTAGCTAGACAATCCCTCTATTATAAAGCTGTGAGTTCTCACTTCTAAGCAACCTTAATAAATGTATACTGAAGTGTATTCTCTCTTCTATAAAATGTCTGCTGAAGCTTACTATCACTTTTTTTACTGAAGTTCGTTGCATTTCCATCTGCGTGTACTGAGATACTCGTGTAATTAAATAGGAACTGATCTAAATATTGTAATGTACAACAGGAAGTGAAAGCTAAATTCTTTTCACCAGCTGAGGACGAAAATAGCAGGGAAGTTTTCAGTCTCATAAAGAAATCAAATGTGCCTGATACCAAGAGAAAAGGAAAAACTACTTGTAAGATCTATTAATTTCACTTACACCTCATTGCAGTGAGCAAAACCTGTGCTAATCATGCTTCTAGGTTGTGAGAATACTAATGGTTTCTGTCATTAATTTATGCTGCAGCCATCTTTGCTATGCCGAGCATTGGACAGAACATAAATATATCATCAAAGGTTGGTTAGCTTAAACTGCTAGATGTGGAACAAAAGAAGCTATTTTACTTTTTTTTTTTTGGAGAAAGCTATTTCACTTATTAAACACCCCTTTACCCAGCAAAACTATTTTTTTTTTTTTGCCGTGAGTCATATTCGGTTTAGATACTTACCTGAGCATTTTCGACGATATACTTGAATCACAGGAATGTGTTTTCATCAGTATCTTCAGCTATATATAAGGTGTCATTGCTTAGTTCTTTTATTGTATTGTAAATGTTGCAGTCATCTTTTGTCGGCCGGGCTTCAGATCGTTTTATGCCTACTTCTCAAAAGCAGGGATCATGCAAGGTCCGATCATATATATTTGGGCGAGATGACAGCAACAGCAGGAGTTCAATATTGATGTCAGAGGATTCTTTAGATACGGTAACAACTATCTGATATCATACAGCTAGCACAGTATACCATAAATCTTTTTTTGCTCTTGGAAAAATCGTTGCCATTTTGGACTTCAGAGAGATGATTTGAAACTAATGAGTGTAAAATAATTTGACGTATATAATTAAAAGTTTGACTATAGTAATAATAATTATTATATTTAAACTATTTTTTTAATAATATAGCCATGCATGATTGGATTATAGGATAGGTTTTTTCAATGATACATATCAACTACTCTTCCAAATATTTTTACTATGAGGCTCAACATTCCAACACCAATGACTCATCATATGAAAAGAATATTTTACAATACCTTTTTTTTGCATCTATGTTTAGCAATTAGCAGAACTTTAGTAATGTTGAGTGGACTTGATAATAGTCATGATAATAAGCGTGCACGTTTTAATCGTCCTCGCTTCGTTGATTTAAAAGAGACATCTGTGCCTGATGGTTGACAATTGGCACTGCCGTGTTTACTTCTTTGTCAATTTGGCAATGTCGGTAATGTGTTCCTTTCCTGATAAACTTAACAGATTCAAACGGAGAGTCAACCACCAAAAGCGGCTTCTGCCAAGTTTCAGAGAAATACGCAGAACAAAAACACCACCTTGAATTCTGCATCAAAAGAGTCAAATGTGTCGCTTTTGGATATATTAAAGAAGTCTTCACATCATGCAGATCACAGTTTCCAGAATGCCAACGTTCAACCAAAGACATCAATATTTGATGCATTCAAGTTAGTGAAGAAGCCAACCAAGGCGGAGGCAAGAGTTTGATGGAAGTTTTGGCCATATTTGTATGGTTAAACCTTAAACCTTCACCAATTATCATCTAATTTATTTCGATCCTTGAAATAATCGAAAAAAAGATAGATACCTTTGGTGGCGTATGTGTATGTGAAGTAAGAGTCAAGTAACATTGTTCTTTTGTCTATATTTTTTTTTTTTTGTCTACTCTTGAAAGAATATTTTATTTTCCATTTATATAGAAGTCAGTAATCCAGAATGTAAATGGATTGGTTAATCTGTAAGGGAAAAAACAGTTACAGAAAGCAACTGCCTTATGCGAATATAGGTACACAGTTGCGGATTAATTATAATTTTACAATCAAAGAAGTCAATAACATGAAAAAATATACTTCAACATTTTTTAATTGTGGATAAAATAATTTTAAGTAATTTTTATTTTTTTTCAAAAAAATTATCACTTTTTAAAGTACGGACTTTATTTAAGGAACTAATTAGCAATTGCTTTCAATAAATATTATTAAAATCAAATGTTGTCCATTACTTTCCTTAAATATTATTTTTTTAACTAATACTTGGCTCAACTTTAAAAATAAAATAAAAGGTATAATAATTAATTTCTGAAATTTTTGTAATGAAAATATCGTTTTTTTATTACACAGTAAGTTTTCAATTAATTACAAATAACTAAAAGATAACTAACTTATTGTAAATTATGTCCAAAAAAACATTAACCAGAGTGGTATCGTAATGTAATAGTGGTATTGATAAAGAGTACGTAGTATTTTGCGACGAATTCAGTGAAAGAAGAGAAAGATAAAAAAAAAAAAAAAAAAAAAAAGAGACAATCCGGTGAAATTAAGACGAATGAAATTTCACTGATAAAATGTTAAAAAGAAAAGCGAAAGAGTGCGTGAAGCATTAACCTGAAGTAGTTACTAGTCACACTATTTAACAGTTTCCCTTCCTCTGCCTTCCTTCCTTCTAATATCTGAATTGCCCACAAAACAGAGAGAAAAATCTTCCTTACTCTCAAACAAAAGATAACGCGATCATTTCTCCGCCATAGCAGTGGAACAAACTATACCGACTCCGTTATGGACAACTCCGGTTTGTCCTCAATCTCCTTTTCTTCTTTTTCACTCTCTCAATTCACAGTTACTCCGTTTCGCAAATCTTTTTGTTTAAAACTCGAATCTAACAACAAAACCTTGCTGGTTTCGCCTGTTGTGAGCTCTCGTTCCCTACGCTTCAATTTGTGCGAAATCGCATGGATTCGTCGTTTTTGTGCGCTGAGCTTACAATTGCCGCGGCTTGTTTTTGCTTTCGTTTTTTTCTTCTTCTGGATTCTGTTTCTTATTATGTTATGGCCTTAGAGACCTAATCGATCTATGGGCGGTTATTAAGTAGGTAGCTGTGTGAAATGATGTTTGAGAGGTCTTGTGTATGGAGAATCTACATGATCCGCGAGCTTGTTCGAAATTTAACTGTGTAGTTATGTTAGTAATTGCTTTGTTCTGAAAATAACTTGAACTGAATTTGTGTGATGTGAGTGAGGAGTTGTGTGTATGACTTCTGTGAGAGACTTGAAAGTTTTGTTTATGTGCAACCTTGCTCCCCCGCCCCTTTCGATTACTTCTCTATTTATTTTGATATGGATCAGGTGTGAGTAGAACTGTACAAATCTTATATCCTGTTTGGAACTGCAACCGCCTTGTCCTAAATGCGCATCCCTGTTAACACTAGTCATTTTAGCTTTTGAATCAAAGGCTGCAATTGACGTATGTCTATGCCCTTTGGACGTTTTTCCGAACATGCATTTAATGAGTTTCACATAATGTATCTTGTGTCAATTGGCTAGCTGCTGTCTTTCACCTTGTTCAGTGATAGTTGAAATTTTGTATTATTTTGACCTTTTGAGGCAGGGTCCAGTGGATTAGGGGCTGTTCTATTTAAAACAAAACATTGTGGAGTGTACATTGATCTTTAAATGACTGCTGGGGTGTTTCAATTTAACTGGTCGATGAAATTGGCAGGAAATCCTCAAGATGTGGTTGTGCCACCTGTTGAAGGTGTTGCTGGAGGCGGTACGGCTTATGGGTGGAATGATGGTGGCACACATGGCTTGAATGTCAAGGGACCAATTGACCCCACAGAAATTCCAACTAGGGATTTAGTGCATGTATGGTGCATGCCAAGCACAGCAAATGTTGGACCTCAAGATATGCCCAGACATTTGGAGCCTGTTAGTATTTTTGTCGTATCTCATTGTGGTGGTCTATATTCCTATTCATCTTCTAGTAATCTTATGGTGTTTTACTTTTATAATTTGTAACATGCTATATGTACATAATTACATGTTTTCTGTCAGCATGACCTTGCTAGTGTTTGTTGTTTATGAATAGTAACTGCACGAGTAATAATTGAAATGTTTTTTATCTCACAATTTTTCACGTGTGAGATCTACTTTTAAATTGACTTTTGGTTTCATAGTTGCACAATTACATGCTTAACCACACTTGATGCATACCTCAAAATGGTTTGCTATTATATGGTTAATTAATGCAAGAGTTTGGCATGCCAATTTTTAATTCTAATGAGTTGGGGATATGGATAGAATATTGCACGAGTTTGATGCAATTACGACTTTCACTTTTGGAACCTTAGATATGTGGTTGGAGTTTATGTATAAAAAAAGTTGTAGAATCATATTGGACTGAAGAAATTATGAATCCTGAAACATTTGCTATTTGGCTTCTGACATTAAAGTTTTTGCTTTGTCTTGTAGATAAACCTGCTGGCAGCTAGAAATGAGAGGGAGAGTGTGCAAATAGCTATCCGACCAAAGGTTTCATGGGGTGGTTCTAGTGTTGCAGGGACTGTGCAGATTCAGTGTAGTGACCTATGTTCCACATCTGGAGACAGGTTGGAGTTTTTCATATTGTATGGAATAAATATGTGATTTACTTCCATTTTATGCTGACATCAATTTTGGCAGACTGATTGTTGGGAAGTCACTGCTGTTGCGGCGGGTGGTGCCCATTTTAGGTGTACCTGATGCTCTTGTTCCCGTTGATCTTCCAGTTAGTCAAATAAACCTATTTCCTGGGTACTTGTCTGATTAACTTCCTTTATGTTTTCTTCTTGAGTTCTAGTGCTGTGTCTGCATGTTGCTGGATGGTTGACTACTTTTTAGTTTTCACTCTGTTTTTGGCATTCCTTTGCTTCTTCAGGGAGACTACTGCTCTTTGGATATCCATTGATGTTCCAAGTTCTCAACCTCCAGGACAATATGAAGGAGAGATTGTCATTACTGCTATAAAATCAGATGCAGAGTGAGCCTTTTTCTGTTAATGATTCTGTTATTTCCTATTTTGTGTAAGACATAATTTACAACTTCTGTTTATCGACTTTGTCAATTTTAACCACCGCAAAGATCTCCTGTTCAAAGTATAAGCAAGGTTGAGAAACATCAGCTGTATAGGGACCTAAAGGGATGTCTTGACATTGTTGACCCCATTGATGGAGAACCATTACATGAAGTGGTGGGTTTGTTTTCTCGATCAGTGTTCCTTATTTTGATACTCTCATTGACCTTGATATTATTATGGGTTTTTTATTTAAGCATCTCTTTTTTAGGTTGAAAGGGTGAAATCTACAACTACATCTTTGAGAAGGATTCTTCTGTCTCCATCATTTTCTGAATTCTTTTCAGATAATGGACCAGTAGACGTAATGGATGAGGATGCCATTTCAAGTCTCTCTCTACGGATGAAGTTAAATCTGACTGTTTGGGAATTTGTACTTCCTGAAACTCCTTCGCTCCCTGCTGTATTTGGTGTATCCTCTTCCCATACATTAAATGTCAAACAAGTAAATCCATTTGATTTGATTTGTTTTTTGTATCGCTTGTAGTTGTAGAAAATGTAACTGGTATTTATATTGTCTCAGTTGGATCATTAAAATGCTAAATAATTTATGGCTTACTTAGGTGACGCTTGATTTCAGTGTTTTCTGTTTTCATTTTCAAAGAAAATAGAAAATCAGAGTGGAAATACATTTTTTTAAATTTCTCTGAAAATATTTTCAAAAACAGGCCCAAAGCTGAAAACAACAAATCAATGTTTTCAGTCTTTTTTGAAGAAGTGAAAATGCAGTGACACCTTAGAGTACTTTCTTCTCTATACATGTTTTCTAAATCTTTAAAATTTGAAAATGAAAATAGAAAATGAAAACAGAAAATAAGCACTCAAACCAAGCGCCAACTTAGTTACTTCAAACAAACTCTGTCTGAAGCATGATAGTGCTGCTTTTTGTTCAATTAGTGTTCTGCATATTTCACATTTTCCATTCACAGATGCACTTTGGATCTATATCTTTGTGAAATTAGGAAAGTTTATTTGTTGCACACTATTTTGTTTCCTTTACTATACACTAGATATCTGATACTGTAATTGAGGATCGCTTTGGTATTCAACAAGGGACAGCTGAGTGGTATGAATCATTGGATCAACATTTCAAATGGCTTCTTCAGTATAGAATCAGCCCTTATTTTTGTAAATGGGCTGATGGTATGCGTGTTTTGACATACACATCTCCATGGCCAGGTATTTTTTTGAGGAAATAAGTTTGACAAAATCAATTCCAAAAGAAGAATTAATAGCATTGCTGAAACTTCTCCTCTTCTTGACATTGTAGCGGATCATCCAAAGTCCGATGAATATTTTTCAGATCCACGGTTGGCAGCATATGCTGTACCATATAAACAAGTAGTCTCCGGGTATACAGTCAGTTGTCCCCGTTCGCTTCTATCAGGTATATTTGCGATGAAAACTGATGAGATTCAACCCACCTGTTGATGTGCCACAGTAATGATGCGGCGAAGGATTACTTGCAGAAACAAGTTGAGATATTGAAAACCAAGAATCACTGGAGGAAAGCTTACTTTTACTTGTGGGATGAGGTATAAACATGTGTGCTAGCATTTGCAATAATATGAAAATTCTTCCCTAGGAGGACATCTTAGTTTAGTTTTACATTTATTCTATCTCTGGATTGGATAGTGCTACTTTAAAAAAAATAAAAAAAAATCAGTCAAGTGACTCTTGCAGTAGTCATTAAATAATTTTTTTTAATGGCTTGATTATATTTTACTGTCATGTGTGGTTAGTATAACCATAAACCAGATCCAGTTTACTATGACCCTGATAAGCTGATTTACTTTCATATTTTTTCCAGCCACTGAATTTGGAACAATATGATTCTGTTCGAAATATGGCCAGTGAGATTCATGCTTATGCTCCAGATGCTCGTATTTTAACTACTTACTATTGTGGTATGTGTTAGCTATCTTAAATTACCCTAACCTAATCTCTGTGTAGACTACATGATAATTTCTCCCTTATGATGTCTTTTGGTCGTTTCTCATCTTGGCAATGGCTATGGTTTATTTAGCAAATGCACTGTTCAGAATGACTTCAAGTTTTCCACATGGTTGTATTTGCTGACTGTAATCATATCCTAAATTAGTTAATTGGATAGTTGGAACTGGTTCCATCCAGGTGCTCTTTATAGTTATTTGATCCAAGAATAGTTTTGCTGGGGCAATGACTTAGGTTTCTTTTTGCTAAACATTTCCCATCTTTGTTCCTATATATTACTAATTTACTATATGAAAAAACATTTTTTCTTAATTTTGGCAAATTTAACCTTATAATAAGATTTCAGGTAATATGGTATAATTTTTTGCTGGCACAGCCTTGGGGTATTTTAGCTGTAGCTAAATCTTCTCGGTTGGCAAATTCTGACATCAGTCAGATTGCACTTACCAGTTTCCACCAAGTGTTGAGCATGGAAAATAAATAACTCAATCTATATCTGTGACTCTGTTTATACCAATCACAAATTTGCTTTGTTGATTATTGCTTTTGCGGTATGTTTCTGATGATTGTATTTGTAGGACATGCTTCCACAATTAATTCATATAATATTTGATGACTCCATTAATTCAAACTCAGCTTCCTCCACCTAGTCCATTCAGTTTAACTTCTGTAGTTGATTATTCTTTTGTCCTAATGTAATTATCTTATTGTATGATTCTTGTTTTATGTAGGACCAAATGATGCACCTCTCGCACCTACTCCATTCGAGGCTTTTGTAAAAGTTCCAAGTTTTCTGCGTCCTCATAATCAAATTTATTGTACAAGGTATTATTCTCTACTTGACTCTATACCTAAGTTTAGTACACTTTATTTATCGTGTAACTTTGAGCTATTTACTATTTGCTTAGCTTTGCCTATTTTTGACCAAGGGTATGGAAAAAGAAATACTGAAAATTTTCTTTTTTTCCTTTTCATTTCTTCAAGTTATTTCATGTTATTGACATAAATTTTTAATGGACATGTCATCACTTACAGGACCATAATTTTTAATGTGTTACATTATGATTTTTCGGGATTTTCTGTGTTGATTTTATTATTTGGTTTTTGACCTACTTTAGGACATAAGGACTGTCATTTTGAGGTCTCATGGGATTACTCAATTTATGGTGAAGCAATATTTGGAATCTCAATTTATGGGATTACTTGGTGAAGCAATTTCCAGGATCTCTATTTATAGTCAATGACACTAAGATGTTCTTTCATTAAAAACAGATTGCTATTTTTTGTTGAAGAACTTTGTTGTGTAAATTGGTTGTGTTTTGTTGTTTGGGTGAGAGGTTTTGTGCCTTCTAGAGGACCAGAGACAACCCTTCTCCATTTTCATTGACCACTTCTGTATTTTGAAGCTTTTGTTATGTGGATCCTTTCATATCCATTTGCATTACTTAAAATTGTGAGTTGAATTTCAGTTAGGTTACCGAACTGGTGTGTTAGTTTTTAGACACCTTGATGGGGCTTATTTCTCAAGTCGCATTTTATGTGCCCTGGAAAAAATCATTTTTACAATGGTGAAAATAAAATAGGGAAGGAAGAAAAACAGAAGTCTTCTATCATTAAGCATGCTAAGAAATTGAATGTGCCTTGCAGTGAGTGGGTTCTAGGCAATCAAGAGGACCTGGTTAAGGATATTATTGCTGAATTACAACCAGAGAATGGCGAGGTAATATTATAATTTCATTGTTTTTCTGTAGTTGTTATTTGGTTTGTGCATTAAATTTCTGCCGAGGCGGTTGATATTTATTGTTCCTCATCAATGCTGGTTGAACAAATCTCATAAACATAAGTATGCATTTTATTGGGTATATGATTTTTCATAATAATGGCCTAAGTCTATCTGTTTACATGAGGCTCAGCTCTATGTTTCTTTCATGGTTGTTTTTCCCTGTTGTGTCTGCCATGCTCTGGATTTTGGAAACAGCACTAGGCATCAACGTTTTTAGATAGATTCTTATACTTATTATTATGACCTTGACCTAATCCAATATTGTAAGTTACTCGCATTAACCAAAGACAAAGTACTAATAGATCCAAAACAGTTATATTACTAACATTCTAACTATCTACTTTTAACTTTAAAAGTTGCTTATGATAATCAAACAAAAAGTAGATCTGACAACGTAATTTGTAATTTTGCAAGTTGCACCCGATAATCCATTTTTATTTAAAAACAGTTCAGTTTTTGTATTTATTATATATATGGAATCAATGAATTTTGGCATACTTAATTTTGACTTTTTTTTTATTTCTATTTTAAAATATTTTATTTTAATTAGTTTCTAAATTATATAAATTTTAAATTAGTCTTTTGTGTCTTCAATCATATTTAGAAACAAATAAAGTGAGCTAATTTTAACAATTAATTAAAATAAACCAATAACATGGACTTAAATCTAATCACATAGAGAAAGAAAGCATTGGAATAACAGGCTAGGTGATGATGTGGCAGAGAGGAGAGTTGGCCAGGAGAAGAAAAAATGAGGTAAAAAAAAAGAAAATTTGACCATGTAATATATTATTTGATTGTGTTATGTACGTGTCTGATTTGTTGTGAGCTCTGGGTAATTCTTTTTGGCGTCTTCTGACTTGATCCTTGATCACTGTTGAACTTCCTATCTTCTTATTCTGAACTTATCTCCTTTTTATTCAACTTCTATTTGTGTCTTTTCTATTGTTCCCTTCCTATCTCTCTTGATCCTCTTTTTGCTATAAATTTTTTTCCTAAGCAAACAAGTAAAGAAATCACAAGATATTATAAAACATGGAAGCTAAGAAATAATTCTGAGTAAAAAATTAAACAAATCACAAAATATTAACTAAAAAAATAAAAAATAATCCTAAGAGATAATTTCTACAATACTCTAAGATAAATATTGATTTATTAAATATTTGAACGAATTTTTATTTACTAAGTAGCTCAGACAAATTAGGCATTCACACTGCCTAGCAAAGCCTTGGAGGATTTGAGTTATTTAATTGAGTATGAGCTCCCATTTTCTTTGATTCTCAATAGTCAATATGATTACATTGATGCAATTTCAACATTTTTCCTCTTTTAGACATTTTTTTGCTAAAGAGGGTGATATTCATCAGCAATGGATTAAAATTGTAAATTATTATTAATGGGTGTACTTATTGCTGAAATAGTCAATCTGTTGCACAGAATATTTATTCAGTATTTCTCTTTAAAAAAGATTCCGAGAGCTGAATAGAAGAAATGTTTGATGTTTGTGTGTGTGCAATGGAATATCCTAGACCAGAAGAATAACAACCTATGCATTATAATATGCATAGTAATGTTGTGCTGGTGCATATACTCTTATTATTTGCTCATTAGGGGCAGATGGTATTTGTTACAGGAGTGGTGGACATATGTCTGTATGGGACCATCAGATCCTCATCCAAATTGGCATCTTGGAATGCGAGGTACCCAACACCGTGCTGTCATGTGGCGTGTGTGGAAAGAGGGTGGCACAGGATTTTTGTACTGGGGAGCCAACTGCTATGAGAAGGCAACTGTAGCCAGTGCAGAGGTGATTGTATAGCTTGTTTATGCTATCTTCTAAAAAGAATGGAGCTGGTAGAACTTGTTATACTGCATTGATATTTTGATAATTTTCTGACAATCAATAATTTTGTGGACACAGATAAAATTCAGGCATGGTCTTCCCCCTGGAGATGGAGTTCTGTACTATCCTGGTGAGGTGTTCTCAACTTCTCATCAGCCAGTGGCTTCTCTTAGACTAGAGCGCATACTTAATGGCTTGCAGGTACAACATTTATCTTTTCCTCTTAATTTTGCAAGTTATTCTCAACATATTTGTATTTTGAAGAATAGTAGTCTTATTTGCATGGTTTTCCCATCTCTGCTTCTTTCCTGAAGATTTATATTCATGTCATGTGCTGGCATAAGTTGCAAGTGGTTCTCCTTTGCATTCTGATCGTAGATTCTGTTTTCCTTGCCTTTATTTAGGACATTGAGTACCTGAGACTATATGCTTCAAGATACGGTAGGGATGAGAGTATTGCGCTTTTAGAGAGAACAGGAGTGTACTTTGGTCCTGAGCGTTACACATTTGAGCACATGCCAATTGATGCAATGAGAGGACAAATATTTAATGCCTGCCGTTCATGAATTGGTATGTTATAGATGCTGTGCATTTTGGTCGAGTGCTTCAGCATCTAACTTTCAAAGATGCGACAATTGACAGTAATCACCGTGGAATATCACCCAAATGCTGCACAATTTGAACTGTGTAGATATGGAATGTGACAGTGATATACATATATTATATATAGTATCTGAAACGTAGTTAGATGAGAAATCTGTTGTTCATGCTGAAATGTGCCCTGCAACCGTACATAGGGTCATAATCAATTAGAGATAATGTTGCAGTGTGAGGCTCGTTTATTTCGGAGACTTACTACTTTAACATGCTTGATGCGCGAGAGGAGTTAAACAAGACATTTCAGTAATACTGTAAACTAGTTGAACTATAGTAGTAATATTGAAGAGAATGCTGAAGACCATTTTGTTAGCAATCTTTACCTAGATATAGTTCGTCTATACTTGCTACATCGGATGTTGATTTCTTTTAAATTTGGGGCGGAAGACGGTATAAATTGATTGCCTTCGAGCTAGATATTTTATGCAGGGAGGCAATAAGGTTAAAGACTAGGATAAATTTGGATAAAAAGTTTCATATTTTTACTATCAAAATTTTCATTTTATTTAAATGATATGTAGGAATTCCTTTAACAGTAAATAACTTATTAAATGTGTATTGTAAAATTATAATAAAAAAAACCTCATTTTATTGAAAAAATTGATGGCAAAAATGTAACAAAGTTGTGCTTAAGTCTTATCCTTAATAAGAACGGCATGTGTTGTATTAATTATAAAGCAATGAAGAAAGGGACAGTATAAATTGATTGCCTTCGAGCTAGATATTTAATGGAGGGTGACAATTGGGTTAAAGATTAGAATAAAATTAGATCGATTCTTTTATTTTTATATTCTTACTATCAGTTTTCATTTTATTTAAAAGATTGAAGTAGGTATTTTCTTTTAATAATAAATGATTGAATATATATCTCCTTATATATCCATAACGTGGAATTTTTGAGTAATAAGATACGTAATTTTTTAAAAATAAATGATTGAATATTTATTGTGAGAGGGAATCTTGACACAATAATAAAGTTATATCTTGATAACTTATTGATCATGAATTTGAATTTGGAAACCTTCTATCTTTCAAAGGATTATCAGAATATTGGAACAAGACTGAAGGAATTTTGCGCTTGCTCATGTCACAGTAAAGGTAAGAACACGACATCGAGCCATGTAACATGTTATGAATGGATAAGAATGTGATTTTGTTAGTAGTGAAATGGATAAGAATATGAATGGGGGTTGTATACGCAGATAGAGAAATGTTAGCAACCTATCATTACTACATTTTTATAACATATTTTCTTATTCATTAAAATTTGTAAAAAAATATAAAATTATGTGGGTTTAACCCTTAATAATAAGTTTTAATCGAAATTTTCTAATTTTCAATAAATTTATTACAGTTTTAAACTTTAACCGTGTTAATTATTATTTGCATTTATGAATTATTTTTTGGTGTGTGAAACAGAGGGACTAAAAGAACAAAGAATGACATCTACAGTATACCATAATATTATTTTTTGGTAGGTAGAGTATTTATTAACTTTGTTCACGATTAAATTTTGTTGAAAAATCCAGCTAAACACTTTTAGTAACGTTTTTTCTTTTATTCACATTGTTTTTCATCCACATAACTTAAATATGAAACATTACTTAAGAGATCAAATCTAGTATTATTTTTTGATTTAACATTTATCTTTTGTTAAATAAGTTGAGTTAAGATAATTCAAAATCATAATTAATTAAAAGATGAATTTTAAGTCATTTAAAAAAAACTTGAAATATTGATCCATTTAAATAAATATAAATGATACAATAAGAAAATAATCATATTTCCATTATGTCTAAATTCAACACGATAAATAGTTTACTAAATTTGTAGACATCTTTATAGTTTTGGTTGTTTAAATGATTGCTATTTTCTTTTATAGTGGTGGATAAATGGCTTAATTCTATGCATAAAAATAATTTTATTATAAATATGCTAATAAATTAAAAACTAATATTAAAAATATAATAATAAATATGAATTGTATCGATATAATTAAAGTTTTTTCATCTATAAATATTTAGAAAAGGTATGATAAGCCGCATACCCCAACGGCCCCCACAACATCAGCGGCCGGACACCAATGTGAGGATGTAAATTGGACTATAATCACAGTCTAGCAAACAAGAAATGGAGTTCCGTTGCCTCTTGCGAGGTGTCGAACCCGGGTCTTACCCCTGGTATCACTCCCTGTTTGCCATCTGAGCTACGCCCACCGGCTATAAATATTTAGAGATCGAGAGGGAGGGAGAGAGAGTGGATGGGACGATAAGACCAGCTGTAAGGTGTGGTGGGTTTTTGGGACCCTAAGCTTGCTTGCAGATTGCATAATGTCAAAAAGAAAAAAGAAAAAATGTCCGTGACTAATCATTTCAATTTTGATTATCTTTTTGGCAATTCTCTTCAACCCTTTTCTCATTGATGCGAACTGCCAAGTGCCAAGGCCCACTTTCCTCATGATGGCTACTAAATTTAGCTTATACAATTTTGGATTATTTATAAACTAATATAGTTCATTAAGTATGTATATCAACTATAGTACATACTCCTATCATCTTTGATCAAGATTTCCCGACATTTAATTATTTGATTTAAAGATGTTATCTATCATAGGAATAATTAATTTACGGTTATAAATTTTGTTTGGGAGCTTTGATTTAATGTGATTGTAAGAAGACTGTTGTGTTGTGAACGAAGTAACGAACGAACTTCATCTTTACGAATATTCATGAATCATGACATTAAAGTCAGCCATGAGCATACCCATTGTCAAATGAATTCCTGCGCTGACTTTGGGGCTAAGCTTGGAGTTGAAGATCATTTCAGGATATTGAATTTTGTAGACATTTTTTTATATGAACATTTTTAATCATAATTTTAATCGTTTATATTTATTCATTATTTATGAGTTCTTACTTTTTTTTTTTTAACTTCTTCAGTATTTTAAAATATCTGTTTTTTATGCTTACTATCAGCCAAATCTCTTAAACATGAATCTTAATTGTCATATATACAAGACTTAAACCTATATAACTTATTTCACATATGATACTATGTCTTGCTAAGTTACTCTACTTAATCAACCCCTTCAAATACGGGTGAACATGGAAAATCCAATCCAGATTCAATTAAATGGATTGAATTTTAAATTCAAATCCAAATTTTGTAAAAAAATGGTTTGGATTTTTGGATTCATTTTAAATCTAATTTTTCGAATCAAAAATCATTTTTGTCCAAACTTAATTGTGATAATTTTGTGTTGATGTTGATTGGTGTAGTTTTTGATCGATTTTTGACTAAAATTATTTTCAACCAATCTATGACAAAATTATTTTTTTATCCATTTTGGTTAGAATATTTTTGACCTAACTAAATCGAGAAAATTTTTAGCTAACATCAGCCCAAATATTTTTAGATTGATGTCAACCAAGAATTTTTATGTTGATGTCGGTTAATGCATTTTCAAGTCAACATTAGTCTAAGATTCTTTTGCTAATCTCAAGTAGGGTTATGTTTTTGTCAATGTCGATTAGTGATATTTTTTTGCCTACATCAATTATGACTTTTTTTTGTCAGAGTCGATCCTAATTTTTTTTTGTCAATAGGATTTTATTGATCAACCTCAGCTAAGTTTTTTTTTGAAGTCGGTCAACGATGATTTTTGGCCAACATTAGTCAGGATTATTTTTTTTGTTGATGTTAGTTAAGTTTTTTTGCTGATGCTGGTTGAAACTATTTTTTGTTAGTGTCTACTAGGGTTTTTTCAATCGTTGACAATTAAGGATATTTTTGTTGATATCGATTAGGGTTTGTTGGTCGACATTAATCATGCCTATTTATTTTGGTCAATGTCGGTTAAGTTTTTTGCTACCGTCAATTAGAATTTTTTGGGTCAACATCAAATGAAAAAATATTTTGACTAACATAAGCTATGACAACTTAAAAATATTATCAGTTGATGTCGACTGAAAAACTTTGGACAACATTGACAAAAAAATAACTTTTATCAAAGTTGGTCAAAAAACTCTAACCGTCATAGTCTAAAAAGTTGGATTGAATTTTAAAATCCAAACAAATATTTAATTAATTAGATTAAATTTAAAATCTAAAAAAAATAATTTAAATATAAAATTAGACCATTAAAATGGATTTAAATTCAGCATAGCCCTGCCTTCCAAAGTTATAAACTTATAATGCATTGGACTTGGTTTTTATCCCATTTATCTAGAATCGAGACGGAATCTAAGCCTACTATCCACCTAAAAAATTCCCACACAAATGACCAAAAAGGTTAAACAAAATAAAAAAAATGGTCCATGGATATATATTGCCACAAGATGATAAATAGCGGATTTTCAATATTTTTCAAACCCGATCAAATTTAAATTGGTTCGAGTTGAATTGGTTTTTGATTTTTAAAATAGCCTATAAATATTAAAAGTGATTCAATTTACAATAATATTACAACTAGTAAACCAAATGAGATACAATAATTGAAAGAGCGCGTAAATATTAAAGTAACTTATAAAATTATGGCTTGACTAGTAAATCGAATAAAAGAAAAAATACTATAAGATGCACACTAATTTTCAACTTTTATCTGTGTCATGACTTTGTGTGCCTTTGCACTAAAGTCAGAACTAGAAAATTTGATAAAAAGCATGTGGCTATATGCATTACATATATAGGATTGAAGAAAATATTTAAAATGTTTTGAAGAAAATCTTAATGTCATGAAAAATATTAATTGGTATCATAAAGACATTAAATGATGAATTAAAAGTGAAAGTTATACTCCTAAATAAACATCATTAACATAAAAAAGCATATTCATCATAATTTCTAGTTCATTTAAATGTAATGAATTTTTAATATAAAAACCACATTATAATTTTCTTAACAAATACCTTAACGAGATTTGTCAAGTACTTTATCTTATTTTAACCGTTGTTGACATTAATTTTTTTAATAATAATAATAATAACAAACAGAAAGCTGAGAAGTCTAACACTTTGAAAGCTTATTGTTTTGGAACTGGGAATCGGGACAGGTTCGTCGTTTGAATAAGTGGCCAACCTAAAAAAGCGAATCCTGTTCATACTTGCACACAGCAATCTTATACATTATTATGATTGTAGTAATAATTATTATAACCATATAAATCGCTAAATGTGGTTTACATCTAAAGCTGGGATAAAAAGATGTGAAAGAAAAAAAATAATGTTGAAACGCTGACATGGTGGAGCTAGAAATCCATTTGAAGCGTG
Source organism: Glycine tomentella (assembly GCA_007407185.1). NCBI lineage: Eukaryota > Viridiplantae > Streptophyta > Magnoliopsida > Fabales > Fabaceae > Glycine > Glycine tomentella. The sequence goes on from PYAF01004627.1 coordinate 893,644, forward strand.
TTGGATCAGAGGCTGGTCCCAGTCACAATATTTCATTCTGAAATCGGGACTATGGTGCAGTGCAGGCCAGTGAAGCTTAATGGTACGTATGCATGCAAGAAGACCAAAACGCCCATCATCATCATCATCATCATCATCATCATCATCATCATCATCATCATCATCATCATCCCACCCTTTGAAATAAAAGGAATTGGCCTTGCCAATTTACGTTTTTATACTCATTTTTTTATCATATCATTCGTATTATTATTGACAATAATATATTTTAATTCACTTTTATTTATTTTAGTTTATGTGGTTAATATGATAAAACATTATGATGTTCTGAGTCGACTTTGGATTTATTCCCAACTTAACATGATTCTCCTATTGGTTGAGGCTCAATTATAATTTGGTATAAATGCATATACAATTCGATGTAAATTTGGCTTGATACAATTAGTCAAGTATTCAAAGTTAACTTTTTTTTATGGATACGAATTTGATTTTTTTAAAGCCATTGAAAATTTATTTAGTGGACAATTCTCCTTAAAGAAATCTACTAAAATTAGTTTAGTAGTTACAATTAGATAAAATTACTTGTGATTTAGATTTGTATGATAATTTTCTACATGAGTTAATATTGCAATTCCAATATATTATTTATGCCTATATGATAATATTGGAAGTATCTTTTCATTTATCATTTGTTTTCAATAAAAAAAAACAAGTCGACGTAATGCTCTATCTTGACATGTATTGATTGTGACACATTAATTTTGTTAAAGTCCACTTTTTCACAAAAACATTAATAATAAATGAGTGAATCTTGACACCAACATGATCACTTATGTTTTATGACCATATTACCACAATATGAGAATCCTGATGTATGATTGATGAGGGACATGATACTTTCCCAATGTCTCATGATTAATCACTTTTTTTGGATTTAAAAAAATCCAACATAATGCTCTATTGTGGCATGTACTGATCATGACATTAAATTCTGTTGAAGTCTACTATCTTACAAGAACGTTGATCACAATTGATCGAATCGTAACACCAATACAATCATTTGTGTTTTATAACCACTTATCCACAATGTGGGAATCCTCGCATATCACTAACGAGAAACATGAAACTCTCCCAGTATAACCTTATCTACCACCTTTTTGGATAAAAAAAAGAACACAATCTCACGTAATGCTTTATCTTGGTATTATTGAACATGATATATTAATTTTGTTGAAGTCTACTATTTCACAAGAAAGCTAATCACAGTTGAGCAAATTTTGACTCCAACACGATCACTGGTGCTTTATGACCATTTACCCACAACATGGGAATCCTCATGAGTCATGAGTAACATGAAACTCTCCCAACATCACCTTATCTACCACCTTTTTGGATTTAAAAAATAGCGCAATCTTGTGTAATGCTTTATCTTGGCATTATTGATCATGACATTAATTTTATAGAAGTATATTATCTTACAAGAACGTTAATCATAGTTGAGCAGATTTTGATACCAACATGGTCACTTGTGCTTTATGATCACATATCCACAACACGAGAATCCTCACAGGAAACATGAAACTCTCCCAATGTCATTTTATATATCTTCCACTTTTTGGATAAAAAAAATAACACAATTTCGCGTAATGCTTTTATCTTGACATTATTTATCATGACATTAATTTTGTAGAAATCTACTATCTTTCAAGAACTCTAATCATAGTTGAGCGAATTTTGACACCAAGACGATCACTTGTGCTTTACGATCACTTACCCCAACATGGGAATCCTCACAAAGTCACTTATGAGGAAATAGAAATTCTCCCAATGTCACCTCATTTATGGGCCGTTTTGGATTTAAAAAAAAATGCAATATGACATAAAGCTTTATCTTGACATTATGGATCATGACACACTAATTTTGGTTGAAGTCTATTTCGTTATAGAAACAGCAATTACAGTTGAGGGGATTTTGATACTAATATGATCAGTTGTGCTCTTTGACCACTTACCCACGGTATGAAAATAATTATCTATCACTAATGAGTGAGATAAAACTTTACCTACGATAAACGCGTGCATTATTCAAAATAGTTATACCAACTCACTTCTATTTACACCTGTAAACACTCAACAATTTATATAGTTTTCTTTATACATGTTACCCTCTACCATAAATTGTTTCAGAATTTTTGCACGTGACTACCATTGTGGTCTTTACTTGGTGAATTTTAATACTACATGGCGCCTGATGCTACAAGTCGATTTTCTTATTAAGTCTGTTTGGATAGTCTTTAAAATTAATATAGATTATGGCAAAATAGGTCAATTTTAATTTTGATCAAATTTTGGATGTTTGAATTATTTTTAAAATCATGATATAATTAATTATGATAAAAAGTTTATGATAGAGTAAAACAAATACAAATAACTTCTACTTCTATTAAAATTAATTATAAAATCAATTTTATCATCTTAAATCTAAACACACCAATATATTGAGTGCACAAATAATATATTTTAAATAAATTTTATTTGTAAATTAAAAGCTTAAAATTAGCAGCACTTTAAAAAAAATTAATTGAATTGTCACCAATGATTCGATATATTAAATTGATTACTGTGCATGGGAATGATAATGGGATGAGTCAGACACAAATAGTGCCTTCGTCATCTATTCTGTTGGATGAAGATAACTGACATAATGTTCATTAAACGAGTATTATAAATTTTTTTGAATATTCGTCATCTATTCCTAACTGTGCCTGTATTTAATTTACGATAATAAAATAAATACTAATAAATAAAATAAATAAATAAGGTTACAAACTGGACTACACGACAAGCACCGCTCGATGGTTTTGCTCCCGACAAAGGTCATGAACCCGGTTCTTCTAACACGTGGACGGTGGGATTCGCATTGTTTATTTGCAACGGAAAACTTGGCGCCCACGTTATATCCTCACTTTATTTTTTTAATATAAATATTAATAACAGTAAAACATCTTTCTTAAAAAATTCACTAGTACGTTAAATCGTAATTCTTTTTATATATTTATAATGTAGTTTATAATATATATATATATATATATATAAACCTTCTGAGCAGTTCTGTCTCCTTCGTAACTTAACCATGGTTAGCTTGCGCCGGTTTAGCCTGGTTAGTATATTTTCCAATACTACATATGACATATATCATCCTCGTTTGAAATAATTTTTCTCTCTCTGCTCTCTAACTTGCTCCACCACGCCGCCTAATAGGACCGTCGTACACACACCGGCCGAGAACGTTGAATCGCCGTTTCATTGGAAAGAGGAACATCTTTCATCTTTCACTCTACAAACTACAAACCAATCCATTTTCCCCAAAATTCAAATCCCTACTCCCACTAAAGGGAGCAAATAATTAAAAACAAACTCACAGAAGAGTTCAGTTCACGATAGCAAGTTTCATTGAATAAACCATGCCGGAACCTCAGAATCCTTCACCATTCACACATTCTGCAGCGTTAGAAATCACACCTCAACCACTGCTACCTCCCAAAAAGAAACGAAGCCTCCCTGGAATGCCAGGTATATTTATTTATTTGCATTTAAACACACTCTCAATTTATTTATTGTCCATAATTAATATATTCCGGTTGCTTTTAAATTTGTGTGACTTTATGAAGATTCTTTATTATTGAATGAATTTTTGACTTAGCGTTTGTTTTTTTCTTCAGATCCAGATGCTGAAGTGATTGCTTTGTCACCGAAGACGCTGTTGGCGACGAACCGTTTCGTGTGCGAGATCTGCAACAAAGGCTTCCAGCGCGACCAGAACCTACAGCTTCACCGGCGCGGCCACAACTTGCCGTGGAAGCTGCGGCAGCGAGGGAGCAAAGAGCCGCGGAAGAAAGCTTACGTGTGTCCCGAACCTTCCTGCATCCACCACAACCCCGCAAGGGCGCTCGGCGACCTCACCGGCATCAAGAAGCACTTCTGCAGAAAACACGGTGAGAAAAAGTGGCAATGCGAACGCTGCTCTAAGAAATACGCCGTACACTGCGATTGGAAGGCTCATATGAAAACTTGCGGCACCAGAGAATACCGATGCGACTGCGGAACCTTGTTCTCCAGGTATCGAAATCAAAATCAAAATTATAATGAAAATACTTCATTACTTGGCTTTTATTTATTTTTATTTTTTTCTCTTCAATGTAATATGATGTGATGCGGCTAACAGTAATACGTGTATCTTTGTTAAAGGAGGGATAGTTTCATCACGCACAGAGCATTTTGCGATGTCTTAGCGCAAGAGAGCGCGAGCGCCCAGGCCCAAGGCCAAGGTGGTAGCAATAGCAACGTGGTTGAGGCTTCTTCGCCGCCTACGCCTCCACTTACTCCCTCCGCGTCTGTGATGTCTCCAACTTTTTCCATTCAGAGCTCAGGTAGTGTAGTACTATTAATTATTTCGTTTCGTATTTTCATATTTCAAGTTGCGTGAGTTTTTCAGATACGTTTTCGACTTTCGTCAACTTTTTAATTAGCAAGATAAGTATATAAATCAAATGAGGGTTATAAGTTGTAAGCATGACGCAGGCATGATTTGAATTTGGAGGATGTGTTTTTTGTCTCGTACCGATGCAGCTTATATTTTTTTGTTTTCTTCTGCTTGTCGGTAAACTCCACAAGTCCAGCAGTAGTTGGGGTACTTGGTAGTGTCAATACCATTAAAGGGACGTCGATTCCCTGTGGCCTGCACTCTGCAGAAGAGATAGGGAAGAGATCTATCTACTGAGATTAATAATTAATTTTTTAAGAGAGATTAGATTTAAACATTAATTATATCTGAAAAATTCTCTAAAAAAATGGACAACAAAAGAAAATTACTTTTGTAGTATAATAAAATACAAATATGTTCGTTAAAACATAATTTCTTTCAAAGTTAATATTATTAACTTTAATTTCATTTGCAAAAATTAATGCTACGCACGTGGTTGATACACAAAACATGCCAAGGTTAAATCACTGTTCAACGTTCAAATTCTTAGTAACCAGGCACTAAAGCTGTATTTATTCGTGTATATTTATATGTATAAAGGGGTATAGCTTTTTGTTCGTTTGGGCGGAGAAACTAGATTTGAAGTTGAAGATGCGAATAACAAGAAAGACCTCTATTATTGCATTCTTTTTGCTCCATGCATATTCAATTTCAAGCTTTTTAACTCTATTTCAGGTTATATTTAATTACTAGTATTATATAATCATATGAAAAGCTTCCTACTTTTTTTTTTTTTGTAACTCTGTTTTTGATTGGTGTATGATATATTTAGCAACGTCTTTTTCCTTGTTTTATGCTCTCGACTTTCTTTTTTTTTTTTTTTTTTTTTTTTTTTTTTTTTTACCTTTTCGACATTGGTACTAGAAATTCGGGAAAACCCATCAACGAAGCTGTCACCGACGTCTCCAAACGCAACAACGTGTTTCGTGACAAGCAGCAGCAGCACCCCTTCCAATTCCACTACTTGCACCACTGTTTTTGCGAGTGTGTTGGCACCGTCCACAACAACACCAACAACTCCTTCACAATCACAATCAAATTCAACTTCCTCTTTCACCAACCTCATGTCAAGCTTGGCTCGCTCGCAGAACCCCAATGCCATTATGAGAGAATCCACATCCCTCTCCCTCTCCACACCACTCTATCTCTCCAACAATGACCCTCTTCATTACACTGCATCACCCCAACCTGAACTATCTGCCACTGCATTACTCCAGAAGGCAGCGCAAATGGGTGCTTCAAATGCATCCCTTCTTCGTGGCCTAGGCTTAGCAACAACAACAACAACAACATCATCATCATCATCATCATCCTTCGGGAAAGACGAGGGAGTTAACATTAATGCAACCACAACACTAAAATGGAACGGACAAGTGAAGCAAGAGAATCATCCAGTGGTGGATAACCTTGGGCTTGGGCTTCTCTGTGGGAGTGGAAGTGTGCCAGATGTGATGATGGGCCCTTCTACCCCATATGTGGGCCAGCCCATGACCCGTGATCTTCTTGGTCTGAGCATCGGTGGCGGAGGAAGCAGGGGTGGTCTCTCTGCTTTACTCACTTCTTTTGGAGGAAACTTTGATTCACCCGGTGAAGGAGGAGTTCACCGGTAGAAAACTGGGTAATGCTTAATGTGTGTTTGTTTTTCAGTTGCTTCCAATGCTCTGCTCAAACGGAAAAACAAACGCGCCCTTAATTAGTTGCATCTGCGCAACAAAGCGGTTCAGTTTCAGTCTTTAATTTTGGCTACTCCCGGAATTTTTGTGACGGGTAAATCAGCCAACTTAAGATTATTGCTATGCAGAAAAATGATAGGATAAAGTTACATGTATAATGTGTTAGAATATACCTTTTGAATATTTATATGTAAAAAATTAGAATGTCTTTTTACTTTTTCTTTTGTCTGTAATAAGTGTGCTCATGCTGTTATCAAAATGTAGATATGGCCAGTTGATCACTGCGGTTTTTATTTTTTATCTTTATTTATTATCCCATGTTGAATTTTACCGCGACTAGAGCTAGAACATATCTTTTATTTGGGGAGCGTTTGATTAAATTGGAATCGGAAATCTTTATAAATAAAAAATTGGAATCGGAAAGTATTGTCCTATTTTATATTTAGTTTGTTTTTTAAAATAAAATAAGAAATACAAATATTTTGGCCAAAAATTAATTAATTAAAACGTAAAAAAAATACTGTTTTCATCTTTTAAGTTTAATTTATAGTTTTTTATTTGCGTTATCACTTCTGCATTCAACTTACCAGGTGTTTTAGATGATGCTTTATTGAATTTAAAGCTTATTCTAATTAGTTTTTCTTTTCTATTTTTTTTTTTATTCTTGTTGCATCTTTGTACAACCTTGTGCATCATTATTTTTCTCTATTTTGGTTGAATTTGTCATTTGAACGTTCTCTTGGTCGATTATCATTAATTTGATCATTTGCTTTTACTCCAATAATCATATAAAACATTTTATAATCACGAATTTGTTGAACCATTAACCACCATGATGATCTTCTTGTTTTTCAAATCAACCTCCATGCTCAAACAAATATCTAACCCATATTTCATCATTGCTAAACAGTCACGATCTGTAAAGTCCACCAGTACCATGGAATCGTGTCTCTTGAAACTTTAGCAACACGCCCCTCTCAACTGTGTCTGATTAGCATAACTGTTGTTGTGGTTGTTGGAATTTTTTTAATCTTTTTTTTTTAATTCTTTTTTTTATATGCAGAAATCAGAAATTTATATTTTTACATCTTAAAACAATTCAGGATTTTTCTAATTAGCATCTACTACATGTTAGATCCATAGCTATTGATCACCTTACTAGTGTGGAAGACTTGAACCAAGGTCATGAATGAGAGAGCCGATGATTTTATAGTTTTTTTCTCAACCAAAGTCTCTTACTTGTTCATAGGGGCGCTTTCATTGGTATATTGGAGAAAATAAATAATTATGATTTCTCATTTATTGACACTGGAGTTCCCATTATACCAAAGTGAGTCAATAAAAATATAGTTTAATGATTATATGTTAATACAGTAAAATAATTTTATATTGTTATTAAATTATAATTTATTATTGATAAATTTTTAAAATAATTATTATAAAATTTAATTAACATAATATATATATATAATGATTTATAATTAAATAATAGTGTAAAATTATTTTATATTTTTAATATATAACTTTTTTCATTAAAAAAAATCTACTCATTAAGCTCGTATCACAATGTTTTGGTAGTGTAACTAATTCACTTAACATGTAACCGACTAAATGTAAATAACAAGTATAATTGTTATTAAAATATCAACCCACATTAAATTAGAAAATATAAATTTCCAACGTTTGACAATCAGCCTATAACTACCCTTAGATCTTTACATGCCATGATTGGAGAGGATTATAATAGTAGTTCACACTTTTTGTGGAAGCAAGAAAAAGAAGCACCGATGGAAAAGAAAGAAGAGCATAATAAAAGGAAAAAGGAAGAAAAAAGAATCAATTTGACATTTTAGTTTTGGATTCAATTAATGACATTAAATGGTATATATATTTCTTAAATAGGGAGATGAAATTCTATTATAAAAATGAATGTATAAAAATATAAGTTAAACCATTTCAATGAATAAAAAAAAGAGTTAACAGAAAAAAAAAATCTAAATTATACTTCAAAAATAAAAATAATTTTAGTTTCTTGAAAAAATGAAAGACTTTCTTTTTATCTATCACGTGTATGTCAAATTGTATTTCCTATTCGTGTTTTCAAAATTCAAATAATATCACTTTGTTTATTTTATTGGTTGTTGGATTTTGTTATCTTAAAATTATAATAATCTAAAAATATCTCACATATAATAAATAAAGTCAAATAAGTAATTACAGAAGTAAAAATATTATTCTCAAAACATGAACATTTAAATTAAAAGAACACTAAAAATATAATGAAAGTGACTGCACCCGACATCTTATTCTAAAGTATTAACCAAGCTAAAATAAATATAATTAAGAAAATTATGTCTTCAAGTCTCCTTAAACTCCACAACTTCTTTCTTGTGCTCTAAAAATAACAATTATAATGAGATGATAATCTCAATGAATAAAACAATTAACAAAGTTTGCAAATAATATTGTTTTTAGTTGGCCTAGTAATCTGAAAGATCAACTATGGTATCTGCAATTAATTTAAAATAAGATTATATGTATATATATACACACCAATAAATATCATATTAAAACAATCACAATTCATGAAATTTTGAATAAATAAAATATTTAAATAAATGACAACATCTCAACGCATCCAAATAAATATAATAGACACAACTTAGTGATTCCCAAAATTACAAGACTCAATTCTTTGGTTTCCAAAATTAGTGTAGATCTCAGATTCTTCAAACAATCTATGAGCTCATATTTCATGCAATAGTGTCTCACTGCTTTCTCCATTATAAATAGAGGTATCCAGAATCTCTTCTCCATTCCAAATGGAGATATCTATAACAAATCTCATTCTCATTCCAGACGGAGATATCTCATTTTCAGTTCTCGTAATATAATGCATAGTCATTCCTTCTTAGAAAACAATGTCCAACTCACACATAACTATCAACTATTATTCTAAATAATTATCAAATAAATTTTCAAACACTTTGCATGTATCAAGGTTATTGAATTGTATAGTGTCCTCGTAAGCATAAGTTAATTGTATAAACAATGCATTCTACCTATCTATGATTATATAAAAATATAAATATAAAAAATACATATAATAATTTACTCAAGTGCAATACATATAGTCACAATCAAAGTAAATCCAATTTCACAAGGTAAATCAAATTATATATACATGTAAATGTCATTCTTTCTTTAACTAATGTCATGCAATTTGTAAACTTAGGAATATAACCTAACATTGGCCACATGCATCCATACATGTATTTATATGTAGTCAGCATAAGAATTTAAAAGCAAAGGACTTCATGTCAAATTTAAGAGAATTGAGATGTACTACACGATTTCCATTTCATCAAACTTTTTGTATATAACAAGAAAAACTCATAATTCTTTTGCTAACAATTCATCTACAAGAAGCAACATCAAACAATTACCATGCTAAAAAGGTAACTCAATCGTAATAGGAAATATTTAAAACCTACTACAATACCTAAAATTTTATTGATCTCGAATTTTATATCAAAATACAAAATTCATTCTTTAAGAATCATACCATGGGAGATTTAAAAGATAAGTGTTTTACTCACCTATTGAAACAAGAAATTATTGTTCTTCGTTATTTTTCTTCTCCTCTATCAATTGTTTTGAAAGAATTTCTCTGTTTTTTTTTTCTCGATCCCTGAGCAATCCACTAATATCAAGAGCATTTATGTGTATGATTTTAAGAGAAGGATATAATTTTAAGAGAATGAATTGTCTATCCTTATGTAAGAATCGTAAATAATTTGAAATTTGTTTAATCGATTTTTTTATTATCTATTATTTTCATTATCTTTAATTATAATTATCTTTAACCAATCTAATACATTATTATATTAACATCTTTTCAAAATAAAAATAACAATCTAATATATTAAAACAATTTAATCTATTTTTTTATTAAAATATATTTATCTAAATAATTATTGGATTATTTTTTAGATATTACTTTTGCATTACGTTACTAGAAAAGTTATGTCACTTCGTGTGTCACGGTTTCATCCATAATATTTTTATTTATCATCATTTTCTTATAAAAAATAAAAGCATTTTTATAATATGTTTTGAAGCATATGTTAAGAAATAGAAATAACATATATTATAATTTTAATTATTTAAATAATGATTATTTTATTTTTTAAATATTGCATATGTATAATTACATTAACTTATTTTTAAAAAAATTCTTAACATATATAGTTAATAATCACGTTGACAAAAATCAATAAAATTTGATAATTCCTTTTTTATTACACTTATATCCCCGTTATAAAATCGTATTTTTTTGTCTGTGATGAATAATCATCGTTACTAAGAATGTTAATTTTTTGTAAAATACCCTAAGAACCGCTATAACTTTTGTGCAAGTATGCTCCCAGTCTAAATTCACATTGGATTTGGCCTACCAAAACACCATCAACTCACTCCTCACCTCCCTTGTCAGCTCCGTCGCCCTTGCCAAACACAACAACTTCACCATCCCCGTCTCCTCTGACGCCATCTATGACCTCTTCTATTGTCGCGGTGACCACACCAACGACCAATTCTCTCTTTGCGTGTCACATGCGGTTATCCAGCTCAACAACCTCTTGTTTCACCTCTTATGATGATGCGTTATAACTTATATTAATAGTTGTTTTGTCAAGTACAACAATGTTATCTTCATCAGGGTCGAGAATGTGTCATTAGATTCTCATTTCTTTATCTTTTTTCTCGTTATTTTTGATAGTATTAATAGGTCAAAAAGTCACAATATAATGGATGATAAAAAAATAAAAAAATCTTGTATATAATAAAAAAAAGTAAAATTAAATATAATAAATGTTAACTAACATCAATGTGCGGATATAATTTACTCAAATAATTTTGGTAAGCTTGTCATTTTAATAAGAGTCCATATGTTTTGTTATTTAGTACGAATTTATTCCAACGAAAACTTAGATAGTATCAACGCAAATCGAATCTACGCAAACTAGGTAATTAATACTCTACTCTACTCTAATTATAAGAAATGGTTAATACTCTACTCTAATTATAAAGTTAGATACAAATCCAAAATAAACGATCTTATTAAATTTATATGGTCGATCTTATTAAGCAAAAATATTTCCATCCCACAAACATCTCTCGAATGGTGATTGATAATCTAACGAGTTTAGTTGAAGAATTACACTTAACCTGAATTACCTGTCTTTAATATTTATATAAATAAATTCACAAATTAAAGGTAACAAGTCAATTGATAAATAAAATGAAATAAACAAAATGGGGAATTGCAAGAGATTATGAATTGAAATTAAACAACAACAACAACAGCGAAAAATTACACTCATTTCCTTTGAAATAAATTCAAATGACATTGTAAAATAACATATTGTTCTGAAATGTCGTAGTGTTGGTGCTCACCAAACTAGGAATAGCATCTTGTTCTGCATCCCGGTTACTCCAGTTCTTCCCTGAATTTTATCAAAAGACAATGTAAAAATATTCTACGGGTCGGGACAGAGTTCGTGTTTTGGTTGTCTTTAAATGAAATAATGTATAACTGGTGAAAGAAAATATGGATGGTATTTTAATGTTAAATATTATTAAATTAAACTATAATAAAAACCTAACATTTCAAAGAACAATAATTTAATATAAATATATTTAGTTAAATAAATTATAATCGAAAGTGTGATTAACATAACAAATTAAAAGAATAAAGGGAATTTAAACCCATAATAAATAAATTTACGTTTTATATTTTTAATTTCAAACAATATAAACTAATTATATTAATTATTTCATTCTCCCTTGCTTAATTTTTACTTAATCAAAACATGGCTTAGAAGAAAAGTATAGAAATAATACACTGATTAAATATTGAAAATAACGTTTTTATGAAAAATCGTTATTAGCATACTTCATCGTTGCTATTAATATAATTTCACAATATTTTGTTTTTAAAAATAAAATTATAATATTTTAATTAATATTGAAAAAAAAAAACTTGAAAACAAGTCTGAACTGAGTAGTAGCTAGGTTTAATTTATTTTTCAAATTTGCATTTGCGTGGTTGGCATCATTAAATGCTTGGAAATGGATAGGGTGGCGGTGGCGGTAGTCAATTCTGCAGCGGGTCCTGCTTCTGCATTTGTACGAACCTAAATAATGCAATGCAACTTTCAAACTTGTCTCCGACAATTTTGAAGATGAGACAAGTTCGAAACGAATGAACAATGCAAAATTTTTATTTTAAGGGTCTTGCTGGGGATTGTTTTAAGTGTATGATATTTTTATTTCATTCTAAACTTAGTTGAGAATATTTTAATATAATATGAGGTTAATTTAATGGTATAATTATTAATTCATAAAAACAAAAAATAATTGAATTAAAAATTATAATTAAACTTTAAATTAAAAAATTAGTTAAAAATAATAAAAAACTATATTATAATTTCCAATAAATATATTTTTATCTATAGATTAAAATTCACACATAAACATGTTCATATATTTATGTAATTTTATATTTATCCTGTAATGTAAGATCATTTTATTTTAGCAAATACTTATAAGTCAATAAAATAGTTCAATGATTTCCAATTTTCAACTAACAACTTTTAACTACCAGTTAAATATTTTATTTTCAGTTAATTTTTCTAATTTTACAAACATAACCTTAATTTTTCTATTTACTTTTTATGACTCTTAATCTCTTATTTTGATAAGAGTCACAAAAAAAACTTCATTATGTAAGACTATTAAACTAAAAATAGTTAGTGAGGTCCTTTGTTCATGAATGTAAAAGGTTTAAAATCAAATTTACTCACTAACAAAGTGAAGTTTGGCTCATCTTTTTCTTGAAAGTGTATGAGTTTAACTATCCAAGCCAATTTATTTGAATTTTTAACAAGTTGAGCAGCATATGTCAACTCACTTGTCCCACTTAACTGGAGAATTCTAGTACAGTAAATAATCGCGTGTTTGAATATATATATATATATATATATATATAACGTGCGTAACCCAACATAATTTTTAATTCTTTTACGTAAAAATAAATGAAAATCAGAGAAGAACATAGATAATGGATATAAAATCAAACATACACTATGTTGATCGATTAAAGGTCCCCCCCTAATTCTTAATTTACAAAATTCTAAGCATGAAAATTAATTTGTAACTCTTTTTTATCTCTACTCACATTTATACTCCCATCTTTCGTTTTATTCACTCTTAAAAAAAAATACATATTTTATATTTTGTAATTCCTCTCAATTTTATCGTTTAAGAAAGTTGGTTTACCAATTTGTCATAAATATATGATGAGCTGAATTTTTGGACCCATTTTCAAAACCCAATCAACCTGTCATGAAACACATTATGCTGGGTCGGTAGCAAAGATTAGTTAACTTGTTAGAGTCCTGATATTTTATGATAAAGTTGATTTTTTTCAGCCCGTTTTCAAAAGCAAATCAACCTGTCATATATGAAATGAACCACATTATGTTGTGTCGGTAGGAAGATGAGTTAACTTACGGTTTTTTTTTTTTTTTTTTTTTAATCGGCAAAGAAAAGATCACTATTAACAGCACAAGAAGTGCTCAGAAAAACATATACAAGATCTTAGTACCTTTCCCACCTACAAAACATCCCCTGTTGGATTACACGATGCCCGAAACACATCATATGAACTAAAAGCTAGCCAACAAGGATTCCAGCATCCGAATATATGCAACTAGCTGCAATGCATATTAAAAGATACTAGACCCGCATGGGAAAAGCAAAAACCTAAAAAACCATGGATTGGATCATATCAGATCGGGTTTGGAAAAACTATGAAACAAAGCCGATGAAAAAATTGGTTTTAGGCCCATTCGAGATTTTCCAATTTCAGGTATCAATTTTACCTGACACAACCAGATCAATTGAGGTTGGATTATTGGGTTTATTGTTAAAATAATAAAAATGGAAAAAATATTATTATCATGTTTTTTTAAAAGAATTATCATGTCTAAAAAATTTAAAATTCATCTATAAATCATACCATTACCAACAATATTCGACACAATGGATAGATAATTAAATTCTTTAAAAATACAATTCTTTAAAATTCATCTATAAAAACATAATTTTTTTTCATCAAAAAATTTCAAACTCAAAACTTTATTTAAAACTTAGAGCTCAACTTTACCCAAATAAACGTAACATTGGAGTACGACGTTAATATAATCCACACAATCCAACCGTTTAATCAGTTAATAACGTTAACTATCATATTTCGGCCATATCATTCTTGTTTAAATGATTACTCTCAGATTCAATAAACATAAAAAAAAATAAGAAATAAATAATTAAAGGGAGAAATTTCAACTTGAATACCAAAGGACAAAAATTACACCCTAGAGAAATTATAGAAAACTCTAAATGGGACGAGACCACTTGCATTTGAAATTTAATACATAAACCTGCATGATCACCAAAGACTTAGGCTAGTTCGTTCTAGATTAATACCAATTGTGATTTCAAGATAGGACAATATACGAAACAAAATTTCAGCATATACCATATTGATATGGTTTTGATCATCCAACTTTCCCGAGGCTCGGACATGGTTAGGGACTTGGGTAAGGTTGCAGTTAGACCCTTTTAAGGACTTTATGGAAAACGGGGGAGACAACCCTAACTCATGGTTCAAGCATTGCATGTCAAAATGTTGCACAAACAGTATATCAAAACTGCCCTGCTGCATCCAAGTGAGGTAGTAGTTTTTTTTTTTTTTTTTTTTTATCGGGAGATTATAATTTTTAGTACCATTATTGTACACAAAAAATGACAAGAACTAATGTGTATCTAAATTTAGAGGGTAACTTAAAGTTTTTTAAATTCATAAAAAATATTAAAATTATTATAATTTTATTTGAAGTTTTTAAATATAAAATTACTTTATCAAACTATCATAATTAATCATAATTAATATTCTTTTAAATTGATGATAGCACCAATCATTTGATTTTTTGTGGAAAATCGTTGAATAACATTTATTACTTTTAATTTTAAATAAATAAATAGTATATTATGTGATTGAATTAATCGTGTTTTAATTAACTTTTGTTCAATCTTTGATTTTATCTTTCAATATATTTTCATTTAGATTACTTCCAATATGATTTTTAGTTTTTCAAAAATGTTTATTTAATACTACTCCTCTAGATTCAAATATAAAAAGAAGAAGAAAAAAAACCGTCCTAATTAACTGAAATATAGTCAAATTTCAACTAATTAAACCATATTTAATGTTATTGAACCCAAAATACTCTTAATTAAAATGTCCAAATTTAGATGATGATTATTACATTCTGCCTAATATGCATCTTGTTTTATTTCCCTGGAGAATTACATATTGACTGTTGTTATCGGTCATTTACTTATTAATAATTATTTTTGGTAATAAGATGGGAAAATAACTTGTTGAGTATTTGGTTGGGCTATGCATGTGGTCCTTTGCTTTTTGCTAAATGTTTAGGTAGGTTACGTTGTTCATGACAGGTTTTTACTTTTTATAATACCGGTTGCTCCATCTAGCGATCAAGCATTTAAATCTTGCTCCTCAACTTGTATCATGTACTTATTTTACTGTGCGGACAAAAATAGTTTTTTTTTACTAGGAATTCTCATTCTGGAGGGGTACGGTCATTACAGAAGGTAATTTTTATGTTCTGGAATACCTATTCAATAGATTTTCGGAACATTTATCTCTATTCTAGAATAGTTTATGAAATTACCATTTTGGAAAACAGTTTCAGAATCGCCTTTCTATATAACATAAAATATACATCTGAAATAAGTGTTCCAAAAAATGTAATCAACATTCTAGATTGTATGTTCCAGAACAAATATACATATTTTCAGAATAAGTATTGCAGAAACTTTGTTACAATATTATGAAACACTTATTTAAAACGAAAATTGTGTCTTAGAATAATCATTCTGTAATCGAAATAAAAACTATTCTGAATATGATTGTCACTATTCCCCTTTTAGAAAGGATTGTCCATAAAACAAAAACTTAAAAAAAACATGGGAGAAAACACACCTGCAGGTCGATCCAACCTCTATGGAGTGGTGAAGTTGGAAGAAATCAATGGCGGAGTCAGACACAAAAATCAGAAAAGGTATAATATGAAAAGTGCATGTGTAATTTGGGGATATTTAAAAATCACGAGGTGAAGGATTCAAAAAGGAAGGTGCAGGTTCAACTTGCCTTCCGATGTTATAATTGGTACGGATCGATGCATTGTTTGACAACCTGTATAGTAACGATATGTTCCGGATTTGGTTCAACCCATGCTTGCTTAATCAGGTCCGGTCCAGAGCAACCTCAAACAATAGCAACACTAATGTGTTTAGACATTGTCTAAACTAAACGGACGTAACATGCAATTAGACGCATAAAGACCATTAAACAAGCACCTTTCCACTGCTGCTCATGATTCATGAAGCGATCAAATGCTTGATTCAGTTACTGTGGGGCCGAGGGGACAAGCTTGATGATACTTCAGTTGTAGTTTGATACATCACCAGGTCTGAGGATGCCTAACATGTCTTCCGTGTCTTTCTCTATGTACCTTTTTGTCCTCCTGCAGCATATGTTGATTATGAATAAAATAAATGTGATACTGTTAACAAAAGAAAATAAAATAAAATAGTTGCCTTCTGTTCAGAACTTCAGATAGCTCTTCCGAATTCTTAAAATTTCCCGTGTTTTGAAATTTGTTTCTTTTTTCTTATACATGAAATTTGTTTCTTAAAGGCGAGACTATGCAATGCAAAAACCTGTTTTAGAAAAGCGCCAAATCGTACCAAATTAGGCACCAAGCCCTCTGCAACAGCAACGTTAATTGTGATGCCATTTCCTTTTTTCTTTTTTTTTTATTGCTTATGCCTTATTGTGCCATTTTCCTGCTCAACGACGAACCCAGAAGCAACCGAACAATTCTCCAAATACGAAGGAGACCAGTGCAGTGGACCACTAACAACGTGTCAGCGTCTTCCAGTAGTATATGGCAAGTAATATTACAGTATGAGTTTAATTTTCACATATTATAATTATAAAGATTTTTACATTGTTGATTAATTTTCATAAGTAATTCTTACATTAATGAGAATTTTTAGTTGTAATGTTTTTGTTATAAATATTATAAATTCGTTCTCATGCATGCATAAAAGAAACATTAATTCAACCTTCTAATTTAATATTATAATAAAAGGGGTCAGAATGAATACTTTTTAGTTGTAATGTTTTTGTTTGGGTTGATGAATGCAAATGTCAAAGAAAAAGGCAAAAGTAGAGACCAGTGGGAGATTAGCATGTCTTGGCACTTGTCATCATAGTTTAGACATCGTATTTAATTAATTAGTACCAGAGAAAATTATGGCAAATCCAGCCATGTTTAATTTATCTAAATGTTAAATAAATTGATATGGAAAGTAAACATTATAGTATGAGTTTAATTTTCACATAATATAAGTATAAATAATATTTTTGTATTTTTAATTAGTTAAAAATTATTTTAAATTATGTATTTAAATTAAATTCATATTGCATTTAATCACTTTATCTTTATTTATTTTCCATTTTTTGTATTTATATATTAAAAATATCATCTAAAATTGGAGAAGATAACAAAAGTTTTCTCAATTTAATTATATATAATAATTGTTTTTAGCTAAAACTTATTTCGTTTCTTTTTTTTCCAATTTAATTATATAAGTACACTTCATCAAATACCTAATAAGTTTTAATTTTATTCTATCACATCATCTACTCATATTATCTGTCAATTGTCATGCACATTTCTCTCTCTCTTTAAGTATGATTTAGATGCCAAGCATTGATGAATAATTATTCCACTAAAAACTTTTAATTGGTTGGAATTTTTAGTTATAATGTTTTTTGTTTGGGTTGACGTTAAGGGAAAATGCAAATCTGAGAGAAAAAGACAAAAGTAGAGAGCAACACTAGAAGGTTAGCATGTCAGGGCACTAGTCATGATAGTTTAGACAGCGTATTTAATAAGTGTCACACAAAATACTGAGAAATCCAAAACATGGAGTGGAGTGCGTGGGCTATCGCCATCACCACTTTTGATTTATCCGTTTGAAATTCTCGCAGCCAATCCAGATTCACTCATAATTTGTGTCTTCGCAATTGCTATTAGATTTCCCTCCACCCTACATAACTCTTACCCTGCAACTCCAACTTCCTCTCAAAAAATTCCCCTTCCATCTCACAAACGCATAACTCTGCACTCCACTTCAGAATATACTTAGTTGCCTTTCCCGCCAGCTTTTAATTGTGTTTTTTTTTTTTTTTTTACTAATAATTATTACTTCGTTAGTTTTGTTAAAAAACTGCGAATTGAAGGATTGAAACCGTAACCTTTTCATCCTCCTTCTTCCTTCACCTTGTATCTCCAGAATTGTGAATCGTTCTTTAATGGAGCGGTTTTATTCTTCTCAACGAGAGAGCGTTCTTTTAGGGTACAGTAACGACAATAGTAATTCTCTAATTCAGAGGTCGTCGTCGAGCAATTCGAACTTGGAGGTTGATTTCACAGACGTGTTTGGGGGGCCGCCGCGGCGGTCGTCGGTGAACGAAGTGCGGCAGAGTGTGGGTGAATTTAGTGAAGAGGAAAGAGAAGGAGAAAGAGGTTGGTGTAGGTGGCCGCCGGAGCGTGAGAAACCGGTGTTTGGGGAGGATAGTGGAAACCGGAGGCGTCATCACACAAACAAGAACAGCGACTTCTTCGATGACATATTCGGAGGGGAGGAATCAGCGAGCGTGTGTTCCACGCCGAAGAAGCGCGTTGAGGACGCTTTCGCGTTGTCCCGAGTGTCCAGCCCTCTGCCTCCTGCGGCTGATTCCGCTTTTGGCTCTCTCCCTGCAACTTTCAGGTTTTCTTCTTACCCCCCTAACTACTTAGCATTAGGGTGAGTTTGCTTCAATTTTTAAAAACAAACAAAAAATGTCGTAAAATAAAACATGAAACTCTTTTCACTTTTAACTTTTAATATATTAAATAGTAAATACTCTACTTTTTTCAGATATCAAATTACTTTTTACTATTTTATTAAAACTAATATCTGTTCCGCCAATTCTATTATAACTTTTAATTTTTTAAAATGTTATCGAATTTGGTATTTAGCCGAACACGTACGTTATGCTGTATGTGTTTAAACAGAAAGCAAAAGAAAATAGAAAAAAAAACACTATATATATACACACACACACACGTGTGTGTTTAAACGAGTGCTTACAAAAATAATTTTATAAAATTGGTTTTAATTAAAATTAATTTTAAAGTGATCTATGTTTACATTTTTATTTTAAAAGAAAGTTCATAATAAACTTTAGTATATTATTTTTAATCTTTGATAAGAACTTCAACCAAAAGGGTAGGCTTGGGTTCCTAGTATAGCTATAAGAAAGCCAATTGAGCTAAACAGACTTTATTTCTACGCATACTGAGCCTAGATGATTAAGATGTTTAACTCAATTAATTATAAATCAATTTATTTTAAAAAAATAAACTGAGATGCTAATGATTTCCGTAGGGATAAACTTTCTTAGTTAAACTTTCTTGATAAGTGAGACTTTCACGAAAGCATGGATAAGTAAATTGATTCGGTATTTCATTGTCAACTAACGACGTTCTCATTTTCTATATTAAATATATTTATAAATGTATTTATAAGTTATAACTGTTTTTTGCATTGTATAATTATTTATTTTTTAATAAAAATTTGTTAACCGAATTTGTATTAATAAGTTAGAATCTTAGTTTGTATTGTCCATGCATTATTGTAAAGTAAAATATAAATTAATAAAAATATAAATATGTTAATTTTTTTTGTAAATTTAATAAATAAAATATTAGTATAAAATATAATAAAATATAAGATAAAAACATACTAATAATAAGAAAATCATTTATCTATAAATAGATATAAAATGCTAATGCAAAGTTTAAGAGTATTAATAATTATGTCATAATTAATAAAATATTTATAATTATAAAATATTTTAACGTGATCTTTAAACTTCTGTAATAAATAAAATTTAAGTAAATTTTACTTCTTTCATG